>JBDJHY010000014.1:7706583-7726656 GCA_039654485.1 Withania somnifera | reverse complement strand
TATTATAAAAAATATTTAGATGTTTAAAATGAGAATCAATGTCCTCAGAAATTATTAATGCATCATCAGTATAAACAATTGAGATATGGCTAATATGATTGAAAATAGAATTCATAATGTTTTGAAATTCTAAAGGAACATTTTTAACCCAAAAGGCATAACATTCCATTCATATTCTCCAAAAGGGACATTAAAAGTATTTTTATATTTATCTTTATCAAAAATTTGTATTTGCTAAAACCCCGATTTCATTTCAAATTTACTATAAATATTGGCTCTAAAAGTTCTTTTTAAAAGATCCTTTTTATTAGGAATTGGATATCTAATCCACTTTAAAGTAGTATTTAAAGGTTTATAATCAATAACAAGTCTAGCAGAACCTCTTTCTTTCTCCGTTGCATTATTGACATAAAAAGCTGAACAACTCCATGGGTAGAAGGTCTAATAATTTTATTAGCTAGAAGTATTAATTTCCTTTTTACAGACTTTCATTAATTCGTGGTTCATCTGAATGGGCCTAGCTTTTGTAGAAATGGCCTTTTCATTGAATCCAGCAATGTCAGGAAGATCAACAATATGGTTTTTTCTTTCCCAAATGGCATTAGGAAAATCAGAGCAAATATTTTGTTCAAAAAGTTTTTGGGAGATTAGCAATCTTAGTTACTATTTTTGGGGTTTTTAAAATTTTCTCAATTTTCTTGATTTTGATATCATTTTTAGAAAAACCAATCTACTGAGAAATAAGGTTTATTTTTAAAGCAGTCTGATTATGTAAAAATTTACTTTCTTCATGAGAAAGAGTTTTTATAAAAGGAAATGATATTTTTCCCCAAAATTTTTGTGCATATAGCGTCAAAATTTGAAATATAAGGTTTTATCTAGGTAATAAAAGGTGTTCCAAAAATAATTTCTTTATTAATATTCTTAATAATAACAAAGTCATTAGAAAGACAAGTACCATTGCTGCAGATATTGACATTGGATAACTTGAAGTCAATAAAAATACTCTCTCCTGTAGCGCTATATAATTTTGTAGTGCCCTTTATAAGGTATTTTGTAGGGATTAAGCCTTCAACAATGAAATTTCTATCTACACCACTGTCTAACAAAGCAATTTTTTTAAGAATAAAATCATCATTAACAACTAACTTAATTAAAATATGCAAACTCTAAGGTCACATTTTGGTAATAGTTTTTTCTCCTGCCTCAGAGTCATACTTGAGGGATTCGTCTTTAAAATCACCTGTGATAACAACTTCTGAAGTGGTTGCTTCAGCTTGGTTATTTGCACTCTAATGATTTGCTCTTTGAGGGCATCAATATAAATTTTTTGAAGTCTTGACTTAACATCTCTTAGTTCTTCCTTCAGAGAATTGACTTCACTACAGAGCAATTCTATAGAGGGTTGGAATCAAATCTGTTCATGATCTGCTTCATACTAAAAAGGATAACTGTTGGTCTTTCTTCTTTATGCCTAGAGACCAACTTCTGTACTTCCAATGAATATTTCTTCCTAGCTTCATCATTTTGAATTCGCTCAATAGTTGAGAAAAGAGTTTCAGCTGAACTTTTAGAAATAACCCTGATATATTTATTATCACATAGGCAAAATGAACCTTTGTTTATTTCATTTTGAAGTTTCATCTTCAGAGTCAGTATTATGAGCGACATTAAGGAACTCATCATCGCTTTCACTTTGTTCTTCATTAGAAGAATACTCAGATTCAGATTCTTCTTCTTTATCTATGATAGAGAAAAGTTTTTGCTTGATTTCATCATCAACTTTAAGAAGATTGACTTTCCTTTTTTTTCCTTTGTTTATAGGGCATTGGTTTGATTTGTGCCTCTTTTTACCACATGTCCAGTAGGTATCTTCTGAAACTGATTCTTTAGAAAATTTTTTCTAAATTTTCTCTTGGGTTTACCCATTGTTTCTCTTCTTTTTCTGGATGACCTTTTCTTATAGTTTCTAGTGGTACGTTCTCTTTTTCCTACTTTCTTTGCAAAAGGAGGTTTAACTGAAGGAAATCCAAAATCTTGATAGAAACTACCAAGTTCTGTTGAGGAAAATCTTTGCTCTTTCTTAAGCTGTTTTTTTAACTTGAGGTCTGTACAAAGTTCTATGGCTACAACATTAACAATACTGGTAAGGTCTCCATAGGAAAGCTGTTAATAGGGAATTTTCCCATCAAATCTGTTTCTAATTTTTTTTCTAACCTTTTCGGTGAAATGAGGAGGCAAACCACTAAGAAAGCGTGCTTTCCAATAGTCATTATTGTAGTTAGCCCTAATCATAACTTTGTTAATGAACATATTTTTGTACCATCTAAAGCTTGTTAACTTCTTACATTACAAAATGTTAAGGATTTCATGACTTCTATCTTGGAAAAGATGGGGTTCACCCACAAAATAATTTGCTATACAATAAATAAGTGTGACCGTAGCTTCCTTAACTACTGCCTCTGGTGTTGTTTCCATTCCATTTTCAATTTTAATAACAGTTGTTGTAGTAACAACATTAAGGATTTCAACTTTATTATCTTCTTTGAGATAATTGTCCCACCAATTCTTAAGTGTTCTAGTAAAACCTGCTATAAGCATATTAGATGCTTGTTTAGCACTAGCTTTTTTCATCTTATAAACAGTGACATTCATGCCCATTTCATGAAGTTTACCAAATATTTGACCTTTGGACAAATCCATCAATGTTCCATTCTTGCAATCCCGTTCCATCTGTGGCAGATGCAGGATGAAGGGTATCTTCCTCAAACTGAACATCTGGGAAAGAAGGTTTGGAGTAATAATTCCTTTTATTAGGATAACAGTCTCCTATCATTACCTTAAGCCTATCACCTTTTGTAATATTAAGCTTAGAAAGCTGATCATTGATCCTATCCAAAAGATCTTTAGACTGAATAAACCTGTCAGAGAGTTCAGGAAAATATTCCATAGAGAATTTAGGGATTCTGAAGACTGGATTCTCAATTTTGGGAGGAGACTTAGAGGTACTAGGTTTATCTCCAATCTGACTTATGCCTTTATAATTATTTCCTTTAGATTCTTCTATCTGAGACACCACATGAAGAACCTGGTTGGTGTAGTTATTCAGCTAAAAGATTTTGTTAACATCCGCGGTAATAACTCAATAGTCTTTTTGAAAGGTGAAGCTTTGAGAACTTCCTTCCTATAAGGAATACTTAATACTTTTGAAGGGGGAGTCACACTTTCTACCACTTGTTCTCTGGTGTACCATTTGTTAATAAAGACTTGGATTGAAGACTTAGTATCATCTAATTGTCCAGAGCATTTAAAGCATTTAAAGAATTCAATTTCAGTTTTGAATCTTTCCATGTCCTTATGCCATTTGTCTCTAAAAGAGAGCCTGAGATAAAGATTAGGTATCTTTATACCATTCTACCTTTCTTTGGTGCTCTGGGAGTTTCCACCAATCTAGCAACTTCCTATTGTTAGGAAAAAACTTTTCATCTGAAGTAAGAACTCCAATGGAATCTTTTCTCTTGTGATCAGGTTTTATGTCACTGGGTGTGGGGCTTGCTGGGGTATTTTCCTCATAGTAAACCTTAGGGATAGTTTTTGAAAAATCTACACTTGAACATGGGAAAGTTCAAGGGGCATAGATCCAATTAATGCCCTAGAAATAAAAGAAAAAAGAGGAAAGTCAATCTTCTTAAAGTTGATGATGAAATCAAGCAAAAAGTCTTCTCTATCATAGATGAAGAAGAAGAATCTGAATCTGAGTATTCTTTTGATGAAGAACAAAGTTAAAGGACGACGAGTTACTTAATGTCACTCATAATACTGACTCTGAAGATGAAACTTCATAATGCAACTACAAAGTTTCATTTTTCCTATGTGATCGTAAGTCTATTAGGGTTATTTCCGGATGTTCAGCTGAAACTCTTTTCACAACTATTAAGACTATTCAAAATGATTAAGCTAGGAAGAAATATTCATTGGAATTACAGAAGTTGCTCTTTAGGAAAAAAGAAGAAAGACCAATAGTTATCCCTTTTAGTATGAAGCAGATCATGAACAGATTTGATTCTGAAAGGGTAAAACCCTCTATAAAATTTCTCCGTAGTGAAGTAAATTCTCTTAAGGAAGACTTAAGAGATGTTAAGGCTAGACTTCACAAAACTGAGATTGATGCCCTCATAGACCAAATCATTAAGAGTGCAAATAACCAAGCTGAAGCAAATACTTCAAAATTTGTTACACATGTGATTCTGAAGACGAATCCCTCAGTTATGACTCTGAGGCAGGAAAAAAAAACTATTACCAAAATGCTACCTCAGAGTTCGCATATTTTCATTAAGTTAGTTGTTAATGATGATTTTATTCTTAACAAAATTGCTTTTTTAGATAGTGATGCAGATAGAAATTGCATTGTTGAAGGTTTAATTCCTACAAAATACCTTACTAAGTGTACTACAAAATTATATAGCACTACAGGAGAGAGTATATTGATTTACTTCAAGTTATCCAATGCCCATATCTACAACAATGCTATTTGTCTTTCTAATGACTTTATTATTACTAAGAACATTAATGAAGAAATTATTTTGGGAATACCTTTTATTACCTTGATAAAACCTTATATTTCAAATTTTTATGTTATACGCACAAAATTTTTGGGAAAAGAAATATCATTTCTTTTTATAAAAACTCTTTCTTATGAAGAAAGTAAATTTTTACATAATCAGACTGCTTTTAAAATAAACCTTATTTCTCGGCAGATTGGTTTTCTAAAAAATGATATCAAAATCAAGAAAATCGAACAAATTTTAAAAACCCTGAAAAAAGTAACTAAGATTGCTAATCTCCAAAAAACTTTTGAACAAAATATTTTCTATGATTTTCCTAATGCCTTTTGGGAAAGAAAAACCCATATTGTTGATCTTCCTTACATTGATGGATTCAATGAAAAGGCCATTTCTACAAAAGCTAAGCACATTCAGATGAACCATGAATTAATGAAACTCTGTAAAAGGATATTAATACTCTTTTGGCTAATAAAATTATTAGACCTTCTAAATCCCCATGGAGTTGTTTTAGCTTTTTATGTCAATAATGCAGTGGATAAAGAAAAAGGTTCTCCTAGACTTGTTATTAATTATAAACCTTTAACTACTGCTCTAAAGTGGATTAGATATCCAATTCCTAAGAAAAAGGGTCTTTTAAAAAGAACTTTTAAAGACAATATTTATAGAAAAGTTTGATATGAAATTGGGGTTTTGGCAAATACAGATTTCTGAAAAAGATAAATATAAAACTGCTTTCAATGTCCCATTTGGACAATATGAATGGAATGTTATGCCTTTAGGGTTAAAATATGCCCCTTCAGAATTTCAGAACGTTATGAATTCTATTTTCAATCATATTAGCCATATCTTGATTGTTTATATTGATGATGTATTAATATTTTTTTAGGACATTGATTCTCATTTTAAACATCTAAATATTTTGTACAATATTATTAAGAAAAATGGTCTTGTGGTTAGTGCCAAAAAGATCAAACTTTTTCAAAAAAAAATCAGATTTCTTGGACATGATTTATATCAAGGAAATTGTAAACCAATTTGCAGAGCCATTGGGTTTTCAGATAAATTACCTGATATTATAATTGATAAAAAGAAGTTACAAAGATTCTTTGGAAGTCTTAATTATGTTGCTGACTTTATTCCTAAGGTTAGGAAAATTTGTAAACCTTTGTATGACAGGTTGAAAAAGTGTCCAGTTCCTTGGAATAAAAAGCAAAATTCAATCGTCAAAATTAAACAAATGGTCAAAAACCTTCCTTGTTTGGGTATACCTAACCTAGATTTTTTTATGATTGTTGAGACTGATGCGTCTGCATACTAATTTTAGGATCTTAAGTGCAGTAAGTGAATTAGAAAGACAGAACTTACTCAAAAGAGTGTTGAATTATTTATTGCGGAAGCATAACTTTGAACATGGTTACAATAGATGAAAGAGTAAGTGAAAGATAAATTTTTTCTGATGCCTTCTTAATGAAATTTTACAAGCCTTATATAGACTGAGAGGAGATAAAAGAAATCCTTTTGCTATGCTCTTTTTGGCTGTTTAGGATTATCTTATCTTTTGAAAAGGTCCACTTATCTTTAGAGGTATCCCTTGCTTTCGTTAAAATCTATCGGCCATTTTGTATTCTTTTGATAAAGTTGATGGTTTCTTTTCTCGAATATTTTACTTTCGGTGGAAAGGGTCCCATTTAATTATTTAATCAAAAGAAATTGTCTCTTTGAGACTCTTATTTTACTTTCTAGTTAATTCTGACACTTTGAGCCTCTATCCGAAAAGCTAGTTATTTCGAGTTTTAATACTCTCAACTAGGATTAATTAATCAAATGGAAGTAAATACGATTGTGCCAAAGCTTTTGGTTTTAGCATATCTCCATTGTTATTACTTTGAGATAAAGCTTCTTTTAAAAGCTGGAAGATTTCATTTTCATCTGGATCATTATCCAGTTCAGATAATGCCTTTTGTTATCTTTTCTTTAAATCATTTTTTGGTGACTTCTGTATTGGGGAGAAACACCTCTCTAAGCAAGCTGTTGTGTCTCCTTTTGATCTAGTGACCATTCTTTAATATGCATCTCTTTTGACAAGTATTTAATCTTGTCAAACTCTATAATTATTAAAATCCAACTAATAATGTAGGAAATTATCTTTTGAATAAAGTATTTACACATTTGGATGTGTTTAGGTAAGGTTGAAATTCCTTGATCAATTTGAAACTGACCAAATTTTTCAAAAAATATTTTTGATATAGATAGATCATTTCCACCAAAGTAATGCCACCACTAATAAAACCATATTAGGATGATTGATTTCAAAAATTCAAGACTGTATTTTAGGAACCAAGTATGTGTTGATGGACGTAAATACATTAAATTAAACCATGCATTTGTATAATCAAACCAATTAAAAGTTTAAGGCTGATGCTCTCTAGAAAAGTTAATATGGGTGTGCCAATTATCTACTTGCCATTCAAAAGGGGTTAAAATCTTTTTGATACTGAATTTTTAATATGAAATGCTATTCAAATCTGTTTTATCAGAGAGTTCATGCTCTATGTCAATAGAGCCAGTATCAACGAGAATAAATTCATAAAACTTTCTGGTTTTGAGAGGATTTTCAGTATCCACGTAATTTCTATTAGTGTAGACTGGCTTTAGAAGATGTTTAACTTTATAGCCTTCATATTCCTTGTCTAATGATAGGATAAGAACAACTTGTAAAGAAACAAAGTCAAATTTTTCTTTTTCTTCTGATTTTGGACTGGAAGTTTGGGTTGCTACTGTAGGCACAACAGGTTATGCAAAGCTTTTTAGAGCTTTCATGGTATAACTGTCTTTGGTCTGTGTCTGGGAAAATCTTTATTTTCCTGATGGGGAGTAAGAACTAGGCTCCAGAGTCTGAGAAAAAGGTTTTTTCATTACTAGTATATTTGATGAGGTGCTCAGAGGAAATGGAGGGAAAGAAGAAGGGTTTATTGTTGGTAATTGTGCCGAAGCTAATTATCTGTTTGATGTTGGTCCAGTCAATTCTGGCCTTATGTTAAAAGGTCTTGCTGAAGTAGTTTTTTCTACCTCTTTGCCCTTAAAGGGTACTCTAACTTGTACACCTGACCTTATGATTTACCCTGCAAAAACTCCCTTGCTAGAAAGTCGGGGAGAGAATTGTCTTCTCCCTTTAGATATTCAATTTGAAAATCAAAACTGGATAACAATGCTTGCCACCTAGCAAATATTTGTTTGGATACAAGATTTTTGACATCCTTTTGAAGAATATCTTTAGCAGACTTACAGTCGACACGAAGCAGGAATTCTTTATTAATTAAATCATCCTAAAATTTAGTAATACATAAAACTATAGCAAGAACTTCCTTTTTTACAGTATTATAATTTTTCTGGGCAGAATTCCAAATTCTTGAAGTATAGCAGACTAATTGTTCTTTTGATTTTGGGGATTTTCTCTGTTTAAGAATTCCTCCATAACCAATATCAGACACATCAGTCTCAATAATCTTTGTTAGGTATACCAAACTAGGAAGGTTTTTGACCATATCTTTAATTTTGATGACTGTTGAAGTTTGTTCTTTATTACAAGGAACTGGACTCTTTTTCAACCTGACATACAAAGGTTTACAAATTTTCCTAACCTTAGGAATAAAGTCAGCAACATAATTAAGACTTCCAAGAAATCTTTGTAATTGAGTTTTATCAGTTATAATATCAGGAAATTTATCTGAAAACTCAATGGCTCTGTAAATTGGTTTATAAGTTCCTTGATATAAATCATGTCCAAGAAATCTGATTTTTATTTGAAAAAGTTTGATCTTTTTGGTGCTAACCACAAGACCATTTTTCTTAATAATATTATAAAAAATATTTAGATGTTTAAAATGAGAATCAATGTCCTCAGAAAATATTAATACATCATCAGTATAAACAATTGAGATATGACTAATATGATTGAAAATAGAATTCATAAGGTTTTGAAATTCTAAAGTGACATTTTTTAACCAAAAAATCATAACATTCCATTCAAATTGTCCAAATAGGACATTAAAAGTAATTTTATATTTATCTTTTTCAGAAATCTATATTTTCCAAAACCCTGATTTCATATCAAATTTACTATAAATATTGGCTTTAAAAGTTCTTTTTAAAAGATATATTTTGTTAGAAATTGGATATCTAATCCACTTTAAATTTGTATTTAAACGTTTATAATTAATAACAAGTCTAGGAGAACCTCTTTCTTTCTCCGCTGCATTGTTGACATAAAAGGCTGAACAACTCCATGGGGATTTAGAAGGTCTAATAATTTTATTAGCCAGAAGAGTATTAATTTCTTGTTTACAGATTTCCATTAATTCATGGTTCTTCTGAGTGGGCCTAGCTTTTGTCAAAATGGCCTTTTCATTGAATCCATCAATGTAAGGAAGATCAACAATATGGGTTTTTTTTCCATAAGGCAGTAGGAAAATCAGTTCAAATACTTTGTTTAAAAGTTTTTTGGAGATTAGTAATCTTAGTTACTATTTCCGGGGATTTTAAAATTTTGCTCAATTTTCTTGATTTTTATATCATTTTTTAGAAAACTAATCTACTGAGAAATAAGATTTATTTTAAAAGTAGTCTGATTATGTAAAAATTTACTTTCTTCATGAGAAAGAGTTTTTATAAAAGGAAATGATATTTCTTTTCCCAAATTTTTTGTGCATATAACATCAAAATCTGAAATATAAGGTTTTATCTGGGTAACAAAAGTATTCCCAAAATAATTTCTTCATTAACGTTCTTAGTAATAACAAAGTCATTAGAAAGAAAAATACCATTATTGCAGATATGGGCATTGGATAACTTGAAGACAGTCAAAATACGCTCTCCTGTAGCTCTATATAATTTTGTAGTACCCTTAATAAGGTATTTTGTAGGAATCAATCCTTCAATAATGTAATTTCTATCTGCACCACTATCTAACAATGTAATTTTGTTAAGAATAAAATCATCATTAACAACTAAATTAAAATATGCAAACTCTGACGTCGGATTTTAGTAATAGTTTTTACTCCTGCCTCAGAATCATGCCTGAGGGACTTATCATAAAAATCACCTGTGATGACAGCTTTTGAATTTGTTGCTTCAGCTTGGTTATTTGTACTCTTAACGATTTGCTCTGTGAGGACATTAATCTCAATTTTGTGAAGCCTAGCCTTAGTATCTCTGAATTCTTCCTTAAGAGAATTGACTTCACTACAGAGAAAATCTATAGAGGGCTCTTCCCTTTTAGAATCAAATTTGTTCATGATTTGCTACATACTAAAATGGATAACTGTTGATTTTTCTTCTTTCTTCCTAGAGACCAACTTTTGTAATTCCAATAAATATTTATTCCTTTCTTTATCATTTTGAATATGCTCAATAGTTGAAAAAATTGTTTCAGCAAAACTTTCAGAAATAACTCTTATAGATTTACTATCACATAGACAAAAAGAACCTTTGCAGTTGCATTCAAAAGTTTCATCTTCAGTATTATGAGCGACATTAAGGAACTCATCATCGCTTTCACTTTGTTCTTCATCAGAAGTACACTCATATTCAGATTCTTCTTCTTCTATGATAGAGATGAGTTTTTTCTTGATTTCATCATTAATATAAAGAAGATTGACTTTTTTCTTTTTTCTTTTGTTTCTAGGGCATTGGTTGGATCTGTGCCCCTTTTTACCATGTCCAGCAGGTGTCTTCTGAAGAAGATTCTTTAGAAACTTTTTTCCTAAATTTCTCTTGGGTTTATCCATTGTTTCTCTTCTTTTTTATAAGGTCTTCTCTTATAGGTTCCAATGGTACGTTCTCTTTTTCCTTCTTTATTTGCAGATGGAGGTTTAACTGAAGGAAATCCAAAATCTAGAAAGAAACTGCCAATTTCAATAAAGGAAATCTTTGCTCTTCCTTAAGTTGTTCTTTTAATTTGAGTTCTATATAAAGTTCCATGGCTACAACATTAACAATGCTGGCAAGGTCACTATAGCAAAGCAGTGAATAAGGAATTTTCCCATCACATCTGTCTCTAGTTTTTGTTCTAACCTTTTCTGCAAAATGAGAAGGTAAACCGCTTAGAAAGCGCTCTTTCCAATAGTCATTATTACAGTCAGCCCTAATCATAACTTTGTTTATGAACATATCTTTGTACCATCTAAAGTCTGTTAACTTCTTACAGTACAAATTGTTAAGGATTTCAAGACTTTTATCTTTGAAAAGACGGGGTTCATCCATAAAATGCTTTGCTATACAATAAATAATTATGGTCGTAGCATCCTCAACTACTGCCTCTGTTATTGTTTCCATTCCATTTTCTATTTTAATAACAGTTGTTGTAGTAACATCATTAAGGATTTAAGCTTTATTATCTTCTGTGAGGTAATTGTCCCACCAATTCTTACGTGTTCCAGTAAAGACTGTTATAAGCCTATTAGTAGCTTGTTTATCACTAACTTATTTCATCATATAAGCAGTGATATTCATGCCCATTTCTTGGAGTTACCAAATATTTGACCTTCGGTTATTCCATCAATGTTCCATTCTTACAATCCCATTCTATCTATGGAAGATGCAGGATGAAGGGTATCTTCCTCAGACTGAACATCTGGGAAAGAAGGTCTGGAGTAATAATTCATTTTATTAGGATAACGGTCTTCTATCATTACCCTAATCCTATCACCTTTCGTAATATTAAGCTTATAAAGCTGATCATTGAGCCTATCCAAAAGATCATTGAAATTAATAAACCTGTCAGAGAGTTCAGGAAAATCTTCCTTAGAAAATTCAGCGATTCTGAGGATTGTATTCTCGATTTTGGGAGTAGCCTTAGAGGTACTAGGTTTATATCCAATCTGACTTATGCCTTTATAATTACTACATGTATATTCTTCTATCTGCTGAGACACCACATAAAGAATCTTATTGGTAGTTATTCTGCTCAAAGATTTTGTTAACATCCGCGGTAGTAATTAACGTTGTTTCTTCATCAATAGGCTTTTTGAAAGGTGAAGCTTTGTGAACTTCCTTCCTATAAGGAATACGTAATCCTTCTAAAGGAGGAGTGACACTTTCCACCACCTATTTTCTGGTGTACCATTTGTTAATAAGGATTTGGAGTGAAGACTTAGTATCATCTAATTGTCCAGAGCATTCAAACCATTTAAAGAATTCAATTTCAGTTTTGAATCTTTCCATTTCCTTATGCCATTTTTCTCTAAAAGAGAGTCTTTGAGATAAAGAATAGGTAGCTTTATACCATTCTACCTTTTTTGGTTCTTTGGGAATTTCCACCAATCTAGCAACTTCCTATTGTTAGGAACAAACTTTTCATCTAAAGTAAGAACTCTAATGGAATCTTTTCTCCTGTTATCAGGTTTTATGTCACTGGGTGTGCAGCTTCCTGGGGTATTAGCCTTATAGTAAACATTAGGGATAGTTTTGGAAAAATCTACACCTTGAACGTTCCCATGTTCTAGGTTGTCAACTGGATCATTACCCTCCCGGGGATTAAAAGAAAAAGGTCTAGACGAAGACATTCTTCTACTTGAAGAAGCTTGGTTGTAAGAATTGGATCTTAAAAATTTAAGATTAATAGATCCATCTAGAAATTGAACAACCCTATCAATTTGAGATCGTTTGGGTTGAATAGTTAAAGGGTTGCTGATAGAGTCAAATTTCCACTCTTCATCTCTAAGGATATCATCCCATTTAAGGAGTCAAGGGACGAAGGTTGTATTGTGCTCATGGTTTGCTTCCATGAGTATAGCTACTCCTTTGACGCTAAAAGCTAAAGCCTTTAGGGCTATAGTGGTTTTCATTAGCTTGTAAAATACCTGATATGTCACAGCTATTTCTGTAGTATCAATTTTACTATTCATATTCTTGGTTTTAACATTAAGTGTCAAGGTATCCATGATGTTGGGGTCATGGATTTCAATCGACAAATTGGGGTAACAGTTAAAGTAAACCAGGCCATTAGTGAGGTTACTTTCTAGAACTCCTAGCTGAGAGTCGTTAAAGTTTAACAGTCTATCATCTCTAAGAAGTAGACAAATAGGAATATTAGACCAATATGAAGGAATTTAAATTCCATCTTAAATCTATCAATATCAGTAGCAATTAATAACTTTATGGTTTCAAGAGAATTATTAATAGCAATTTTTGATTCACAAGTCTTGATATTATATTTTTAAATATGGAAAAATTACCTAATTGGTAAATCTTTTCAAAAGGTTATTTAGGAATAGACCAATTCTCTAAATCATTTTCTATCTTAGAGATAGACAGATTAACACTAGCAACAGTATACTGATGATTATTCATGTAGAGAAAGTTACCCTTGACTATATTTGAAAGAATGATAGTTTAAAAACAAGATAACTGTATGAATACAGGTATCAATAATTTATTGTTAATAGATTTCTAATTCTTTTGAAGTAAATACGGAACTAAAGCAAGGATATTACACCAAGAAATTTTAGATGTTACATGAACTTTTTCAAATAGGTACACCTTACAGTCTAAACGCCTGTCCTTTTGGCTAAATAACCTTTTTTCGGTGTCTGTACTATT
Organism: Withania somnifera; assembly: GCA_039654485.1. Classification (NCBI taxonomy): domain Eukaryota; kingdom Viridiplantae; phylum Streptophyta; class Magnoliopsida; order Solanales; family Solanaceae; genus Withania; species Withania somnifera. The sequence continues at coordinate 7,713,493 of JBDJHY010000014.1, read as the reverse complement.
TGATAGGGTTTGAAACCTCACCTTAGTCACCAGCTATAACTTCCATTTTCACAGATAAAGAGAAAGAAACTTATGAATAATAAATTAAGGATAACCATATTCATAAATAATCTGTTACTAAATAATCGTACTCCTAAATAGAGCCATGTTAATGTTATTACAATCCATGTTTATAATAATCATGCATAGCTAATTTTCATGGATTAGAAAGATAGAAATTACTCAAAGGAGTGCTGAATTATTTATTGAGGAAGCATAAATTTGAACATGATTACAATAGATGAAAGACTAAGAGAAAATATAAATTTTTTGTGATGTCTCTCAATAAAATTTTACAAGCCTTATATAGACTGGATGAGACAAAACAAATCCTTCTACTATGTTCTAATTGGCTACTTAGGATTATCTTATCTTTTCAAAGGGTCTGCTTATCTTTAGAGGTGTCCCTTGCTTTTGTTAAAAGTTGTCGGCCATTTTCTCTTCTTTTGATAAAGTTGATGGCCTCTTTTCCCAAATATTTTTCTTTTGGTGGAAAGGGTCCCATTTGATTATTTAATCAAAAGAAATTACGTCTTTTTGAGACACTTTTTTTACTTTCTAGATAATTCCAACACTTTGTGCCTCTATACGAAAGACTAGTTATTTCGATTTTTAATACTCTCAACTAGGATTAATTAATCAAATGGAAGTAAATATGAATGTGCTAAAGCTTTTAGTTTTGGCATATCTCCATTGTCATCACTTTGAGATAAAGCTTCTTCTAAGAGCTGAAAGATTTCATTTTCATCTGGATCATTATCCAGTTCAGATAATGCCTTTTGTAATCTTTTCTTTAAATCATTTTTTGGTGACTTCTTGATTGGGGGAGAAGCACCTCTTTGAGAAAGTTGTTGTGTCTCCTTTCGAGCTGGTGACCATCCTTTAATAAGAATCTCCTTTGACAAGTATTTAATCCTATAAAACTCTACAATTTTAAAAGTCCAACTAATTATGTAGGAAATTCTTTTTTGAATAAAGTATATAAATATTTGGATGTGCTTAGGTAAGGTTGAAATTCCTTGATCAATTTGAAACTGACAAAATTCTTTAGAAAATATTTTTGGCATAGATAGATCATTTCCACCAAAGTAATGCCACCACTCACAAAACCATCTTGGGATGATTGATTTGGAAAATTCACTTACTGCACTTATGCTCCTAAAATTGGTATCAAAGCCATGTTAATGTTATTAATATCTATGTTTATAATAATCATGCATAGCTAATTTACTTTGCCTAGGTTGTATTTAGATGTATGATTATTTCGTAACAAATTATTTGTTAATATGTTTATCCTTAATTTATTATTCGTAAGTTTCTTTCTCTTTATCTGTGAAAATGGAAGTCATAGCTGGTGACTAAGGTGAGGTTTCGAACCCTGTCAAATAGTACAGACACCGACAGGCGGTTATTTAGCCAAAAGGATAGGTGTTTAGACTGCAAGGTGCACCTGTTTGACAAAGTTCGTGTAACTTCCAAAATTCCTTGGTGTAATTTCCTTGTTATAGTTCCATATTTACTTTACAAGAATTAGAAATCTATTAATAATAAACTATTGATATTTGTATTCATATAGTTATCTTATTGTTAAACTATCAGACTTTTAACTATAGTCAAGGGCAGCTTTCTCTATATGAATAATCATCAGTATATTATTAATAATGTTAATCTGTCTATCTCTAAGGTAGAAAATAATTTACAAAATTGGTCTAATCCTAATGAACCTTTTGAAAAGATTTACCAATAAGGTAGTTTTTCCATGTTTAAAAAATATAATATCAAGACTTATGAATCAACAATTTCTATTAATAATTCTCTTGAAACCATCAAGTTATTAATTGTTGTTGATATTGATTGATTTAAGAAGGAATTTAAATTCTTTCATATTGGTCTTGTTCAAGTAGTTGTTAAACCGCTCTTTCGTAAAGGTTTGAATATTCCTATTTGTCTACTTCTTAGAGATGATAGATTGTTAATCTTTGATGACTCTCTGCTAGGATTTCTAGAAAGTAACCTCGCTAATGGGCCGATTTACTTTAACTGTTATCCCAATTTCTTGGTTGATATCCATGACCCAAATATCATGGATACCTTGACACTTAATGTCAAAACCAAGAATATGAATAGTAAAATTGATACTAGAAAAATAGTTCTGAAATATCGGGTATATTACAAGCTAATGAAAACAACAAAATCCCCAAAGGCTTTAGCTTCTAGAGTCAAAGGAGCAACTATACGTATAGAAGAAAACCATGAGCACAGTACTACCTTCGTCCCTCGACTCCTTAAAGGGACGATATCCTTACAGATGAAGAGTGGAAATTTGACTCTATCACCAACCCTTTAACTATTCAACCTGAACGATCTCAAATTGAGAGGGTTATTAAATTTCCAGATGGACCTAGTAATCTTAAATTTTTAAGATCTAACTCTTACAACCAGGCTTCTTCAAGTTGAAGAATGTCTTCGGCTAAACCTTCTTCTTTTGATCCCCGGGAGAGTAATGATTCAGTTGACAACCTAGAACATGGGAAAGTTCAAGGTGTAGATTTTTTCAAAACTATCCCTAAGGTTTGATATGAGGCTAATACCATAGGAAGCCCCATATAAAGTGACATGAAACCTGATCATAGGGGAAAACATTCCACTGAAGTAAGGAGTTCTTACTTCAGATGAAAAGTTTGTTCCTAACAAAAGGAAGTTGCTAGATTGGTGGAGACTCCCAGAGCACCAAAGAAAGGTAGAATGGTATAAAGCTACCTATTCTTTATCCTACAGACTCTCTTTTAGAGACAAATGGCATAAGGACATGGAAAGATTCAAAACTAAAATTGAATTCTTTAAATGGTTTGAATGCTATGGACAATAAGATGATACTAAGTCTTTACTCTAAGTCCTTATTAACAGATGATACACTAGAGAACAAGTGTTAGAAAGTTTCAATCCCCCTTTAGAAGGAATAAGTATTCCTTAAAGGAAGGAAGTTCTCAAAGCTTCACCTTTCAAAAAGCCTATTGAGAAAGAAATAGCGTTAATTACTGTCGCGGATGTTAACAAAATCTTTGAGCAGAATAACTACACCAACTAGGTTCTTCATGTGGTGTCTCAGTAGATAGAAGAATCTAAAAGCAGTAATTATAAAGGCATAAGTCAGATTGGAGATAAACCTAGTACCTCTAAGGCCACTCCCAAAATCAACAATCCAATCTAGTATAGCGGACTAATTTTTCTTTTGATTCTGGGGATTTTCTCTGTTTAAGAATTCCTCCATAACCAATATCAGATGCATCAGTCTCAACAATCAGAAAACAATCTAGGTTAGGTACAACCAAATAAGGAAGGTTTTTGACCATTTCTTTAATTTTGATGACTGTTGAAGTTTGTTTATTCCAAGGAACTAGACTTTTTTTCAACTTGTCATACAAAGGTTTACAAATTTTCCAAACCTTAGGAATAAAGTCAGCAACATAATTAAGACTTCCAAGGAATCTTTGTAACTGAGCTTTATCAGTTAAAATATCAGGGAATTTATCTGAAAACTCAATGGCTATGCAAATTGGTTTATAATTAATAACAAGTCTAGGAGAACCTCTTTCCTTCTCCGCTGTATTATTGACATAAAAATTTGAACAGCTCCATGGGGATTTAGAAGGTCTAATAATTTTATTAGCCAGAAGAGTATTAATTTCCTTTTTACAGATTTCCATTAGTTCATTGTTCATCTGAATGGGCCTAGATTTTTTGGAAATTGCCTTTTCATTGAATCCATCAGTGTAAGGAGCATCAATAATATGGGTTTTTATTTCCCAAAAGGCATTAGGAAAATCAGAGAAAATATTTTGTTCAAAAGTTTTTAGGAGATTACCAATCTTAGTTACTATTCTCGGGGTTTTTAAAATTTGATCAATTTTCTTGATTTTGATATCATTTTTTAGAAAACGAATGTGCTGAGAAATAAGGTTTATTTTAAAAGCAGTCTGATTATGTAAAACTTTACTTTCCTCATTAGAAAGAGTTTTCATAAAAGGAAATGATATTTCTTTTCCCAAAATTGTTTTTGCATATAACGTCAAAATTTGAAATATAATGTTTTATCTGGGTAATATTCTAGAAATCGAATAACCCTATCAATTTGAGATCATTCGGGTTGAATAGGTAAAGGGTTGGTAATAGATTTAATTTCCACTCTTCATCTTAAATTTTTAAGATCCAACTCTTACAACCAAGCTTCTTCAAGTAGAAGAATTCCTTCGACTAGACCTTCTTCTTTTGATCCCCGGAAGGGAAATGATTCAGTGGACAACCTAGAACATGGGAAAGTCAAGGTGTAGAGTTTTCAAAAACTATCCCTAAGGATAACTATGAGGCTAATATCGCAGGAAGCCCCAAACCGAGTGAGATGAAACCTGATCACAGGAGAAAAGATTCCATTAGAGGTCTTACTCAAATGAAAAGTTTGTTCCTAACAATAGAAAGTTTCTAGATTGGTGGAAACTCCCAGATCACCAAAGAAAGGTGAAATTGTATAAAGCTACCTATTCTTTATCTCAAAGACTCTCTTTTAGAGACAAATGGCATAAGTACATAGAAAGATTCAAAACTGAAATTGAATTCTTTAAATGGTTTGAATGCTTTGGACAATTAGATAATACTACGTCTTCACTCCAAGTCCTTATTAACAAATGGTACACTAGAGAACAGGTGGAAGAAAGTATCACTCCCCCTTTAGAAGGATTAAGTACTCCTTATAGTAAGGAAGTTCTCAAAGCTTCACCTTTCAAAAAGCCTATTGAGAAAGAAACAACGTTAATTAATGCCGCAAATGTTAACAAAATCTTTGAGCAGAATAACTACAGCAACCAAGTTCTTCATGTGATGTCTCAGCAGATAGAAGAATCTAAAGTCAGTAATTATAAAGGTATAAGTCAGATTGGAGATAAACCTAGTACCTCTAAGGGTACTCCCATAATCGAGAATCCAATCTTTAGAATCCCTGGATTCTTTAAGGAAGATTTTCCTGAACTCTCTGACAGGTTTATTCAATCTAATGATCTTTTGGATAGGATCAATGATCAACTTTTTAATGTTAATATTACCAAAGCTGATAGGCTTAGGGTAATGATAGGATACCATTATCCTAATAAAAGGAATTATTACTCTAGACCTTCTTTCCTAGATGTTCAGTTTGAGCAAGATACCCTTTATCCTACATCTGCCACAGATGGAACGGGATTGCATGAATGGAACATTGACGGAATGGCTGAAGGTCAAATCTTTGGTAAACTCCAAGAAATGGGAATGAATGTCACTACTTATAAGATGAAAAAATCTAGTGATAAACAAGCTTCTAATATGCTTATAACAGGCTTTACTGGAATACTTAAGAATTGGAAGGACTATTATCTTAAAGAAGATAATAAAATTAAAATCCTTAATGCTGTTGCTACAACAACTGTTATTAAAACATAAAATGGAATGGAAACAATAGCAGAGGCAGTAGTTTAGGACGCTACGACAATAATTATTTATTGTATAACAAAGCATTTTGTGGGTGAACCCTGTCTTTTCCAAGATAGAAGTCTTGAAATCCTTAACAATTTGTACTGTAAGAAATCGACAGACATTAGTCTTGATTAACAATTTTCAAAAATAGAAGTCTTGAAATCATGGTTTGCATATTTTAATCAAGTTAGTTATTAATGATGTTTTTATTCTTAACAAAATTGCTTTGTTAGACAATGCTACAGATAGAAATTGCATTATTGAAGGTTTAATTCCTACAAAATACCTTACCAAGGGACCTACAAAATTATATAGCGCTACATGAGAGAGTATTTTAATTGACTTCAAGTTATCCAATGTCCATATCTGCAGTAATGTATTTCTCTTTCTAATGACTTTGTTATTACTAAGAACATTAATGAAGATATTATTTTGGAAATACATTTTATTACGTAGATAAAAACTTATATCCACTTTAAAGTAGTATTTAAAGATTTATTATTAATAACAAGTCTAGGAGAACCTCTTTCTTTCTCCGCTATATTATTGACATAAAAAGCTGAACAGCTCCATGGGGATTTAGAAGGTCTAATAATTTTCTTAACTAGAAGAGTATTAATTTCCTTTTTACAAATTTTCATTAATTCATGGTTCATCTGAATGGGCCTAGCTTTTGTAGAAATGGCCTTTTCATTGAATCCATCAGTGTAAGGAAGATCAACAATATGGGTTTTTCTTTCCCAAATGTTATTAGGAAAATCAGAGAAAATATTTTGTTCATAATTTTTTTGGAGATTAGCAATCTTAGTTACTATTTTCAGGGTTTTTAAAATCTTCTCAATTTTCTTGATTTTGATATAATTTTTTAGAAAACCAATCTGCTGAGAAATAAGGTTTATTTTAAAAGTAGTCTAATTATGTAAAATTTTACTTTCTTCATGAGAAAGAGTTTTTATAAAAGGAAATGATATTTCTTTTCCCAAAATTTTTTGTAGGTATAGCATCAAAATATGAAATATAAGGTTTTATCTGGGTAATAAAAGGTATCCCCAAAATAATTTCTTCATTAATGTTTTTAGTAATAACAAAGTCATTAGAAAGACAAATACAACTATTGCAGATATGGGCATTGGATAACTTGAAGTCAATCAAAATATGCTCTCCTGTAGCGCAATATAATTTTGTAGTACCCTTAGTAAGGTCTTTTGTAGGAATTAAACGTTCAACAATGCAATTTCTATCTGCACCACTGTCTAACAAAGCAATTTTGTTAAGAATGAAATCATCATTTACAACAAACTTAATTAAAATATGAAAATTTTGAGGTTGGATTGTGGTAATAGTTTTTACTCCTTCCTCAGAGTCATAC
>JBDJHY010000014.1:7629524-7642437 GCA_039654485.1 Withania somnifera | reverse complement strand
GAATTCAAATAGTTGATTTTATGATGTTTTGTCTTCTAAAGCTCCAAGTTGTGTATTTACATTACATTTACTCTTAGTTGACAACTATATTTAAGGGTATTTATTTTGGGATTTTTCCCTACTATAGATATGAATATGATTTTTATTATTTTTATTGCATTTCTGCATACTTATATCTTTTCTGTGCTGACTGCATACTCTTTTTTTCTATATTTTTCATGTGATATAAATACGAGCAATCATTTTTAGATACGTGGCTAGATCCTCTTTGTCCAAATTCAGTTGTTAATGAATCTTTGCTTACTAAAAGATGGTTTCTTGTTTTTGTTTTCATTTTTCGACAATTTGGTATTTTCAGTTCAGTTGGTTTGAGTTAGCTTGGAGCTTTTCCTAGCAACCCATTTTGTATGTTAACAGAGGCTTTATAGACTGTCAGTAATACAGTTGTATAAATTCTCAAATAACTTTGTTCTCAGCTATGAAAAGATTTCTTTTTCTTTTATTTACCTTACAGAAGTTTAGATGATGTTTCAACTTTCGCATTATTTTAGTTCATATTTTATATTTCTAGCTAGGCCAAGGGTTAATTTAGGGCCACTTATTATTTCAAGTATTGTTTCCCGTCCAGTAGGTAGACTCAGGGCTGACAGATTGTTATTATTATTTTGTTGTATAAGGTAGCTTTCTTGTGTTTTCTTTTAGTCTAGATTTGACCTGTTACTCTCTTGGTGGTCCCTTCCTATCTAACCTTAGTTTATATTCATATTTTATTATATTTATATTTTATCTGAGCTCATTAGGCAAATAATGTCTATTGAATATCCCATATTTTGATACTCATGTTACACTTCAACATTTTTTTTCTGATGCAGCTCCTAGCATGCATGATCCTATTCATTTCTTGCATAGCTGATTTGGATTTACGGTGAGCTTTTGGTGTCCGAAGGCTATCCCTTTTCCCTTTTTATTTACTTTTCTTATTTTATAATTTTGGGATAGCTTGTATTATTGTGGAGCTGGTTTTATTCTTTAGACGGTCTTGTGCCTGTTACACCAGGTCTAAGAATGGCTTTATTGTATTTTATGTCACAACCTGTTTTTATTTAGGGTCCAATTGTATATTTTGTATCTGTTCTTAATATATATAGCAATGATCCTTCCTCTTTTCCCATTTTTCTTATTGTTGATGTTTGTAGTATTTTGACTTGGATACTGAAGGATCGTAGAGGAGCCATCATGGCCTATTTTCAGGTAGTAACAATGGTAACATGGAAACAATGAACTTCTTATAAATATAGAGACCAAAATAAATTTAGCAAAGTCAAAATGGAGCAAACAAGCTGGCTGAAACATTTCGAGTGCTGTTGGGACTGCCTTTTCCAAAATGCTTTTAGTGATATTTGGCCTAATATGTGTAATTTATGGGAAATTCAAATCAATTCCGGAATGAATTTTTATTCCAATGGACAAAATCAAACTCATGAGATGATTAAGGCTAACATATTAGAGATTTATATGTAAAAGCACAGTTAAACCAAGGATTGGATGACTAATAATTGGGTATCAGGGATGAAAACCTGATTATGATATTCAGTTATATTTTTGTACAGGAAAAAAAAATGGGAATCAAGTTTGGGCTTTGACAGCAAATGGTGTATGCAAAATGGATTTATGAAGTATCACTTGGAAGTAGACTCGTTGATCATCTCCAGCTAGCATGATTGGAAGTTTGATCAAAAGCTTTGAACAAATTCTTATAGGACTTAGAGGCTACCACCTCTCATTGTTTTAGAAAAGTTAATCAGACAGCGGATCTTTTCGCTAAAATAGTATATACGAGTGAAAATAGTACATTCTATTACTCTTTTAGATACCTTCTGAAAGAAGTGAAAGGCAATTTCAAATCGGCAACATGCCATTGACTATTATAAGGAGGAGGTTTGACAAGGCTTTTTTTATTATTGTTATTATTAATTGATGAGAATAACCTAGCTAAATCTCAAACAGATTTTCGTTCCCAATAATCTCCATGAAAAGAGTATCATAATTTTTTTGTGGTATTCTATTGTCGCAAAGATGATTTATAAGATGTTTGATCAAACTTTCAAAAATCAGTTATCTGGACAAACAGGTTCTTCTAGAATAGCTTTTAAGAGAAAAAAAATTATAATTTCTATTTGAGAAGTGTTCTTCTATATATTTGATAAATAAATTGTATTTAGTCATTTTTCCAAATGGTGTTTTGAACGTCAAATTACAGAAAGATAGTATTAAAGTATTCATAACTGGTATTGTTGTAAAAACAATGATTTTAGATATACTTATACGCTACTAGGAATTCATCATTTTTCAACAGCCGAAATAGTAGGAAAGTGCTCGGGAAATGGGGTTTTCTGATGCCTTTCTGACCATTTTTGAGTAGTCCGAAAAGGCAGGTCGGAAATTATTTTCCGACTATTGTAATCGAAACATTTCGACTACTGTAGTCGACATATAAATAAACTAAATACCACCTGTAAATTGTCAAATATTCTAACAGCTGTATTTGGAACACTATCAAAATAATATTTATTTATGTAAATAGTACTTCCGACTATTGTAGTCTGAACATTCTTAAAATAATTATTAATAAATAGAAATAATTCCAACTACTATGGTGGGAAAAATAGATGAAATTCCGACTACAATTTGTAATCGAAATTAGTAGTCAGAAACCAGCGATTTTCTAATATTGTTATAATTGTGAAAGACTTTAATTATGTTTCTAACTTTTTAGTTAATTCTATAAACAAAAATTAAATATTAAATTTTTTAATCAATATAAATATAATTAAACGAAAAAAGGGAAGACAAAGCAGTTTATGTAGCTTACAAGAAACTTTGGCCAAACATGCTACAGCATTTAATTACATTCTTAACGAATTCAATTTCGTACAGTTTTTCATCAGTCATATTTCCAATTAGGATATGTCCATGCATGCAGAGCCATCGTAATATTAAAACCTTAATTAATACCAAACCTATTAGTCAAACATAGTTGTTAATCTAATGATTGCGTATTTTCTTCTGCATACGCTTTGTTTAAAAGATTTTGGTGAGTGCAGTGCGGAAAGGGTCTATGTGATTAATTATTATCGACCTTACAAGTAATTAACAAATGAGCCAATTAATAAAAAAGACAATGACAAAAAGAGGTAACAAATTGGTGATTTGCACTAAATTTGGGCAGGTCATATAAGCTGAAATGAGTTAAAATGTGAGTTTTAAATCCAATTTACGTAATTTTTATTAAATTTTAATTCTTTCATAAATTATTTTGGCAAAAATTCATGTTGGGGCTTAGTCATAACCCCAGAGGCCCAGACCTGTATATTATCAAAAAGAATAAGTACAGGGTCGAGGACATAGACCATAACTTCCTTAATAAGATGAAGACTAACCACGAAGATTGATGCCAAGCATAGAGTAAAGATATGTGTAAGGAGAATGATGAGGGTTAGCATTAGCTAATATATGCATGTATCATGACTAAATAAAAGTCAAGGGGCTCTATGATTAAGATTATTGAAAAACAAATTAAAGTGATTCTTAATTCCTTGGCTTGATGAGTTGATTCTGATGTTTGGTAGTCCTTGTGGTTTCCAGGCTAAGAGCAACTTTCACTGAACTTGGCAGAGATTGATACCTAGCAAGTCCATATGCCTACTCTTCGTTTCTCCCATGTTGGCAAGTTGCTGTTGGTCAGTAGCCACATTACCTTTCCTGTAGACATGAGCAAAATCATAATTGAGATTGGTAGTAATGTGATAATGTAGTGCAATTGTCAAGGAGCCTTTTCTTTTGTGATTAATCATATTAATGATGAACTGAGAGGCGGATTTGAAAATGACACGACTAAGATCATTGCAATAACTATTTTTCCTTGTATTATATATGCATAACATATTAAATAAAAAAAATATTTTATTTGAAATTATTTTGATAAAATTTCTCACGTGTAATTTTGTATTACATATGTTTAATTTTTTATGAACTGAAATGATTTGAATTAAGTTGAGTTAAGCTAATAAATAAGTTGATCAATAATCATGCATATTTGAGAAAATTGGACAAATTATATTGTAATTGGCTAATTTGCCATCTCTAGTGACAAGTGGTCCACTCTATTCTTTAAGCAGTCGTTCGGTTAATAAGATAAAGAATAATAATTTCAACATATTTCATAAAATTATCTTGGTTACGCTTTGTAATTGGTATTATATTTAGTTCCAGAATTATTTTATCTCACCCTTTTAGTATAAATTGTGGAACAAGGCAAGTTATTTCATATAAAATATAGAATAAATAGATAATTTCATAAAATATATCAACCCACAGGAATATCCTTATTTATCCCATCACACCAACCAAGCAATCCCCAAAAATTAAACAAATTACGATCTTACATATCGCCAATATATGTAAACGTTGACATTTTATATATATACTTGAAGGGTGTTTTCTCGATATAGTCCACGTTGAGTTGTTCTTTCTTATTTATATATTTTTATTTTGCTATCTTTTATTTTGTTTTAGGGAAGTTGACCTTTTCTTTTTCAAATATGGAGTTGGTATATGGCTCTTCCTTTTTTCTTTTTTTTTTTATTTTTTTTTTATTTATTTTTTTTTTTTTTCCCCCAGAGTTGGTAGTTGCTTGTAACACTGATGTGCGAAAAACTCATTAATTACTCTAAGTCGAACACGGTAACTATTTCATCAAGAAGTTTTGCTTATAACACTATGATTTGCAAAATACGTTAGTTACTCAAGTTAAACTTGTAACTATATATATTTCATGGAATTTAATTTATCCAAAACAGAAAGAGCTCGTACTTATTTAATTAGTAAGTTATGTCTTCAATATACCACCCTCCCAGGCGACCCTTATTTTTTCTCATCGATAAAATACTTTTTTTCTTTTATAGTTGGGTAATGGCAAATTATATGTGATTTGGTATCATGCTTAAGGTATATATAGAGTCCTTTCATATAAAATTTTAAGCTACTAAAAGAGCACATTAATAGTTACTTCATTATGTCTTGGATAATTCGCTCATATCATATCACTCCTACCATTCTTGAAGTAAATCTTTTGGCCAAATCCTCGTACAAGATGATTCTGTCTTCAAATTTTTGTTATCTTAATTAGTTACTAGCTTCGATTCGAGCATTGGAAAAAAATTTCTATAGAAAATACTCTACTCTTTTATTAGCCTATTCAATGCAAATCTGGATTAATTTCCTAAATAATTGGAAAAAAAATAATCAAATGTCTTTGTAATATTTAATTCCCCTCAAAAAAAGCCAAATCCAGAATTTCGTTCAATATTACACACACATATATATATATCAAGGATAATCTTTTTACTTTAGCCCAACAATTAAATAATATAATATTTTATATACACAATATCATTTTTCTATAAAATTTGATCACCCTTCAATTTATATAGCTCCACTAGTAATTATTATTAATTTGGCCTACGGCCTATCTTGCTGGCCTTCTCATTTGTATTTATATCCCCTGGGATACATGGACCCTCCTGCATGGTTTCACAATTGAAACATAGTGAAATTAGGGAGGGGATTATTCTAGTGGTTAAAGCTTAGCAGCTATCCCTCGGATTGTTGAATTGATGGTTTAGAGCTGATTGGTAGGCTATTTTATTTGTATTTTGTGAACAAGCATTGGTATTTTAGCAGGTAACTTTGTTTTAAAAATATATTAATAACAAACTGGATGTTCTATATCTACATTATATTTATCCACGACTGTGGTACAGTATGTAGCTATTTTCTCACACTACCTAATCTATTTGCTCACTGTCACTCTAATTTCTCTACATTGCCTACATGATAGCAGTTGGATGTTTACGATGGTTTTAATTCGCCTATTTGGCTGTACTTGAGTTTTTCCACTAAGATATGATATACTAGTTCATCTTGGGTTTTGACATGTTTTCCTAATGACTATGCTACTAGTTGGCCTTTTTACGAGGATTTTGTACGTGGGATTGAATGCCTCTATGGACCCTCCAACCTAGGACGTCATACCTGAGGTATGTTGCGTTGTTGGGTGAGGGGCATACAATAGTAGGAGGGATAAGTATACGGGAAAGCCTTCCGTGGGTCCTCTCCTGATAGAGTCATGTACCGGGAAGGGTGTGTATGAACACTATTTACTTTTCATTGCACCCCTGTACATTGCATTTCTATATATTAAGTTTTACTCCTCAGGACTTATGGGGGAAGTCCCTATTAGGTTATTTGGTTGTCTTGTTGTACCTACCAGTAGTATGGGATATCGGCCAGATTCTTTGCTAGTAGACTCTATTTACTCTTTCTGTTTCCTGCAGATACCATTCATTCGCTTGCTTTACTCGCTATTATCTTAGCCTGTTATTAATTTTATATTTTCTTATAAGGTCTTTTCATGTGCTAGTTATGTTGGAGCAACAGATACATGTCACGTTGGTCATGATTTATTCGTGACTCGGGTCGTATGTGTTATAAACCGATAGTTGGCTTCCTCTCGAACTTGTTAGCTGATACTGTGACTACTTCCCTTCTATTTGTTATTTGATTGCACTTTACCCTATTTTATGCTAATTTTTGTCCGACCTGCCTATGATGCCTAATGGGTACCCATTATTTTTATAATCATGCTACACTTTTACATCTTTTCTTGATGCAGGTCCTAGTAAAAGTCAGTAGGGTGAGATAGACCAAAGTTGTTTCAGGAAATACTGAGAGCAGCTACCGTTCTTACTGGCCAATTCTCCTTTTATCATTAGAGTTGTCCTTTTTGGATCCTTGATAGCTTGTTTGTAGTCTTGTCCCGATGTGGATTGTATTTTATATTGTTCTATGTATATTGATGTTCTACAATCATGATACCAGGTTTTTTGGAGTTATTTTTGTATTCTGCTCCTATTCCTTCGCTTCATCCCTTCTCTTTTTGGTTCTTGGTAGATCCATTGTTTTACGCTCTGATCGGGGTTAAGCTAGTCTACAGTTAGGATGTAAATGCCATCACAATTCGAGTTTTGGGGCGTGACAGACCAAAATTTTAAGATATATTTTTAACCATATTGAAGAAATATGACAACTTTACTATTTAATATAGTTTATGAATATCTAAATTTTAATTTTAAAATATTAAATTAATCTAATGTAATTTAATTTTAAAAAATTAGTCGAATTGACTCTGAAAAATGAAACATGCCAACTAATTTGGAAGAGAGAGTATCTAAGCAATTTGGAAGAGGTTGTCTACCTTGCTAAAATCAGATCAATTGTTTAATCCATATTTTTAACTTAAAGGTTTTCAAAAACTAAAAATTTCTCAAAACTTATAACTTTTAGCTCCAATTTCAAAACCAATCCCATGAACTATAAAGATATAACTCGGAGCAATTATCAAGAAGGAAAAAATAATAATTTTATAAAAAAAAATGACCTTCACGATCATTACAACCATTTGCATTGATATGTGATTCTAAGTGATATTATAGTGGAAGTTGTGTTGGGGCAGAAAAAATACAATTCATTCCGTCTATATGCTAGTAAAACTTTTGATTCTACTCAAATGAACTATACTGTAACAGAAAAAAAATGATAGAAGTGATTTATGCTTTTGATAAGTTTTGATCTTTTCTTGTGGAGACAAAAGTGATTCTGCATACGTATTATGCTGCTATCTGTTATTTATTTAACAAAAAGAACTTGAAGACAAGGCTCGTTAAATGAATTTTCTTACTGTAGGGATTTGATCTTGAAATAAAGGACAAAAAAGGGACTGAGAAAATCAGGTAGTTAACTACTTAATTATCCAAACTTCAGGATTTGGTCTCACTTGATTAGGTTGCCAGATAAACAACTCCTTGCATTGAGTGTTTAAGAGCTGCAATGACATGTGAATATTGTGAACTTATTGGTGAGTGGGGTACCTTTGTTGAGGTAAACACCCAGTAGAAGAACAAGCTCTATCATGATCCCGTTTGGTTCAAGTCATTCAGAGGTGCATTCCGTGAATTTCTACTTATTCTTTCTGTTTATATTAACGAAAATATTTTTATTTATTCCCGTTATTCTGATATAGTTAGAAGAAAATAGAAAACACGATCAAATCTAATAATGTATAATTATCACTTTCAACTAGAATCCATTTTTCAAGATGGATTTATGCCCCGTAGAATGTGTTTCACTCTCCAATGGGTGAAATAAGAAAAAATAATTTATTTTCTTCCAATTCAACATTTGTTCATCAAAATATATCCTTTTTACTTTACTTTTTTTTTTTTTCCGGTTTCTTCTTCGATCAAAGAAAACTCAATTGCCTCACTCATTCTTTATCTCTCCCCACTTATTTCTTGCTTCTATTTTTACCTTATACCTTTTTAAGTAGTTTGTTTCTTCGAGGTCTTTTTTCTGTTTTGATTCCTCCTTGTTTTATATATAAAATATTTGGTATAGAGTTCTGTAATGGGGTAAGTCATTCCAGAGAGAAGTAATGATTTGATTGTAGTTTATGGTAAACATAGAGGAGGAGGTGGTGATATAAAAGTGACAGCGACATTTAAATGTCTTTTTGAAAAAGGATTAATGATGCATTCTCTCTCTTTTTATATGTTGGCATATTTTTCAATTTTAAAGTTAAAAAATATAAATTTTGATTATTATTTTTTAATTGAAAAAAAAAATATTGCAACTTATAGTACTTTTTATGAATATCTAAATTTTAATGTTAAATTATTAAATTAATCTAATCTAATTTAAATTTAAAAATTAATCAAATTGACACTAATTTGGGAGAGGGAGAACCTAACTTAATTTGTGCACATGATTTTTCGAATACACACTGCTTCTGGTTAAAAATAACTGCACTTCTGAACTTACAATCTGCATTAAATTGGTGTCTACCTTGCTTATATATAAGCAAATATCAAATCATTGGTATTAACTTATAAGCAACTAGTCGGTTTTTGGAAACCAGAAGCTCTTCCTACAGCATTAGCACAGGAAGCTTCAGCTGGTTGATCTCTATAGCTAAGATTTACATCTTCTAGTGATATCTCGCTGCATGGATATTTTTTGCTGCAATCAAATTTCACTGCAACTTGTGTCGCTGATGTACCACGTATGTCTCGGTACTTTATGTCACTGATTTTCACACCTGACCCCTAAATATATTTTTAAGAAAATAAAAACAATATATGTATTAGCTTTCTAAAGTTTTAAAAGAAAGATCACCATTTGTTTTGCCTGAATTTCTCACTTACCTGATGAGGGCAATTTTCATTGTTAGGGCAGTAATTCTGGTCTATAATGATAGGGTTTTGAACGTTAGCCATAACTATATGCTGGAAAAGAATATCTCTGACAAATCCATTGCTTGATCTTGCCCATGTTTTTACTCTCAATCCATTTTGTGTTCCTGTGAACGTGACGGTTTTAACTGTAACATTTTGAACTCCAGGCTCTTCTACTTCCCAGCCTAAACTCCCAATGCTGCGCCAAAACTAATTAGGTGAAAAAAATAACCTTGCTCATAGCAGAAATAGCCCAACTTTAGTTATAATTCAGTTGACTCTTGTTACTGCTTAAAATATTTGATCAATTAGCTAGATTTCCTACGGTACATTGACCGACCTAAGTTTCCACATAATTATTTTCCTAATACATACTCACGAATTCTATACGGGTACTGACGGATCCAAGATTTTAATTTGATATGTTTTCCTTTTAACACTTAACTCAGTGCAAGTAGAAAATAATTTCTGATAGTTGAACATAAAAATCTATATTTTGTGTCAAAAATAGTAAATCAGGTCCTGAAGTATTGGATCTGACCCTGCATAGGAGCTAGGTATGTATTCCTTACCGCCAAAAGATTTTAAGAAATACTAAGACAAATTCTCTGGTCACATGCATTAAGTGAAAACAAAAATATGTTTTGAGTCTTTAATGAGACATAGAAAGTACTAATACGCTCCCTGTCCCAAAGGTTACTATTTGAGAAGTCAAAATATTTTATAATTTTATTAATTGTTCTTCTTAAAATTCTGAATCATTAGCTCTATTAATTTATGATAGTGATTTTTCAAATATCTGAAGCTATGACCAAATTTAAAGTCAAAATATCAATCCTAACCCCTTCACATAATTAAATTGGGATAGTGGGAGTAATTGGAAATAAAATGCTTTTTTTTTTTCCCTTAGAAACCTTATTCCATGGCCGGGGCCGCATGCTATGTTTTCTATCCATAAGTTGGAGGTGCCAGGGCCAATTGAGATACAATCATCTCCAGTGCCAATACGAGAGTTCATCATGGTAACTCTAGACGAATATTGAACATGAATTCCATCTGTGTTCGGACTGTTTCCTGGAGCAGACACCTTTACTCCTTGCAGCTTCACATTATTACAACCATCTACCAATATGTGGAACATTTGGCTATTTTTTGATGTTAATCCACTGATAACTATGTTGCTAGAGTTGGACAAAGTAAGTCCCTGACAAACATAATGCAAATGCATATTGTTAAAATTAATATTTGACCTCTTTTTCATGGTGTAGTTAATTTATTTCAAGTTAATTAGTTGAAACTACCCAACCTTCTTTGTAAATTATTCTTAACTTTAACGAATAAAATACTGCTCTTAATCATACCATTGGTCCTTGCGGACAATTGTTTCCAGAGGTTTTGCAAGCCCATAGACTAGCACCTTGTCCATTTAAGGTTCCTCCATAGATGGAAAGTCCGGTAACCCTTTCGAATTTGATCCAATTTTCTTCATTCCCAATGACATTATAGTCTGATGGAGCTAGTATAGTGCCGTCGATGCGTAAGGTAATAGCCTTGCTCTTACATGTTTCGCCATGGAAATATGCACTTTTAAGCAAATAACTTCCTTGTGGCACGTAAATGGTGGCAGGGCTAGTAGATGCACATGCTGCAGCCCATGCACTAACGAAGGCCTTCGACGAATCCGATTTTCCATCGGATTTCGCTCCATAATTTTTGATATTATATATTGCAATGGAAGAGTTCAACAACAAGAAGAATATTGTGACAAAAAATGGGAGACTTCTCACTAAGAAACTCATTTTCAGTTTGTTTCTCACTCAACAAGTCACAAGGCTGACAAAAAATTAATTGGAGGGTGATGTGCAATTAAAGATGGATTTGAGGGGAATTTATAGACTTTGCATTAGCGATCAGTCTCTACGCTAAACCTTAGGGTCGTTTGGGTGGTTGTATTAGAGAATCTAATATTCTCTAATACATCTTTTAGTCATGGTGTCATTTAATTTTTTATTTGGTTACACTTTCAGTTATATGCATTAGTTATACATGTTATTTAATATTATAGTGTGTATAATTAAATACATAGCAATAGGGTGGCTTAAAAATATTGAGGTCCTAAAGTTGAGATTTATTTAAGACGATTCAAATTTAATTGATTTTTTGTATAAATCGAAGATAAGACCTTTTCTTTTAGAAAATATTACATATTTAGAAATTACATTAAAAAAATATAAGTTACGATAATTAATACTTCAAAATATTTAAAAATTATAAAAAAATCATGCCCAAATAAAATATATTTTGAATACAAATATAATAACTAAGACATATAAATTGAAACGAAAGAAGCTATTAATAAATGAATAAACATGATTAAAGATAAAATTATTCTTAATACACCAACACAAATAATAAATATCACTAATAAACTTTATTTTTCAGTATTATTCTTATATACTTGCCAAATAAACTTTTATTGTTGTACCTTCATATATAAAGTAATTAAAGTGTAAAAGAAAAAGAAAATTAGAAGAGTAAACTAAGTTAATCCTTTAAGAGGCTGACGTAAGGTTTTGGGCAACTATAATTCATTAATTTGGTCGTGTTGAGGAAGACTTTTAGTCCAAAATCCAACTTCGAAAAGTCCATAACATAACCACCAATTGGATTTCTTCATGTTTAACGGAAAAGTTAGTTACATGAAGACTTTCTCTTCTGACTGAGCGTCTATACATTAACTAATTTATATTGTTACATAGTCTAAGATCTTTTTAAATTTTATGATTTAAAATATACCATACTATTCATGAAAATTTAAAATTTGTGTTATGATATTAAACATGTCATAATATTTATGTGGTTATATATAAGCTTTCTATTGAGGCTAAAAATGAAAGTGTAATGTTAATTCAAATAAAAGTATGCATGTTATTCTTTTAGATACAAAGTACCTTTTTAAAAAATATTGTATCATATAAATAGAAATGAGAAAAGAACATATTAATCAATTAACTATTAAGAAGTTCAACAAAAGTTCAACTATATATGTGGATAGTTTTTTCAACGATTATTTCTTGAATTTTTTAAAGAACCTTCAAATCATAAACACATTTTCAATTATAAGAAGTCGTTTATCTACCTCCTGCATTAGGTATAAGAAGCAGGTATATCCAACTCTAAGTACTTTAGTTTTTCATTTAACTAATAAGATTTTCCACCTAGGGTGCGTTCCCTATGGAGGAAAATATTTTTCAAATTGTAGAAAATAAGTTGGTTTTTATTTTTTGTATTCGGTACGCAAGTAGATATTTTTTATAAAAGTATTTGTATATATTTAATATAAAACAATAAGAATGAATAGGATAAAGGGATGAGGTAAGAAAAAAGGTTGAAACCTATTTTTTTTAAAAAAAATTGCAAAATTAAAAATATCCTTAAGGAGGGGGTAAGGGGTGGAGTAGCTGGTTGTTGTGGGGTAAAAAAAAAGTCTTAAATTTTTTAAAAAAATTAAATGATTTTTTTCTTGGGGAGGGGGAGGGGGTTGGTAGGGTTTTAGGGTAAGA
>JBDJHY010000014.1:7607290-7627808 GCA_039654485.1 Withania somnifera | reverse complement strand
TTCTCCTCAGAGATAAACATGATTGAGGAACCTCTCCCTAATGTCCCAATTCATTGTTTCAATTCTAAAGGCAATCCTATTTATGAATACAGTCATGATGGATACATCTTTTGGGATGTATGCAATTCTAAAGCTTGTCTCACAAATGAATGGAATAACGAGTTTTCCACAAGAAAAAAGAGAAGAAGAAGAAGAAGAAATCGGCACAAAACTTTCTAAAGGAACGTTATGAACAAGGAGATCCAGAAGTTGGATTAATTGGAGAATCATCAGGAAAGTATAACTTTTACGTCCTTTACTCTAAAGGACCAGAGGATTGTAACATGCTACAACAAACTGAAGACTTTCCTCCACCTGAATATGACCAAGAAAGAACTTTTTATGCCTGAAAAATCAAGAATCCAACAATAAAGAATCCAAATGGATCCATCAAGCAACTGAGTGCAGCAGAAGTTACTTTGAATTAACAATCAGAAAATGTCGTAGCATAGAAAAGGGTCTTGAAATAAATCATGACGGCACAACAAAATATGACAAAGAAGCTTGATCAAGGGTTTTCTTTTATTTCTGACATAGTAAGTCAACTGATGCTCTACATCACGAACTGATGCAGATGGTTACTATTGGAGCAATTACCTTTAATTCTTCAATTTTAGCCCAAAAGGAAGCAAAACTGAAAAATCTAAAAAATCAGCTTCATGCCCTCCAGACTCAAAAATAAAATACTCTAGGTATTATGATGCTCCTACGTTCTCTTCATATTTACCACCTTCACCAAACTACCCTCGACCTTTGTCCCCTTGCCCATCATTTGATCATAATCCTTTCAACAGTGCTACATTTTTGCCAATAAAACCTTATGAAATCCCACAATCTTCAAAAAGAAAGTCGAATGAGTCCCCAATAAAATATTCTGAGTTAAAAGACTCTACTACTAGAAAACCATCCCAACCATCTTTACAATTAATGGTTGAAAACCTAATATCAACTATTTTAACCAAGATGGAAAATCTACATGTGCCTTCTGAGAAGTCAATAGCGGTTGGCCAGCCAAAAAACTCAAAATAGGTAGCGTCCTTGTGGAAACTATGTAAAGAAGATTTTGAAAACGAAAATATATCTCTTGATGTTCTCATGGTTGATCCTCTTATTGATGAACCCACGGTTAAAGATGAAGGACAATACATTGAAGGATATCGTGGACTACAACAACCCAACCCAATCCTTACTGATCCGGCAAAAGTTGGTGTACAACTGGAGAGATAAAATCTATGAAATGCATGCCTAGTGTACAACTGAACTACTTCAGCCTAATGCAACTATGCCTTTAGTAGCAGATAAGTTTGTGGCCAAGTTTAATGGAAGTCTACACTAATGGTGGATTTCTCTTGGAGGATACAGACAGATCACAGTTAAACAAAGTCTAAATGTTGACACTCTCATCTTGTATGTCCACAATGAATTCCTTGGTGCTTGGGATCACTACACGACTCAAGCTAGTGAGGAATATCTCAGTATGAGATGCTGCTCATATAAAAGAAAAGATCTTGAAACTCATTATGAAAGGATGTCTAAGAGATTTTATACCATCAACGGTATTGATGATGTTAATCTCAAACAGACATTCCTAAATTTTCTTCCAGAACCTCTTGGGAAAGAAACTCCCAGACTTCTGCAACTCAAGAATCTTCATATTAATAGCACTTCTCTGGGAGAATTATTCAAGAACGTTTTAGTAGCCTTGGAATAACTTTGTAACTAGAAGAGGTTTCTTAAGCAGATCGAGGAACAAAGCAAAAATCTCAGATCGGCTTGTGATCGGAATGAACTACAAATCAAATATGGACAAAGTAGTTCATGCATATGCAACAAGAAGAAAGACAGATTCTCAGAGAAGGGGAGAAAGAACTATTTCTCCAACAATAAAAAATAGAAGTTTCTTCAAAAGAGAGAGGAAGCACCAAATCCTCCAAGTGTTATATGTGCAGAAAGAAGGGGCATTTCGCTAAAGAATGTCCAAATAGAGAAAAGAGCTTAAGGTTTGAGAAGTTTGCTAAGATTGAAGACATAGAAGATGCTGATCTTGAATCACTTTTTTCTCTTGATGATGAACCAAGGACAGATATTATTCTTGCTCTTGGAACAGACTGACGTACTCGTCTGATGAATCTGAAGATGATGTAATCTTATTGGAAGAGGTATACGCCTTCACCCCTGCTGAGAGATTTCTATGTCAACCTTCCCCCTCAGCTAAGATCCATATTTTCCTAAGGAAATGGGATAAGCCAATTCCAGTCACTGCATTTTTTGACACATGAGATGTTTCATCTATTATGAAGCCTGATATCGTACCAAAGAATACTGGAATTCTTGCTATAATTCATTCTGAGCCACAAATGGTGACATTTTTGTCATTACTCTCATCAGTAAACCCATAAATATCCAACTCTTTCAAGGATATATGATAAAACAACAAGTTTATGGATCAGAATTACCGGGCAAAGATCTCTTGATCAGTTTTGATATCCTACACAATCTCAAAAGGGTATCTTGGAGCAAGGAAGGTCTTAAAAATAAAAATCATTTATTGCGTTGGACCAAGAATTACATCTATATCTAGTGGATATTCTATCTCCAATGAAGGAAGAAATAGCTCGTACTTCTTGTGCAGAATCCTACACGAAATTCCTTCAGAAATGCTTGCATCCGCTATGGAAGAATCCAGAGTTCTTTGTATCTTTTCCTTTCAAAAAAATGAAGATATTAATCCAGCAAAATCAAGTCATAAAGGTATGAATCCAGATTATTACGCCCTGGCCATAAAAGAAGTTGATCAGTTACAAACAGAGGGACTCATAAAAGAAACCAAATCATAGTGGGCTTGTGAAGCATTTTATGTCAACAAAAGATCTGAACAAGATAGAGGAAAATTAGGGTTGGTTATAAATTATCAACCCCTTAATCACTTTCTTGAAGATGATAAATTTTCTCTACCAAAACGGGAAGTACTTTTTCAAAAACTCCCTCCGACAAAGATATTCTCAAAGTTCTATCTCAAATCTGGATTTTGGAAACTTGGAATCCATCTAGCTGAAAGGCCTAAGACAGGGTTTTGTATACCAGAAAGACACTATCATTGGAAGGTTTTCCCCTTTATACTCAAGAAAGCTCCATCTTTGTTCCAGAAAGTTATGACAAATATTTTTC
Source organism: Withania somnifera (assembly GCA_039654485.1). NCBI lineage: Eukaryota > Viridiplantae > Streptophyta > Magnoliopsida > Solanales > Solanaceae > Withania > Withania somnifera. The sequence continues at coordinate 7,624,601 of JBDJHY010000014.1, read as the reverse complement.
AGCCTATCATGGAAAATGCTCTAGTGTACATTGATGATATCCTCTTGTTTTCATCAGACATAGACTCTCATTACAGTCTATTATCAAAATTTCATAACTTGGAAAAAATTATGGAATCATGTTTGCAAAGAAGAAAATGATCATTGGGGAAACAAATATTGACTTCTTGGGGATGCACATCTCAAATGGTCAATAGCATATTCAGCTTCATATTGCAACACGACTTGACCATTTCCTGGATGAAAATTTGACATTTAAGCAAATCTAGCAATTTTTGGGTAGAGTGAGTTACATGGATGAATTCATTCATGATTTGGTCAAATATAAAACACCGCTCACCAATCAACTCAGAAAAGATGTTCCGACATAGAATCAATCATGCACTGATGCAATTAAAAAACTGAAGTCTTTAATAAAAAGCTTGTCATATTTAAAAATTCCAGCAACAAGCAGAAGAGTCCTACAGATTGATGCAAGTGATAAATTTTGTAGTGCAGTTCTTCTTGAAGAAGAAAATGGAAAAAGACAAATTTATGGCTATAAGAGTGGATCATTCAAAAATGGGGAACTTCATTACCATTCCACCAACAAGGAAATCTTAGCAGTCAAAAGAGGAACTGACAAATTCTAGTTCCATCTCATCGGCCAACACTTCCTCATAGAAATGGATATGTCAGTGTTTCCTAAGATGCTACAATTAAACAGAAAATGCTTCCATAGGCTTAACTCCTAAGATGCGCGCATTGGTTCTCTCTATGGAAGTTTGAAGCACGACATATCAAAGGAAAAGATAATTTCCTTCCAGATTTTTTATCAAGACCCAAAACACCATTTCTTTAATTGTTCCAAAAATTTATAGTGTCAAACCAGAAGATTTCCCATCCCACATCAAAGATAGTATCCTGAACCATCTCCTTCAGAAAAGAGCTTTGTTATGCCTACTAGCTTTCCAAAAATATATATATATCAGATCTTTTTGTCTGATCGGGGATCCTCTTCTTAGATTTCCATTTAACCCTAATTTCCCTTTCTTATCCATTCTAAGGTGCAATGACTTTCCAAGGGAAGCCTATTTGGTTCTTTGGTATTTTGTGGAAAGATGTCCATTTGGGATTATTTTTGACAAATGGAGTCTTTTTCGATATTTAGCATGCATTGCTAAGGGAAACAAAAAAAGGAAGCATAAAATCCTTTTTAGATGGCTACACCTCTTTAGAGGTTTAACATTTTGGTAGGAAAATCTTTGTCTAGATGGAAACAGTTTTAATGGAGTATATGAACAACAGTATAAACTAATCACATTCAAGTGTAAAACAAGTTTCACCATTCAAGAGGATCAGATTGCCATCAACAAAGAATATTCTTGTACAATCTGGCATGACAAGGAATATGCAAGTATACTCCCTACTCTTGATTATCATAATCTCATATGTACTTTGAATAATGTTGATATCAAGGGGGTCCTTATAGAAGTCCCAACAGCAAGATGGCACAAAACATTCCCTGAGAATTATGTTATCCAAATAACTGAGTGTTTGGATAAGCTATATTGTGAAACCATGTTTACTCCTCCAGATGAAATAGGTCATCCAAATTACAGGCTCCATCATGAAAGGCACCCAAGGATTAAAAAAACCAGTCCCTGGATTTGACTACATTGTTACTAATGACTCTAGTAGTGACTCTGATGATAACGATGTGGAGCCATTCCTTCTTTTGATAGGGGGAAAAGAGTGATGGTATAAATTACGGATGCAATAACTAAAGTAGCGAATAAAGTGTAATGTATGAAAAGATAACGAATAAAGTATAATGTACAAAAAGATAAAGATTTATTATTGTCTTATTGTATTAGATAAGTGATTTGTAATTAAAGTACCATGCGTATCATGTGTAGTGTGCAGTAGAAGCTTCGGGTTATGCTTATCCACTAGGATAAAATATCCTAGCTTCTCATTGGTTTGTGATATTTTCGGATGCCCCACTGCTTAATATAAAAAGGCGATCCTTGTAATGGTTGGGTAGAATATATCTGGTGTAATAAATGATTTTCTTTTATAATATCTTCTCTACTGTAATCCTCCTTCGTGGTTGTACCTCTCTCAGTGAGTTGTAAACTTGGTAAGTGTATGTAATAATTAAAGTAACGAATAAAGTATAATGTACGAAAAGATAACGAATAAAGTACAATGTATGAAAAGATAAAAATTTATTCTTGTTTTGTCATACATTACACTTTATTCGTTACTTTAATTATTTCATTGTTGGATTAGGTCACGGGGTAGCCGCATATATTTTGGGTTTTTGTTTGGCATTATAGAAATTTAGGCTGAGGATTGATGTTAGTCTACATTTCATCGAGACGATCTCAGATCAGAATTTTTACTGCATCATAGAGTCCAAAATATCATTTTTATGCAATTTGCTTATTTGATTTATGTCCATTGATTTTCAAACTCATTTTGATCCGTTCATGGATGCATTTACCTTGGTTGGTTTTCTGTCAAACTAGAGTTTTAGGTGTAGTGCCCCATCTTCATCTTTGCGATCACGAGGGTGATGCCACGCTATTTCTTATAGCAACTATTTCCTTTTTTGCAATTGCAGCGTGGCTTCTTTCGATTGTGAATTTGAAGTACTTGAAGCCAAGAACTCACGTCCTTTCCTCCACACGATCGTGATGTACATTCACTAACAGTATATATTGTTGTAAACCCCCGATTTTCAGTTACCATTCATATCCTCTTCACCTCAAAACTGTTATTTTCTCTATTATTTTTATAGGGTTTTGTATGTGAGCTTGGGGAATATTGGAGATTGCTTGTAATCATTTTTATTTCAATTATTCATAAGTTTTTACTCTTATTATTGGAATTTAATCCCTAAATTTCCAAATTTCCCCCAACTTTTTCCTCTTCTTTCTAAATTGTGTTGAGCTTATTTTTACTCCGTTTGGACCAAATTTTGGGTATGTATTCCTTTTGAAGAGGAACACGTTGTTATCATTTGTTTAGAGTTTCAAGTTGTGGGACCAACAAACTCATTTTCACTTAGATTTTGAATCAAGTTAGAATCCTAGCTATATGGGTACCATTTTCTTTCCTTTAACGTGTATATTACAATTTTGATAGTTTTGTGTTCACTTAGAGATTTTTGGAGCAGTTTGAGCTGAGACCAAGTATTTACAGAGCTTTATTGTAGGGCGACAAGTAGGATACAACTTACTGATCTTATACTTGGTGTATATTTGATATGATTATAGTATTTAGCACATCTTTGGGTTGTGTCTTTTTAAGATTGGAACCTTTGACTCCTATCTGCTTCTTTTGCTTCCCACTTAGATATTTGTGATAGAATTATAAATTACCCATTTGTGGCTTTGATATGGCCTTGCATTTATTCTGGAACATAGTATCGTGGGAAATTGGGAATGTCTATGAGTTACGGACATTGATGACTGGTTGTTGACTGCTGTGAGATTACCCGAGCCTGTACAAAGATGGTAGCATAGTTGTCATCTATTGGATGTGGTTCTGTATGAAACTATCATGAAAAATAATTTCTATGTATTGGTTTCTACTATTTGTCGAGAGCCTAACATCACTAATTTTGAAACCTTATATGACCTTAAAGGCCCATTTTCAGTATTATATGATTAAAATGGACATAAGATGGTAATTTTCAAATGATTTCAATAGTAAAAGGTTAAAGATGAACTTCTCCATTATTTTTAAACTAATATTAGACTTGATAACACTCGAGCACTAGACATTGAGTTTTTTTTTACTTATTTTAGACTCTGATGAGGCCGAAAATGGATATTGAGATTTGATACTATTGAGATAGGCCATACAGGGGAGTATAGTTATGTGATTTATGAGATTTATATAGTTGATGCCTCCATGACCTTGTCAATCGGGGGTTGCAGGTACTTAAGGAGGGGTATATGAAGAAGTAGAGGTATACATGAGATTCCTTCCGCGGGTCCTTCCTACTGGGCCTACAGTACCAGAGGAGAAGCATATGGGATTTCACTAGCATTGATATCATTCAGTATGATTCTACCTTTGTTTGTTGTTTGCTGGTTGTTCTCTTTAGTTATATGGGCAGCCGAAAGAGTTTTTTTTTTACTTATTATTTCTCTCGGGTGTATGGGAACCCGTCGAGGTTGTAGTTATGTTATTTGATTACCTTATTAGGTGTTTTCTACTTTTATTGGGTTTTTTCTTCCCTTGTATTATTTTATGATATTTGATGTAGATGTTCTTTCCTTTTGTCCTATTATTGAGGTTACCAGTATACAGGTGGGACTGAGCTGATATCATGACCTAAGAAATCAAGTCGTGATATTTTTTTCCATTTTAGTGTTCACAATTTAATTCTTTTCATTGACTCATGAATTGTAATTGTTGGCTGTACAATTACTGATATATTCATTATCCACGACACTACCCACACTCCGTCAAATCATTATCTATAATTTATGGTGCTATTTCAAACTAAATTCACTAGTGAAATAGGTTACTGATTAATATATTAATATAAGATACATGGTCATAAATGATGATAATATAACATAGGCACAAATTTTCTGTTATTTACAAGATAAAATTTATATTCAAAACTATGAACAATAAAACAACTTCATACTATTCTAGAAATAGTAAAACAAGAAGCAAAAATAAAGAAAAGATCAAGTACACTGAATACAGTGTAACCTTAAGAAAATTATTTTCCTCAAGTCGAGGTTATGGAATATATTCTCCAATGATAAAATGATCTACTTCTACATAGTAGTGGTACCTCAAATTCTTTAGAACCTTGAACTCACTTAACAGATGTTAATTACACTATATTTTTTAAGTAAGAAATATAGAAGAATCAAAAAATAATTACAATATTTGAGGAGAAGTCAGATATTTATTGACAACAAGTACCTCTTCGAAAAAAATAATGGTTTAGAAAAGTTGCAATTTTTTACCAAAAAGTTTCACTGGTTCAGGTGCGTCACAGCATATGCGGCTGCATAACTGCCATATTTCGACTAGTGTTGTTTTCTGTTTAGACAAATGCAAAGAATATGAGCACACATATGGCTTTCGCATTTCATACAAGAAACTTTGAAGAGTTGCAACTCTTTGCTTTGTGGACAGCATATGGAGGAAAGTGGTTGAGTTTTATTTTGAATTAAATACTTAATATTAATTAAAAAATTTCAAATATATAGTCAAAATCTAAATCCGAGCCAATCGAGTAAGTGAGTAACGACAACGGCGTAATGCACATCTTTTTCTTAGCTCACTATTAACATGAAGAAGTGAAACTCAATATAAAAACCAGGAAATTCCTTTCTCCCACCAATATGGGAGAATTCTCTTCCATAAAGTGAAAATAAATTTTCACTTTTTCTCCATTTTTCATTCACTTTCTTCTATATATTTCATATCATCTTTGTATAGAACCCAACAATCCCCCACATGAATAAGAACTAGTTATAATTCGAAAGAATATACAAACAAATGTGTGATTTACAAGAAGAAACTAATTGCATCTAGCTAAGTAGGTTTCCCCTTGAACTTTTCATAGTGAATCTATATCGGATGCACTCGATCAATCGGTAGATATGATATCATTGAACTATCAAACTTTATTGTACACCTAGACGATACAAGTCATACACCTAGCCTTAACTGTCTATGATTCTCATATTTTAGTTCGTTTTATCCATGAATTATGTATGATTTCATGAGTGCTTTAATCATCCTTCACTCTCATTCTCTTTGAAGCGGCTTACACTTCAACTCATATAGGCAATTCCTAAATGTTTGATCCTATTGATAAACTATTTGTTCATATCTTCCAAACTTAGAAACTATTAAAAAACTTAAACCCTTAAAGCTTTATCCTTGTTCTTATATAGTATCTTCCTTCATCACGAGATCGAGTTGAATTATTTGACAATGTTGAATCATCATGCATAACTTTATTTGATCTCTTTGAATATCTAGTCTTCTAGGTACAGCTATCGTTATGATCACTTGTTTTAGGAATTAAATTTATTCTCCTTGATTCTCTCAATTGCCTCTCTAGTTAGGTTTTTTATAAGTCAATATGACATATTATCCTCTTACTTTATATAGTCAACGGTGATAATTCTACTAGAGAGTATTTATGTAACGGTATCATGTCTTCATCGTATGTGATGAAATTTATGATTATACATAAGGCTCCCTACCCTTCCAACTGTTTTTTGGTTATCACAGTGTATGCATATAGGTGATAATGATTTAGTTCATAAAGGAATCTCTTTCCTGAAATTCCAAATCCACTCAACTTCTTCAATGACCTTATGTAAAGTAATAAATTCATATTCCAATGTAGAGCAAGCAATACAAGTTTTTTTGGATGACTTCCAAGCACAACTCCTACACTGATAGTAAATACATACCCACTTATGGATTTACCTTTCAATGATCGGTCATCCAGTTGGCATCACCATATTTTTTAAGTATTGGGGGATATTTGTTATAGTGCAAAGCATAATTTTTATTATGTTTTAGATACCTAAAACACATTTTATAATCCAATGAGTTTGACTGAAATTACTTGTGAACCAACTGAGCTTACTAATAGCACACACCATATTCGGCCGTGTATAGGTCATGATATACATCAAACTTTGCCAAACTCATGAAAATTCTAATTGTGATTCCCTTTTACTTTTATTTTTTTGAACTTCAAAGCTCACATCCATTGGAGTCTGGCAATATTAAATTTCAAAACTTGAAATTTTCAAATACCTTTTCAATGTGATGAGACTATGGCAATACCAAACCTTGAGGAGTTATATGAATTCTTATCCCTACGATGATATCAACAGCTCCTAAGTCCTCATATCATTAACATACATACAAATAATGATTTGATGATTTAATGTGTTCTTAATGTATACACATTTGTTACACTCATTGATCGTAAATTCATTTGCCAACATTGTTTGGTCAAATTTTGCATGTATGCAACAACTTAATAAGTTTTTACACTTTTCTTGTTTACCTGGAAATCCTCAGGTTTTTTTATATAAATTTATTCCTCTAGTTCTCTATTCAATAAAGATATCTTCACATCTATTTGATGGATTTTAAGACAATATACATCCACTAATGCAACTAACATATGAATAGATATATTCTCATTCTCGGCAAGTATATTTCTAAATAATCAAGTCCTTCCTTGTATCTATAATTTTTAACAATAAATCTTGACTTATATTTATCAATAGTTCAATTAGCTTTTATTTTTCTTCTAAAGATACATTTCGAACCTAAATATTTATTTCCTGGAGGAAGATCAACTAATTTTAAGACTGGTTGTTCAAGATTAATTCAATCTCATATTGACTGCCTCTTTCCAAAAATAAAGAATCTGAAGAAGACATGGTTTCTTTAAATGTTTAAGACTCATCTTCAAGAATAAATGTAACAAAATTAGATTCAAAAGAAGTAGCTATCCTTTGACTTTTACTACATCTTAGATTCTCTTCATTAAGTATATTTTCCTTTTGTTCTTCCTAATGTTGCTTAGATTCCTAACTAGATAACACACATATAGTTTTATATGGATAAATATTTTAATGAATTCAAAATTGTTTGATTTTTTTTATTGTATTAACATGAAAGTTAGATGTTTGAATTTGTGAACCAAAAATCAACATGCTTTACTATTTATCCTATGAAGACATATCCAAAGTTTATGGTCTTATCTTAACCATTTTGGGTTTAAGAACTTGGACTCTCGCTAATCACCCTCACACTTTAAAATATTTCAAGTTGAATTTTCTTACTTTTCATATTTTATATGCAATATATTGTGTCTTACGGTGGGAAAATATATTGAGTATCCGATTAGTTGTAAGGATAATTTCCCACCACAAGCTTTGTGGTAAATGTGCACTTATTAACAAAGCATTCAACATTTCTTTCAAGGTTTAATTTTTTTTTTTTTTTTTTTTGGAATTCCATTAGACTAAAGTGTGTATGGAGAAGTAGTTTAATGCAAAATTCCATTCCAAACATATCTTCAAAAGGAGATTCATACTCTCCACCTCCATCACTTTATACTGCCTTGATCTTTATATTCAACAGATTTTCGACTTTAGTTTTATATTAGTTAAATACTTCAATTGCTTCATCTTTCTATTAAAAAAATAAACATAAAAATATCGTGTGCCATCATAAACGAAAGTTGTGAAATAATTTTTCTCGCCACGATATCGTATTAAATTTATATCATAAATATCCATATGAATTAAATCTAAGGGATTCAAATTCTTTCAACGAACTTAGATTTTACATATATTTGACATTGTGATTTATTGTACTCAAATTTAGGAAAAACTTGTAAGTTAATTAGTTTTTTCAAGACTTTATAATTGACATGTCCTACAGGAGAATGCCATAAAAAAATTTGACTTAAGAAAGTAAGAGGAAGCTAAAACTTTATTCATATCTATATAAATTACATTGAGTCTTAAAACACCCACAGTTAGGTAACCTTTTCCTACATATAATTTATTTTTACTAACTATAGCATGACCTTTTCCTACATATAGTTAATTTTTACTAATGGCAGCCTTATCAAAACACGCACACACACTTGAATCCATTCTCAGTAAGGAGTGAAGTTGAGACTAAGTTCTTTTGTATTTTAGGAGCATGAAGGACATTGTTTAGGGTCATCGCCTTGATAGATGTCATCTTCAAGCAAATCTTGCATGTTCTTTCAACTTTTATTGTAGCATATTTAGCAATGAAAATGGTCTTATCGAGTCCAGTGGGAGTGTAAGAAGCAAATATATATTTATTAGCACACAAATGATGGGTTTCTTAAGAATCTATCCACCATTTCCTTGGGTTGACAACCAAATTGCACTTAAAAAATTTGGCACAAAGGTCTTCAATCTCATGTTGTGTTACCCTCATGTTTTATTGATCTTTCTTCTTGTTCTTCGTTAGAACCTAACAATCTTTGGCTTGCAGGCAGCCTTGCCACAATTGTAGCAATTGCATTTAAAATTCTTCTTTTTTTTTTTGCTTTTTATTTTATCCAAAAGACTTCTTTTTATCACTATTTTGGAACAACATCCTCAACAAGATTATCACCCACAATAGTTGACTTTTCACACAATTTATTTCAGCAATTTTATTGTCTCCTCTATCTTGAGATGGATCACAGGATCTTCCAGCAATATTTATTTGTATTTATGCTTGAGATAGTTTTTGAAATACTTCCAAGAAGAAGGTAGTTTCTCAATTACTACAGCCACTTGAAATTCCTCATTCACCATCACGCCTTCTGTAATACTGTCATGAAAAATGACTTAGGGTTCTTAAACTTGGCCTCCAATTGAATTAGTGTCCACTATTTTGTAGTTCAAAAACTTGGCTACTATTAATTTCTATAAGAAATCATCTACACTTCTTTAATTCTTCTCAAATTCTTTCCATAATTCTTATAAAGTTTTCGCAGAACTATAGATGTTATACAATTCATCTCTAAGAGCACTTAGGATTTATCCCTTGTACAAGAAGTCCAAATTCTTCTAAGCCCTAAACACCATGATTTTTTGGTTTTCTAAAATCTATTCTTCTGGAATAAGAGGATCTTTATTTATGAACCTTTATATTTCAAGATTGGTAAGCCAAAAGAATAATTCTTGATGCCATCCTTTAAAGTATACACTAGTGTAATGACCCATATGGTCATTTGATATTTCTCGATCTTCTCTATAACTTAAGTAATACTTATTTGTTTCATTTTATGGATATGGTGGGGTGGGGATGTTGATATAGACCTTATTATTGAGTTTTTGTAGTTTTCGTGAGAAGTCGAAACATTTGAGTTGTGACTTTAAGATCCGCCACTCAGATTAAAAGTTCGTCAATTTCATTATCTCTGGAAGACCGTTTCTAGTCTAGTATGACCTTCTAATTGTTCCTAGAGTTGTAGTTTTAGTTTACGTGGTTAAATGGAATAAATATCGAAATTTGCCTTTAAAGTTGTTCCATAGAAGGTCAAGGAGATCTCAAATCCAAGTTTTGATGATTCCATTAAGTTCAAAATGTTTTTTACACTCAAAACACATATATGGATTGTGTATATAGAATTCCAATTGAATTCTGAGAGTTAGTTGAAAATTATCACAACCTGATTTCTAAGTCATGAGAAAACCTACATCTCACCTCAAGTACGAAAAGCAAAAGTAATACATAAAAGCAAAAGATAAAAACATAACTAAGGAAGGAATGCACGAAATTCTAATACAATAAACAAAATTCTCAAAACCCGGTATAATAGTACATGATCCATTGAATAAGAGTATAAGTGTGATATAAAAAATACAATATCTGTCTCTAACAGTAAAAATGACAAAAAGAAATGATACATAGAGGTGAAGGAAAGTTCCAAAGTCCAGGAGCCAACATCTACCTCAAATCTGGATAATCATCATAAGCTCAAAAACAATGGTGGCCACTCATACTCGGGTCTGCACCAAGAGATGTAGATGTATCGTGTGACTAAAAACAACGGGTACACAGTAGGCATCATAGGTCGACTGGGCTCATATCATAAATAAAAGCGGTAAATAGAAGATAATGAATTAAATGAGTCACAGAAATAAGAGAGTGCAAGTATAGGAAAGTAATGCTTGCTATAGATAAGTAGAGTAAACAAGGAGAAATTAATAAAGCCAACTAACAACAGTAATAGAAGAACTCAGTTAAAGAGATGAAGACATTCCTGAGTCCTTACAAAAAATAATTAAATAAGGAGAGTGAGTAACGATAGTGTTTGTGTAACCTCAATAAAAGATGAAGCAATAACGCATAATCAAATGACATTTCCCACATAAACAAAACTCACTAGGTGAGGCCAACCAAAGTAATTATCAAATAAAAGACGATAATGAAGACATGAGAAATGGCAAGTAAAACAAGTACAACAAATCAAACTAACCCGATGGCACCACATCCTACCAAGGTACAAACAAGTAAAGCTCACCTGCTGGCCTACAATACGAACAAAAGGAACACCCAAGAAAACAAATGGGAAAAGTAAGACAGACATAAATGCAATGGTACTGATGTAGGTAAAATATAAATGTGTATACTCCTCCTCTGGTACTCATAGGCCCAACAATAAGGACGCATGGAAGGAGTTCCTCATATACCTAATAATACACTATATACCCCTTACCCAATCATATGCATGCTAATGCCAAGTGTCAGGGTCCATGGAGAGAGCCTCCACAAATATCTCAATACTTATCTAAATGTAAATGTGTACGCTCCTCCTCCAAAACCTATAGGTATGGAAGGCAGTACCCATGGCATGAGTTCCCCATATACCTAAAAATACGTTGAAAACCCCTCCCCCAATCATATGCATACTAGTATCAGAAGACAGAGTCCATGGAGGGAGTCCGTACATACTATCTCAATACTCAACTAAATTTAAATGTGTACGCTCCTCCTAAAGTATGCGTAGGTCCCGACGGCAGTACCTATGGAAGGAGTTCCCCATATACATGGTAAGATGATGTATAACCTTCCCCCTCATATGTATACTAGTGCTGGATCGATAGGGTCCATGGTGGGTCTCCCGTATACTATCTCAAAATTTCATAACTGGATCTCATCATTGAATTTTATAATTGTCGTATCACGGGTCTCAATGTATATGCCTTGCTGTCACTGGGTTTAAAACTAGTCAGAAACTCAATCTCCGTGTCCAGGCCTCCCCGTAACTAAATTAGGAAATGGCTAATAATTTGCATCTGAAATCAAGAAAAAGCTATAAGTGCTAGCAAGGTCATAGTACACAGCGTTAGGTTTAGGGCCTAGACTAAAGCAAGTTTAGGAAAATAGGAGTATCGAATGACCAAACGACAATCAGGTCAAAAACGGTATATGGAAACCATGAAACAACCCTTTTTAGATAAAGAATTTGTTTAAAAACCCATTTCATATCAGTATTAGACAGTAATATAAAAATATCTATGATCATCTTTCGTTATCAAAATCTCAAAATAGTGCAAGTCACCAATATACAAAAATGGGTTCTCAAGGCCAACCAATATCTGAAAATGGGCCTTCAAGGCTATGCAAGGTTCAAAAAATCAATTATACTAGGCTCTTGGCCGTAAATAGTGTCAACCAATGCATAAAATCTTAATTTTATAATGATGACATGAATAAATGATAACATCTACAATCACAACCAATAGATCACAGAACGTCCTGCCGGCCCTGAATAGGCTCAGGATCACTACAACAAGCATAACTAGACAAGCCGATGTCTGGAACTCACAAACATTCCCAATAATCCCACCATCAATATTCCCAAGTCAATCAAGACCATTCAAGGTCGCATGGTAACTATAATCACAAATGCAACATCATTACAGAATCAAGAGGCGGACTAAAGAAGCGGATAGGGTCATGCGTACCAACCAAGGATACTAAATAGTACTATTATTTCAAATATAAGCCCCTTCTATGTTTAGTAAGTCATAGCCTAGCTGTCATCTGAAGATATGCTCATAATATTGAGTTGAAAACATCATGGACAACTCAAACAACTCTAAAAATGCATGAACAAGCTCAAACAATCACAAAACTAGCAAAATAATAATCTAATATTAATAATAATCAACCTATACCATAAAACTATAATTATAACCGGGGCTAAAATATGGACCGAAACAAGCCTACGAGCTCGTGAAATAAAACTCGAAACAAAAGGTACCAAAATATTTCCCACATTGTAGAGAACGCATAACTAAAAATTAAAGATAAGACGAGCAATAAATAAACTATAATCAAAGAAATAAAGTGAAGGAAAAAATAGGAGACATTGGGAAATTTATGGAATAATTTCAAACAAATTAAAGGGAAAACTTACAAATTAATGGTGGAAGAATGATTAGAAATGTTTCTTGGTGATTTCCAATCTCAATAATGAAGATCCATAAATTTACACATTCAACAATGGGGTTTTAGAGTGAAGAAGAATGAGAATTTTGAGCAAAAAGTAAGAATTTTGAACAGATATACTAGTCCCAGGAAAAAGCTTCGCGATCGCAGGAACCAAGTTGGCGATCGCAATGAGAAAGAGCTTCAAACCTTTACAATCACGAGGACCAAGTCCGCAATCGCGATAAGAAAAGGGGGAAAAATTTGTGATCGTGAGGACTAGGTCTGCGATCGCAAGGAGATGCCTGGGGAGAGGAGATGCTTGGGGCTATACCTGATATAAAAACCAACAATGAAATTACTTGGAAAAGAGGCTCGAACTGAATTTGAAAACAAATAAACACAAACCAAATACGCAAATTGCATGGAAAATACATTACCAACTCAATAGCCCAAATGAAAACTCTTTGATCCTAGATCATTTTGATGAAATATTGACTAAAGTCAACCCTTGATTCAAATTACGTAAATTCCAACTGACTACCCAAATTGAACCCGGTGAACCCGAGGCTTGAACAAACATCTTGCCTAACACAAACTCGATATTTCAAAGCTGATGGCCCAATCAGATTTTCAATCCGAGGCTCTAATCACCAAAATTCAATCAAAGTCATACTTTTAAACCCTAAAATCCATAAAACACGCATAACGAGATAAAATTGTAACAAAGGCTCCTGAACACATATAAAGAGTCCTTCTAGATCAAAATCCATGTTCTGGAGCTGACAAAACTATTAGAATTCAATTTCAATATCATTTTTAAGGAATGTTAACTGGAATCAACAAAATTAAGGCTTAAAATAGGGAAATAGATATAATGCCCAAAGAACAACCCGGGAATCAAACCTCTGGTCCCAATAAGTCATAAATTACCTAGGGTTTCTACAAGAGTACTCTTAAATGCAAGAAAATGTGAAAAACATGGAAATGACCAAAAAGGTCATTATAACGTCCACTACTAATAATACTTTCATCCCAGAAAGTCCAAAGAAAAAATAAAAGAAAAGGCATCGGACTCTGATATAGGGTAACACAGACCACACAAGACCTGCTCGGTCTCTCATACGGTGTCCCAAGGCATGGGAAACACACCCACGGTACTCTAACTTCCAGGACTCAAAATCCACCAACTTCTCATTATCATCAAACTGAAACAATAGCAGACTCTCACTTGAATGCTAAAATCACCATCAGAGCTAAAAGAATTCTCCCCAAAATACTCCACACACATTAGAAATAACCCCACGGTGCCATCAGAAGAAGAAACAAGATGGATGTATAATAGGAGTCCAAAAACTAGTAAACAAAACTAATACCATATCAACCAAGCACAATGCAGAAATCACTAACCGACTCACCACTTGCATCCTAGACTCAAAACCCATCACAAAATCCTATATAAAACCCATAAATGCTTATAGTAACCTATCTTGATCGATGGACCCAACTTCCAATAACCACCATCATCCAAAAATAGTCCCAACAAAAGAATAATTTGATCATCAAATATCAAAACTCATTCTTAACCTGTAGCAAAGACCTAAAAGATGATAAACATAAGAAATACCCAGGGTCTGATACAATAACCAACAATATTACACAAAATCAACCCAACTCACGAAAACAACCTGAACCACACACCTAACATCAAGAAAACCAAGCCGGTGGGAGCGAACAAACTAACTCAGTAGCCCAAGGCAACCAAAATAAAAAAAACCTATCAATTAGGAAATGAAAACCAATAATACGTCCTCCATGAAAAATAAAGGAAAAATTGCTACACAAACTGAAGTTACCGAATCTCGATGGAAATATTGGTTGCAAATATCAATACACATAAACCAGAACTCTCATATGGATGGGATAGGTAAAATAATTTCCTCCTACCATAGCTTAAGTGTAGGCCTCCCTAGTAGTCGACTTATAATCCGTGGGAATTTTTTACTATTTGTACAATAGGCTCGCAAAAGGAGTTCGTAAATCACTCATCTTATTCCCAAATACAAAAATACATACGTGGTAGGAAGGATACATCATATGCAACTGAATAATTGATTCGTGGACAGAATTATAAGAAGAATAGGCTAAGGTAGAGGGAACTTTATCAAAGACTATACCTATCTCATATCCAAACACAAAAACCGAACCAATTCAAAATAAGTGGGGAAGTATCATAACACGAGAATAAAAAATTTGACAGAGATGATGACACTAACTCATTTTTCCTACCTCAAATCACAATTTTCGAACTCAAAATATGAATTATAGGATGAAATAAAAATGAACCCCTTTTTTATGCATGCCCATTCCTTACAATTTCAAAACAAAAGCAAACTACAATTACCACCAAAATACAAGTCCAACCTAAGTGAGCCAATACCTGAATCAAATCACATACACAACTCAAATCCACCACCAGTATGCCCACCTTTTACCCCAATCCAAGAAGTAACGCACATATTAGAAACATATAAGAAAGTGACCACGCATCTACGAAAAAACCCCTAATTTTGCCAAAAATAAACTTCCACTACCTACTCAAATATATTAGCACAAGCATGTAAAAAGTCTTCACTCAATATCCAATCCTCACTCAAGCACAAACTTGAGATACTAACAGACACTTTAAGAAAAACCAAAAATAACTTGTATTGACGATCAAACCACTACTAACCATACAATGGATAGCCCAAATCCACTAAAACATAGAAATTACAAAAGAACAACACTAGTATTGACACCCTCAATCCACTAATAAAGAATCAACCATGAGGAGGCATACACGAATGTAATTAACACAAGTCTCGATAATTACTCAATAGACCTCAAAGCTGAACCTTAAATATTTTAATTCAACAAAATTCAGATGACAAGAGAGGACAAATATAGATCCAAATGCCCTGATCAATCTTAATAATCCATAAATCAAACTCCCTCTTAGATTAAAGGTCAGAACAACGAACCTACTACTCAACGAAATAGAAATTGTATCATGAATATAGCATAAAAAAAACAACACCGGTAAAAGCTAAAAGTCCAACTAACCTTATGAAACTAATCTCCTATCCAAAGACTAAATAGGTACCAAATGGTGCATGGATAGAGAACCCTACGATGCAACTAGAAGTATATGAAACATAATAAGTGATGGATACGGCACCACCGTCTAGGAACAAACAAAAAGAGAGGATATTTAATCCTAGAATCACTACAAGTAGCCAAACTATCAAGACTAGCACAACCTAAGAATCACTATAACCAACAACCTATCATGACTAGTACATCCTAAGAATCAAGCTCCCCAACAGCTACCCAAGATCTAACATTACAATCCACTACTAAGAGATTAACTATTAGGGTAGCAACAAATAACAACATACATAACAACTCAATATCTAATCTCATCATAGAGAAAAGCAAATAAAGAGCTAGAATGGAGGAGCACATAAGTATAGAATCTAAATAAGGGAAAATAAAGTTCAAACTCAATAAATAAAGGGACAAAAAAAATAAAAGGGAGAACCACATATAAAAGCCAAATAAGGTCAGGGATGGCTTATCATGAGTTACAAACTTAAACCTAGGATCACAGCGACTGAGGCCTCACAAGAACTATGACCAGGATGGATTGATAGATAGTCCAATCTATGCTAGGGCACTCAACAACAATATGATAAAAACTCTCATAATCAAAGCACAACCAACCCGATTTAAATCCCCAAAAAAATGACTAGAGTCACCATATTCTAGGCATAATCCTAACTTCCAACACCGATAAAGATCCCTTATAGAACTAGAATGACCATCCCAACTTGACGCCCAAAAATAAGTACTACTCATAGCTTACCAACACTCAAACCACTTGACTCACCATTCTGGACACTACCTCTGATCGATGGAGATGTTGCCTCAAAACACCCAAAATTGGATGAACCATTAGCTAGAATGACCTTTACTATGTGTATCCACAATAATGTGGACCATAAATCAACACATATAACATGGACCATAGGGCTTAGCTGAACGAGATGATCTGGATGAACCCACAGGGCCACCACAGTCTGCTGCACTCAGGGAAGTACCCCTCAAAGTTTGCTCAAAACTCTGCCTACTAAAAATATGTTGAACCGCATCTCAAGTCTATGGAACTATTTGACAAGTTGTCCCCTACCTCCTAACGCACCAATACTGTAATCACTCCCAATATGAGGCCCTTAGTTACCACCTCTATATACCTCCTGATATAGACCCTTCATAAACCTTACGTGGCCAGCGAC
>JBDJHY010000014.1:7547341-7560143 GCA_039654485.1 Withania somnifera | reverse complement strand
TATTATTTGTTGCTAGTGTTACATTTGTTGTTATCTTGTTATTTTTTTCCTTCTCATTATTCCTTGTCAATATATTATGTCGTTTTTGTATTATCAGTATATTATTGTCTTGAGCTGAGGGTCTTTCGAAAATAGTCTCTCTACCTGACTCTTAGGTAATAGTATGGGCTGCGTACATTCTACCATCCTTAGACCCCACTGTGGGAATATACTGGTTATGTTGTTGTTATTGTTGTTGTAGAAACTCAGATGTAGTCTACAATACTCTCCATTTACAACACACCCACAAAAATCATGATTAGAGCTTGCATCTTTAAGGAGCATTACTGGTATATTATTAGAATAAGTATATCTCATTCTTATTCAAGTTTGTTAGCAGTAAAAATTTGTATATTCCAGTTCACCAAGAAAAAGCAAGAGACCTTCCTGGCAGGTAAGTACAGAAGAGATAAAGGAAGTAAGCAGTTACATAGAGTTTTTTACATTTTCTCAAACCAAAAGGATCAGAAATCACTTTGTTGTTGCTAATTTCAAGTAGAATTAGATAACTAGTTTCATGATAAAGAGGAAGTAAAATAATCATAACCTCTTTTCACGGCTAAGCTTACTTATTTTTATCTCTGTATGCCTGACACTTGAATGCAACTAAAGTTGTCCAGAACCAGATTTTGTGTTTTAGAAACTCAGATGTAGTCTACAATACTCTCCATTTACAACACACCCACAAATATCATACATTAAAGTTTGCATCTTTAAGGAGAATTACTGGTATATTATTAGAAAAGTATATCTCATTCTTATTCAAGTTTATTAGCAGTTAAAATTTTGTATATTCCAGTTCACCAAGGAAAAGCAAGAGACCTTCCTGGCAGGTAAGTAAAGAAGAGATAAAGGATGTAAGCAGTTACATAGAGGTTCTTACATTTTTCTCAAACCAAACAGATCAGAAATCACTTTGTTGTTACTAATTTCAAGTAGAATTAGATAACTCATTTCATGATAAAGAGGAAGTAAAATAATCATAACCTTTTTTTCAAAGTCAAGCTTACCTATTCCTATCAATGTATTTTAACTTTAATCATATTACACCTAACACGTATCATTTAGTTTTTGTACTGACCTGGGGTAATGGTCGCTGTTTTAACTCACAATTGGCTAGTTCTTCAAGCATGAACAAGGCAGATCACCATGCAAGAGCATAAGAATGAATTACAAATTTAATTCCTGTGCCCACCAACACTATTATTCTTTCTACATATTACTCTTCAATAAAAAAATGTTAACACCCCGAACTTTGGAACTAAGATTTGAACCGTTCCACAATCGTGGTTAGACCCGAACCTAATTAGTTCTTATTTGAAGCTAGGTATTAATGTCAATTCTTAAGTGTGTAAAAACTGTTGGAGGTGAATTACGGTCCTAAGTAACCCCTAGCACAAGGTAGAGTTGAAAGCTTTCTTACCGATTGAGTTATCGTATAAATTTTTACATGGGTCAACTTCAAACGATCATATCTCTTAGAATATAAGGAGTTATGTGTCCATAACTTATAAAATTAAATGTCTCTGAGTCTAGTTTCTAAAAGCATCAAACCGTTCGTCTTTGGAGTAAAAATTTATGGTTATTTTAGTGAAAGCAGTCAGATTTTCTTGAATCCACGAACCGAGGGATAAAACCACCATCCGTTGTTTGATTGATGGCCCGTGATTTGAGTACGAAAAATGGCCCTGAAACCTTCTTTCTTCACCAAATTTGATGGGAATGTTCACGGTTCATAAGTGTAACACCCTAGAAAATGTCATACATCATGTTTAAACTAAACTCAAAGAGTTAGCTAAAATCTTGAATTTTTGAAATTTGACTTTGTGGTCCATGGACCATCAACCCGATTGATGGACTATAGAGTCCTCTGTCAACCGGTTCGTCAACCCCCCAGACTTTAATTTCCAATTCGTTTTTCTCATGGATAAAAGGGTCATTTCCCTACCCATTCCTACGTTAAACTACATCGTTTTAGCCATTTTAGAAGAGGTATAAATATCCAATATCATTACCCTTTATACATTCTAAAACTTAGAAGGAAAATCAGGTAAATTCTCTCAATTCTCTGTCAAGGCTAGGATTCCTCTCCTAAGGCTCAAGAACAGCAGTTGCTCCGACAAATTCAGTCCAAAATCTCTTCAGCCCAAGTATGTGGGACTTCAACAAGGATTGTCTTCCACCCTAGTGTCCAAAATCTCTCAGTTTCAGTCTTAAATATGATGTTATGAACTCTAGGGTTAGTCCAAGTAGAGTTCTCATGGTGATTGTAGCCTCTCTAGCATGCTTTATGATTATTATAGTTATTTTTCATGATCTTCACACATTATTTTTCATGAATCACATATATTTATGTCAACAACAACAATAACATACCCAGTAAATTCCCACCAAGTGAGGTCTGGGGAGGGAAAGGTGTACTCAGACTGTACCACTACCTCAGAGGTGAGGTAGAGAAACTGTTTCTGAAAATCACATATCTTTATGAATTTAGCCCAATTTTATGCTATTATGCTTTTAATTTGAGTATCAATCATCATATTTTAGTTGTGTAATAAAACTATGGTCCTGTGATCAGCTTTTACTAGAGGTTGGCTTTACAATGGTCTAAGCCTTTTACAGTATTATGGTAAAAAATCCCTAAATTTTCATGGTTTGTCAAGACTTAAGCTTAGTCCAACAACAATGTATTTAAATATGTTTACAATACCTGAATTTCAGGTCAGACAGTATTCACATGATTATAAAAGAAAGCCAGTGTCAATTAAATAAACATTATGTTTTGACAGTCAGAGCAGTTTGCATGGATAGTTGGGCACTAAAATATGTTTCACTGATCAGGGCCAAAAGCAAATACTAGTTTCATTTTTAGAAGTAATATTAGCACCGGGCGGGTTCAAGGATGCCAATCCCATAAACTACGTTGCAACCATAAGAAGGTTAACCTAAAAGAAATTAGGCATTTGGAGGCTTAATGGATCCACTAGGAAAATATCAATCCTCTACTTTTGGCAGGATATAGTACACCCACCAGTCGGAAATTGACAGGCTGGACTTCGTGTTTGCTCACACGATTTTATTGTCGGTTATAAAAACTCTCATTTATGTTCATTCAGTCAGTACTCAACGGAAATTGCAAACTACATGTTTACCAGCTTTGCTCAAACTAATGAGTCCCGTCTATACTTGAGTTTTACCTCTTTTAGAAATTGATGATTTGTTGAAACTTGTTAGACTTACATAAATTGCTTCAACATACTTCAGTTCAGCTCCAGACTCAGTCCAATCATATGTCCAGTACAGTACTTGTTGGCATCATATATCATTTATACCTGTTGCATGTGCATTCCTATATACCAGTATATTCCTGACGCATACTTCTACCTACATGTCTCCTAATGTAGATTCAGAAATGCCTTTCCAGTTTCATGGTTAGTAGACTCAATAGGTTTCAATCAGGTGTTGACGAGTCCTCATATTCCAAAGAAAAAGGCTTATTTCAGTTTAGTTTTTTTTTTGCACTTTCAATTAGAATTGTTTAGAGTTAGCTAGGGGCTTGTCCCAGCAACTCATCAGATGTTAGTAGAAGCTTCATAGACAACCAGTTAAACAATTGTAGAAGATTTTCAGCTAATTTTATTATTTGTTATGAAAAGTTCTCTTTTCTTTTTATTTACATTACAGGAGTTCAGCAATGTATACGCTTCTGCAGTATTTTTTTGTATATGTTTCATTGTCTTATGCCAAGCCAAGCGTTTCGCTCAGGTTGGTTCCGGAAGCAGATTACATCCAGGGTGTAGGCTCGGAGCGTGACAAAATATTTGTAGTTCAGATTTTAGATAATGTGTTACAGAGGCTTATGATCATTATTATGGGTTCATGTGACCCCAATATCTTTTGTGTAAACCCTATATATATAGTAAGAAAATTCACTAAATATCTATAAATATGTATTAGCTTGAGGTCGCTAAAAAAACCCACAAACTTCAAATTTTAGATCCATTGATGTAACAATGAAATACTGACTAAATTTCTGCCCACCATCAGCACCATTTTTCTACATATTAATCTTCAAAAAAAGTTGTTTCCGGCTCAGGATGGTTAGGACTTCAGATATTGGATAATGTCTAATTTAAATTGAAGAGTTACAATACTAAAATGAAAACCAAGTAAAAACACCAAAAACACTAGGAAAAACATACCAATCAGCAAAATCAGACCAAAAGAAGTCATATATTTCTCTTCCAACATCTCCAAAGAAAAATTTCTCATAACTTGCAGTGACTTCATCAACCAGTACATGAAGTTTCGATATCTGAATGGTGTAGAACTAGTTAAATCAGGACCACGATGCAATATTGGGCTTAATAAGCATCAAAACATCATCTTACCACCCAGCATTCAGGCAGGGGGAGCTTCAGCACAAACTCCATTTTATCAAACTGAGAGAACAGTAGATAGTGAAATAGATTAGAATTGTCAATGATGTATTGTTGACACGGAATAAGGAATTAAATCACAATTCAACTCTGGACCGTCGGAAACCTCGGATGAATCCATATCTTTTATGTGATCACTAAAGTTCCCGGTAAATTACCAATCTAAGATCTATGGAAGAAGTGATTCCACTGTACTTTCAAGAAACCAATTTTCTCACTTCCAAGGATCTTGATTTGAACACCACAAATTGGGGCTTCAGTGGGAAACAATTCTTTTGGATTAACTTTGTTCGAGGATGTGAATTTGTACGCCATGCAGATTTGAGAATTCTCGAAGAATTGGACTTCAGCATTCAGAGAAGCGCGTATACACCAAATTATTTACAGCAAACTTTCTATGTTGTCAGCCTATGCTGGAAATAAAATCAATCAAAAATTGACATGCTTCAGTGTTATGGCAACAACCAGGATTAAGCTCTTTAGTCTTTAAGCCCATGCTGATCACGAAGCTCAATCTAAATCCGACAGAGTTAATGTGGATCACCAAACTCAATCTGACATAATGACAATATCTGATTTAATGCATTTTTCATTTCGTCATACTACAATACTTACTCTCAGTTCTTTTAGAAATTTTTCTTTTTGAAAAAGTATGCCTGCTCTTTTAAACATTCTTATTGCATTAGCGCCTAACTGCTTCTGACCCTCAGATCTCAAAGCAAATTGTCGTAAAAAACGCATAATTGGGTTGAAACATCAAAACTGACAAACCTTATGGGCCCGTAAGGCTTCCCAAGCCGTAGTGTCATCTTGACGAGGCAAATTCCGCAATATGAACCTTCCAGCATTCCACAATTTGTTGGTGAATGCCTTGTTAGAGGTCAACCTCTCTGTGGACAAATTTAGATCCTACAACATAGAGATAAGCTGGCTGACAAAAGCATTGAAGTGGACACCAGAAAGATGTCTATCCATGACTTAGTGACTAAAACTGAGCTCATTACAAACCTGACCAGCTGTCCCTAAGGCAAGAGTGAAACGCAAAGCATCGGTGCCGTACTCTGTGATAGTGTCAATGGGATCTATGACATTCCCCACTGTTTTAGACATTTTTCTTCCCTGAAAGAGAGCCCCGACAAGTTTAAAGCTAAAATATATGCAAGAATTGAACCATGGAAATGGGAAATAAAAATCCAGATCTTATCACAATAATGATTGTTTCCGGATGTGTCTTGGATGCAACTCAGATGCAGATAGCGTAGATTCAACCCAAATTCAATTATTTCAGTAAATCAACTCATTATCACAGATACCTACATAACATCAATAAAAACTGCATGCTTGGAGCCAATCAGCCAAGGATTGATGAACCAAAAGTTTCGGGAAATGTGTGAAAGTTTAGACCTCAATGCAGGGCCTGAAACAGCTTTTTTGTTAGAAATTGGTCACTTCTACCAATGAATGAGGTAAGAACAAAATCTTCACTTTCCTCCAAAACAGCAGAAGTTACTCTATTCAAGTGGTAAAACAATTTTACACGAGATACCCTTCTTGCTGAAATGGTAGCTTGTGAAGAGGAGGGAAATGTGAATTAGCTGGAGGCATCGGTTTACAACCGATGTAAATTTGCAACAACGAAGTGCTCATTTTGCCAAAAATAGAAGGGAATTGTATTTACAGGACAATTAGTTCCACAGAATAATAAATCAACCAGCACGATCAACAAATTATATAGAAATGTGTATCGAGAAGAGTAAAGACATACATTTCAGCCAGTAACTTAAAAGCATGAACTCACTTGAGAATCACGGATTAGTCCATGAAGATAAACATTTGTAAAGGGGACAGTCCCAGTAAACTCAATTCCCATCATCACCATTCGTGCCACCCAGAAGAAAAGTATGTCGTGCCTGTAACCAAGTAACTATTACTGTCCAGAGAATATTGCAATATAGCAGTGTTACAATTTTGAAAACCAGAGTAGTCTTACAAAAATACTAACATGAAAAATATGAACCATACCAACTTTCTTGAAACAAACGGAAAGAAAAAAATCAAGAGATATCTATTCCTATACATATTAAAATGTCAAGTATTAGTACGTGAAAGTTAAAATATTAGAACTAGTGTTAAGTTATCCCTAATTGGTTTCATGTAATGTTGATGGTACCTGGCTCTGTAATTATTACATCTCTTTTCTTCTCAACTAGTATCCTCACATAGAAGAGAGTTTCTAGTTAGCGGCCTAAGTAGCTTCTGTATATTGATTGGCGGTTATAAAGTAAAATTTTCTTTTCAAAAATTACTCTTGCCTGTTGTAGATAACCGTTCCAGCACCAAACTGTTCAAAGAGTACCGTGCCTCTCTCCTGTAACTGTGGCAGCACAACACCTCTTTCTGGTGATCGCTCCGGCAACACCATGCCTCTTTCAGTCACTGCTCTGGTGGAACCTGCTGCTATTACATTCCAGTCTACTCTTTGAGGAGATTCAGACGAAAATTCTTAAGATTCCAGTGGCCAAAACTTTTCAAATGGTATTTGTTAACTTTTCTGTGAATTTTCCAGCAGCTTTCCGGGCAACTATGGCATTAACGGTGAAATTTATTTTTTTGTGTCTTCTAAATAAGCGAGCTCAATTTGACCTCTTCCCAACTAGAGCTTGATGGTGCATGCTATTGTGTTAGAATGTTACAATGAAGTCAATATAAGCTTTCACTCTCGTCAGTTGAATGTAAGATGTAGATTACATTCCATACCCATAAATAGGTATTGACATTCACCGTTATTGTCATGTGACAAATACACCTCAGCTCCAGAGCTTTGGTTCAGCAGCAAAAGTAGTAAACGATGTGCACAAATGTATAGCAAGAGCACGTCAGGGGTTCAAATCCCACTAGGGGGACCTAGTCCGGTATTCAAGTGAGAAAGGAGAAGTTGGTCGGCACATTATCCGCTGAGTTCCGAATCCGTAGTGTATTTCTCAGTAATCAAATAAGAAATTAATAGATAGATCTCCTCCTCTCGTGTTTCACAAATTTTCTTTCATTTTTTAACACACTTGAGTTTCCTCTTCTTCTTTTGGGCAGGTGGTTGTTGCAAGCAAATCTAGTATAAAATTTCTCACTACATGTAAAGCCCCGTTAATTTTTATAATTCGGACGAAATTCAAGCTTAAGGATAAAATTTAATCAAATCCGGGTAATGCGAACCTTAACGGGTAAAACAAAGTCATGGGAACTCTTGAAATTATTTTTTTTTCATTGGTATACAACAATAATAACAACAGACCCAGTATATTCTCACAACAACAGTAAATTATAACTCCATGAAGTAAGTGTTGAACTTAATTGAATGAATCAATGTTATTGGATTATGTGAGGGATAATTACTTATCCATGATTGAGCAATGATTAACGGAGTAATTATTTAACCAATGATTAGCCATTGAAACTTCACGGGAACAAAAAGCTAGTTAGCAAAGGAGGTAGACAAAATGAGAATAAGGAAGTGAAAGCAAGGAATTTGATTTGCTGAGACAATTGAATATATGCTAAGTTATGGAGCTAAAGAGAATGGCACTATGTTGACTTTATCTTGTTGGAAAATGAAATATATGTTCAGACTCATCCGACTAAGAAATGGAAAAGAGGAAAAGAAAAATGAACTTTAGTGATTGACGCTAAATTGCATGTGTCGCTTCCTACCGGCGTCCAACAAAGCTGGAGATAACCACTCGGGCAGTGAAGCCCCTTGAATGTGTTCCAGCCGGCGCCATGCGCCCGTAGCCTTTTAAATATGCAATTCATGAGATAGAAAGTTATATTATTTGGGACAAGCTTTGCGGATCAGAGAGATGGAAGAGCTCCTACAACATTAATGCCATCTTGAGTTGAGAATTAAATGCCCTTGGTAGATTTGGTCCATTAAATACATTCCCTAACTTCCCAACTACACGGAACTCATAGATTTTTGAAGAAAAATCTCAAGAACTTAAGTCTTGAAAACTCTTGGGTTTGACAAAGAGGTCATCATTTCACTCCAATAATATATTCCATGGACATCATAAACTATACTCTATAAGAACTATTTGCATTTAAACAATTCATGAAACCCTAGAAAGTTAGTCTTGAAATTGGAAAGTTGTTGATAAAGAAGATGAATAAAGATGGTTTGCTTGAAGGTCGTTTTAAGTTTCTAAAGGGGTGACTAGGTTCCGTAACAAGTGGAACGGATGAATTGGAGTTAAAACTCCAGGATTTGACTTTTGAATTATAAAATAGGGATGTTTGTTGAACTTGTGAAGTTGAATTTAAGAGTTACTTACCTGGTTGACATAGTCTAGCATTTTTGTGACGTGTTAATGATTAGTGTAAGCTCGTATACATAGATTGTGAATTTTTGGTTGCACTGGTCCTTTGGGGTAATATTTGAAAAGTGATTCGAGGAATGTTGAAATCTACTACCTTTTGGAGCTTTATTTCAACTGCATATCAACCTATGGTCACTGAAATACGTTCTAATTGGGAATCCTAGCTAGTGGGGACAAGCGGTTTGGCATTGCACCATTTCTTACGTAATAAACGCATGATTGCTATTGATATCATTACTCTTGGAATGAAATATCGCTTTGATTCTTAAAAGACAAATGAGGAAAAGATGGCAACTATTTTTACTAAATGGAATTTCATGATTTGGCAAAACGCGTTTTCACTTAACCTTCATAAATAGTTGGATTAATTAAATGTCGTAATGGTAAAATGTATATTATTTTGGGAGTTATGAATTCTGTGAGAGTGTCCTGTGATATTTCCTTATTAGGTCATGAAAGTACGCGTGTCAATGTAGGCGTAGACCCAATCTTACGTTTTGGAGCAACAGAGTGCGCGAATGAGAGGATACTATTGTGTTACCTAGTTAGCATGGCTGAGTCGATTCGTGTGGCACTGCAATGACACGACCTAAGCAAATAGGGTATATGATACTTGCCTAGGTACATAACCTAGTTGACTTTTTAGTTGTATTGGGTGATAGTGTAGTACTCCTGATAGATTGATAACATTGTGTAGTTTCGCAAAGCTTCGTGTTTAAGGAATAATTGGAAACATGTTTTACATTACTGTATTATTTTTTCGACTCGATGTTATTGATATAAATGTTCCTTCGTTTATCAATTGCTATGCATGTACCGTGTTTTCTTTTAACTCTTGTCTCACTTCTTGGGGAAACGGTTTAGGACACATATTACGTATGTGGAGCTTAGGTTCGTTGGTCAAATTTCCATTTCTGATTTCAGGACTGGACCTGTGTAGGCCGAGCCCTACGGGTCTGACAGCTCCACATATCTCCTTTTGATCTTTTGGTGAGGCTCTGTATTTGTACCTATGAAGAACTATTGTACTGCTCTTTTGAGTTACTGGGGCGTATCTCGGTTGACTATTTCATCCCGTGAAACAAACACAGAGTAATTATTTTTCGGTTGTAGTTTTATGGTTAGTATAATTGCAGATGGCATAGTATTGATTGACAAGATGTACAGTGGAGTTAAAGATACGCTGAAAGTTTGGAGGCAGACCTTAGAACAGAAAGCTTTCATGTTAAGTAGGACTAAAATAGAGTACTTGAAGTGCAAATTGGGTGAGGTAACGCATAAAGTGGAGGCAGAAATGAAGATCGATACACAAGTGATACCCAAGAAAGATAGTTTTAAGTATCTTGGGTATATAATTCAATGAGACAAGGAAATTGACAATGATGTCATACATCATATTAGAGCAGGGTGGCAAAATGGAGGCTCATATATAGGGTATTGTGTATTAAGATTATGTCACTAGAACTTAAAGGTAAGTTCAATAGAGTGGTGGTTAAACCTACATTGTTAAATGGACCAGAGTGCGGGCCAATCAAGAAAGCACATGTTCAAAGGACGAAGGTAGCAGAGATGAGGATTGTCAAGTGGATGTGTGGGCACACTAGAAAAGTAGAATTAGAAACAAAGTAATACAGGACAAGGTGAGAATGGCTTCCGTGACGGACAAGATAAGGGAATAGAGGTTGAGATGATTTGGGTGTGCGAAGAGGATATGCGTGGATAAGAAGGCGTAAGCCAACTAACAGGGTTTGAAAGAGGTAGAGGAAAAGATAGGCTAAAGAAGAACTTGGGGGAGAGTGATTAGACGGGATATGACACATCTTTAATTTACTTAAAAATATATTGACATAAACCTAGACGGTAAGGTATGTTGGTCGAAGATTAGAGTGGAAGGATAGTAGGTCGATAACAATTATTTTACTTTTATGTGGGAGAGGCAAGGGGCTAGTATCCTCTTCTTATCTTCCCTTTATTTAGTAGTACTATTTTGTATTCGTATAATATCTTATTTTTAATTTTTATTACTACTAGTTGCTTATCTTCTTTGTTTATCTTGCCATTTTGGTCGTCGTTATTGGCTTTGATTACAATTCTATTAGCCTGAGGGTCTACCAGAAACCACCTTTGTATCCTACAAAGGTAGGGGTAATGTCTGTTTATATCCTACCCTCCCAGATACCATTAGTGAGATTTCACTAGGTATGTGTCATTTCTGTATTCTAGGGTTACTCCTATGGCATGCATGAATGAAATTCTCTACCTTATGCATTCTCTTTTAAATGAAAGTTGTTGGTCTAAAGAGTGTATTCATGCTTCCTTTTTAAATTGGTCAAATAATGAAATTTAATTTGAAAAGACCTCTGCATGTATCTACTAGGCATATAGATCGGCTTTCTTGTATGGGTTGGTTCGATAGGGTAGAGCTCTCAGTGCAGGTCACGGGGATTTTGTGCATGACACTACTACAGCCAGCCAGTAAACTGAAACTCCATCTCGATGAACTAACTGGGTGCCAAGAAAACGTAATCATTTATAACTTACAAATTGTTGGCTTAATCAATCTAATGTCATGAGCATATAGAATCTAGTGGCAAACAGCTGGAACAAGGAAGCTAGGTGCAATATCCCATACGTGCTAGCCTAGAAACTTCAAATACCAGCTTAGAACCAAAAACCAGAAGAAAAATTTGTGTCCAGGTCCCCACAACTTGTGGAGTGCAGCCCCACGAGTCGTGCTGCTAAACTGTGAAAACTGGGCAGAAAATCTTCAAGGCTGCTTCAGGTTCACGACTCATTCCACGACTCATAGGATGCAAGACCATGAGTCGTGGTATGCAATCGTGATTCCATGGTCCTATTCCAGTAAGTAATCATCTTTGTATGGATCCACTTCACGAGTTGTGAAGTGATGGAACACGACTCGTGAAGCCCATTCATGAAACCTTGGCCAAATTCCAGTAGCCAATCTTCATTCCACAGAGAGCACTTCATGAATCATGAAGTGATGGACCGCGACTCGTGGTGTCACTCATGGAATCGGCTGCCATTTTCCAGTAAGCCAAGCTAAGGCCACGACTCAACCCACGAGCCGTGGTCTGCCACATCACAAGTCGTGATGCGACTTGTGTTTTATGGCCCTTTTCCAGAATTGTTTTTTTCTCACCCGGGGGTATTTTAGACTTTTCCTCTCACTTCACTACCTCCAATTGGCCATTTTTAAGTCTGGATTTACCCTCAGTATATAAGCTAAATATTATTCTCTTCTATTCTAATCAACATTTAGAAATTTCCCAAGTCTTCAACATAGGGTTCCAACCTTCAAGGTCTCATCTAGGTTTTTGTGCTCTAAATCAGGTATGGGGTATCCAATGAGAGTTCCTTCACTCTTAACACCCAAAAGTTCTTATTTTATGAAAATTAAACTTTGTTCTCATTCTAAGGTTTGATGATCCAAGTTTATCATTTGACAATAATTGTTCCCCATGCTTTCAATTATGCAAGAATTATTTTTTGTTTTATGGTTTTGGCATGATTTTCCATACTATTTACATGAATTACGTTACCTAGAATCTCAATCAAACTATCAAGAATGTATATAGACTTTTACACTTTTATTCCAAGAAGATCCTTGAAACTAGTGTTGACACTGCATGGACATGATTTATACCTAATATATGAAATCACGAAAATAAGTATGACATACCAGACAAGAAAATAGGGAGCTCCCACTCATTTATGATGTAATATACGGACATCCAGATATGCCCCTTTCAAGAGACTTTTTACGAATATGAGCATATGCATTTTTGGGGGAAGTATTTAGCACCGAGAAAGTTGACTAATCCTATCAGTGAGGATGTAGATAGTCCAACACGTGTTGCCGGCGCAGGTTAATTATGATTATCTAGTTAAAGATCCTTAACTTAGACTTTACAAGTTCATTCCTAGTTGTGG
>JBDJHY010000014.1:7523819-7535259 GCA_039654485.1 Withania somnifera | reverse complement strand
CGGCGACCCACTGTGTTAATTTTGGTGCAGAAATCTTCTGACTTTGATACCATGAAAACTATATGAAGAAGTTGATCTTTATTCTTGTTTTTTGTCCAACAATACAATAGTGTTTATATACACACCAATCAAATCATATATAAGGAAACAATACATTTATACAATCAACTAAATATTCACTTACCTAAATTCTTATGATTTTGTAACAAGTCCATAGTTAGTGAATTGTTGAGTATGGCACACCCTATAAGAAAAACATTTAAGGACATAAACCAAAGGCTACTTTCCACTATTTATCTTTTGATTATTCCCAAACTATTCTCCTAATAAACGTAAAGTAGTTAAGAACCTCAATAATGGGTAAATATGAAAGTCCCAAAAATTCTCTTGAACTTTGAAAAGATACTTACTTTGAACAATGAAAAAGGTCCTAACAATTCACTTAATGTGGAGTAGAGGGAGTACAAATCAGGAAAGTCGTCCCTAAACTCGTTCTCCCCGCACCACTTTTGTTCCCAAAAACTAATTATGCTTCTGTATGCAACTTTAAAAGAAATATGTCCATCATAATACTCCTCGAACACTCCATAACTAAATGGTACTATAATATTTTGTCCTACATCCACCTTGACAACATGCCTTTATGCTACCACCCATCTCTAGTACGCATTCTCCTCAACCCAAAATCTCCATATCCACTTCCCTAGCTAAGCTTTATTAAACACCATGAGATCTTTCACTCCAAGCACTTCCCACTCCTTTGGAGATGTCACATCTCTCCAGTTCACTAAATGATACTTCCTAGGCAGTAATCCCTTTCATTGTGTCCCAAAAAGAGTTACCCTGAAGTATTTCCAACCTTTCTGTCACTAAGGTCACTTTGCCAAGTAACATTGACCCTTCTAATGGTTTGGAATGTTACACCACATTTGATCTGATATCTTTCAGACCAATTCTGGGAAAAAGCTATCATAGTAGACAAATATAATAAAACATCATTGAAAATGCAGTTGCACACCATCTCTCTTGAAGAAAAAAAAAAGGGGGAAAAAAGCCTAACACCTCTTTTCTTCCCACTCTTACCTTACTCATAAATACAATTTTTATTGAAAAAATTACATAAAAACTGAACACAAACAACATTACCAAATATAGCCAATTTTTTAAGATGCTACCGAGAATGGCTCAGTTTCTCTATAAAACCAAAAACTTACTTCTCATCCCTAGCCTATTTCTCTCTCTCTCTCTCTTCTCTCATTTTCATCTCCTTTCCCCTCTTTCTCTCTATTCTTCTTCTTCTCTTCCTTCATCATATTTATAGATTTGATAGAAATTGCTTAGCCATGACTAGTCTCTCCACCAGAAGTAACTTAAGTTTTCCACATAGTGAAGAACAAAGGGTTGAAATATAGTTGTAGCATGAAAATTTTGGATGTTCAACCAGTGTTGATGCTAAAGTTTCAAAATTTGAAAATCGAATTTCCATAAATAAGTTTTGTTTCAAGAGGGTACGGTTGAAAAAATAAGTTATGTATTGAGGAGCCCAAATTTGTGCGGTTGATGACTGTAGCAATAGTCAAAAGAGTTGTCGTGGTCTCCAAGAATCTTCTTCTGACCACTGAGGTGGTCCGTCAAGTCCTACGCAACATAATTGAAAGAACCTGGCAATGCGGTTGTAGTACATCTTCTTTCTTGTTAGCTTCTTTCTTTGCTACTACTGCCATACCACAAAGAAATCCAATAGTTGTGCTTGCTTCTTCTTTCAACCCTGAAAGGAGCATATGCATCAGTAGACTCTTTTGAGTTTTCAAAGGTTTAAATAAGTCTGTAGACGCTTTGTAGTCAAGACAAAAAAGCAAGAAGCGGTTTTTGTCCCCTCCTTTCCGGTCCGGCCGCAATACGGCACCTGAACTCGAAGCTACGATCAGATCCGATTGGAAATTTTTGGGTGATTTGGTATAGTCTTGAGGTGTTTTCGGACGAATTTGGTGCTTTGATTCAAGGAAGAAGACGAAGTTCGCTTTTTTGTAGTATAATTAACTCTTAAAATTTTGGATAAAAATATACATTGGGTGTGTAATATTGTACATCAATTTTTAAACATATTTCTATAAGAAATATATACAAAAGTTTTGTATATTTTTACATACCGAATGTATATAGTTGTACACTGGATTGAGTTTGGCTAAAGATTTGTAATGTAAGTTTTAAGTTATATTTATGCAATGAAATTTAGATAATGATCCGAGTCTCCTTCCACTGTTCTTATATGAGTCTTGGCTCCATCGTACATATCCTTAATCGCCCTAATGTACACCAAGGAACGCCTCTAGCATCAAAACACCTCTAAATAACCTCTCTGGGGACTTTATCAGAGGCCTTTTCCAAATCAATAAAAACCATGTGTAAGTCCTTGCTTTTTCTATAGTACTTCATCAATCTCCTTACCAAATGAATCGCCTTTGTAGTCGAGCACGAATCTGAATTGATTTCAATAAATAGTCACAATCTTCCTCATCCTCAACTCCACTGTTATTTCCCTCACCCTCATCGCATGTAAGATTTTCATTAAGTGTTATGTTCATATATATTAAATTATATAACTATCTTATAAATATTATTTGGTGATAATATCTCGGAAGATTCTAGATTTGATTTCTTAGATGATTTATCCTTTGATGGGAAGGATAAGAAGTCTACTAACAGTGGGATTCCAGGACTGGCTGGTTATATAAGCCTGTATTTCCATCACACCAAACTACTTCAAAAAAAAGAACCATCTACAGTCTTCAAAACTCCCACCATATTTCCGTTTCTATCTTTTTTTTGGTGGGTCAGGTTTATAACATTCAAACACTTCTTGCATTTGATCATCATAGCTTGAGGAGGTAATCCTAAATTCCACTGCGTGAGTATGTATGTAATTGTTTATAAGCATATGTTTTTAATGTATAAATTCTTACAGTGTGGTATCAGAGTCATCTCTGTGCTATTTTGATTGGTGCATATTAATCATGTATGAACCTGAAAATTTGCTTAGTTTCATAGAAATTCTGTATTTTTTGAAACTGAGATGTTGGATTTGTGCCGAGGGTACTACTATTTTATGTCATCTTATTGAAATCTCATGAAATTGAAAAAAGTTATGTGAAATTCATTACCAACAACTCATTTATATTAACTGTAAAGGCAACTTTTCCATATACAGAGCTGTAGCCATATAGCAATATTTGGCTAATATCTGTCCTTAATTTGTGATCTGAATGTAATTTGTATAAGCAACTTGAATTTATTAAGTTCTTTATATATCTTTTATTGTTGTGGAGGTTGTGTTTATGGGTCCAAGTATATGAGGACATGAGTTGTCTGCTATGCAATTTCTTGCAGCCAAATCTTAATATAAAATAAAAGGTCTTGTTGAGACTTGGGCCAAAGTTGAATGAATTACAGTGACATTTAGTCTCGGAAATAAATTAAAATGAGCAGTTGCTTGGATAGTCTCGTGTTAGTTTAAGTAAATCATAATCAAAATATTTTATATGAATAATTTTAATCTCATTGTTCTATGATTGGAGAAAAGTATGACTTCTTCTTTCCTGGTAGTCTTTGAGATGGATAGTAATTATCTATTAAGCTTCCAGTATCCTAATCCAGTTAGACTTTTGTAATGATTCAACAAAACCTTCAGTAAAGAATTTAAATATATATTGTTGCTTCCTGAATACAAATTTGCAGTGACAAGAGAATTGGTGGATTAAGAGTTGAAATAGTCCCTAACCAATAAAGTTATATTGGAAAATTAGTGTGAGTGATTTATGTCTTCACTCGGGTATTTCTTCAAATATTCATTATGGTGAATTTTTGAAACTTGAAGTGATAATAGGTCATATTTGTCCATTAAGACTATTAACGAGACACCCTCGTGTTTAAATATTATGTAGTCTAATTTGCAGAAATTCTTGCTTTAATTCTGTTGTAATTCAATTTCATATTCATATGTTTTATCATGGTCTTATCATAATTACATTTTTAATGATAAATTGAATATTTTATTTGGACCGTGATTAAGAATATTTGGACCGTGATTAAGTCGTTGGGCTACTTGAAATTTGAGCACAAAAAGAAAAGAATTTTCTTTTGATTGGAAAATTAAAGGAGATATAAGCCTCATTTGCGTAGCTCATTTTGGTATAAGCTGAGCCATGAACCAACAATTGTTTATGTAGACCATCTATTTGGTTATGTTGGCCATTTAAAAATCTTTTGGAGTTCTCTTAAGCCGCTAAACAAATATTATTTATTGCATACCTAAAGTATTGACTAGCCCAATTTGATTTAAATTTTACCGTTGTGACTTGCATCCTCCTTTGTGCATATTAAGTTCTGCATATTTGTTTATGCTTATTGAATTTTCTTTGAAGTGTTGTTTTGGTTTAAGTTATTAATCTCTATTTGAAAGCCATATTGAGATTGATATTTCATAGCTAACTAAAATATATTGAAGGACATTTTAGTGCCATGAAAAATTTTCTCATTCAATAAGGTTTTACGAGTAGACAAAACATCCTAAAGCCATAAGGTATTGAGTTTTGGAACTTTCATAAGGAATATATGACAACAAAGGTTAAAATTATGAATGTCAAGAAAGTCTCACCAAATCTAAGATTTTAGTATTTACTAACGCAATTCTAAGATCTAAGGTATTAGATTGTGAAGAATTTCGTTCAGAACGTGACATCGAATAAAAGGACGAATGTCATGAAACTTTCTTAAACCTGAGGTTTTTGGATTGTTAACGCAACCTAGAACTGTAAGGTATTAGATTTTAGAAATTTTCATATGGAGTATGACATTAAATAATATCATTAGTACCGAAGGTTACATCTCTACAAATTTATGAGTGGCCAAAGCATCTTAAATTTGATAGTCAAGATGTGTCAACCTTGTAACGATATGGTATTAATATTGCAATCACTTTATTAGATAATTAGCCGATCGCCCAAAGGTACGGTTAATAAGAGGAAATTGATTGAGATAGAATGAAACATTTAAATATTAAGAACGAATTTTTCCGATCACCCAAAGGTCCAGTAAGGTTCGAAGGATTCTTGCATTTAAATTGTTTCGGTTCTATAGTTAGTAAATTCAATGTGGTTTGCAAACTTCTGTCCAAAGGTGATGTTGGAATTTACTAGCGTCAATTTCATTTATCTCATAGCACAAAAGTAATTTTGCAGCTTTATCTCACTTATGTTGATTTCTTCTTTTGTATAGTAATACCTTCTTTAACGAGAAGGGGAAGAATATTCTTAAGCAAAGGATATGAAAAGCCCTTCATCTGAAAAATATTAAGGTGCTTTATTTGTTAGAAAATGTGCATAAAAAAGAGTACTTCAATAGAAATAATTAGTTGAAAAGAAATATAATCTTCAAATTTTGTATGTCAAAATTATTTACACTAGATGGTCTCTCTAATTTTGGTGGATTGACTTTTTCTTAATTCATGAGGCAAAAATCCAATATAATTTTGTAAGTTTAAGAAATTCATAAAAAAATAAAGAGATTCTCTAATTTGGAAAAAGAACCTGCCTTAAAGTGAAGGATTGAGGATCTTTTAAGCTATTTTGAAACTTGAAGTTTTCAGTTTTTTTTAAGAAAGTTGCTCCAAGTTTCACCAATTTTGAAAATTCAGTTATAATTCTAGAAAATTATTCTATAAATTTCTCTTAAGAGAATTTCGATTTTCAAATTTTGGAAATGGAGTTACTTTGGTGGTGAAACTGTAAGTGATAAGTTATTAAATCCCATTTTAAAGGCAAGATTCTAGCCATACAGATTGGTATTGGCATAAAGGAATTGAAGTGTTTTGAATGTTCTTCTGCCTCTTCTTTATAAAGGAAACTTGAATTTATCTCCATTAAGAAATAAAGAAGTTAGAAAGAGATAGAGTTGTAAAAGCTCTTGGTTACTGAAATTTGTGTAAATTGTATGTGGTACAAGCATTCTAAAAATTCCATTAAGGATACTTGAAAAAATAATGTAAAGTTTTAAAAATTATGCACATTGATTATTGTGGACTTTTCTTTTGTTGGGGGTCAAAGATAAATTTTTATCTTATTTGGTGGTGACCACTTTAGATATACATATCTCTATTTGTCTTTTCCAATAATCTAAAACACTTTGTGTTTTCTCAAGATATTTAATGTTCAAGTGAAAAGAGAAAGGAGAGAAAGATAAAGATCATTTGATCAAATAAGGATAGTGGGTACTACCGAAATAATTTTGGTCCAAATCACTTGCAACTAGCTAAGAGAATGATTTCAAATATTATTATATAGCTGCAAAGAAGGTCATGTGATAATTGTAAGGAAATAAAGATTAAAGATACATTTTTCATGAGTACTAAACAAAAGTTTAATTAAATGTTCAGATTTTGACTGTTGATGTAAGTATTTTTTGCACAGTCCATTTCAGAATCATTTACCATAGAAGAGAATTATTTTGTGCTATGAGATTAGTTAATAACATAGACTATCTGGTTTAAACTAATGATGGTCGACTCTATAGTTAGACCTAATTTTGTCTTTATCATGAAGAACGACAAGAATAGAAGACCAAAGTAAATACTTGACATAAGGTTTCTTACATTTAAGAAAAGGTGAGGGCTATTAAAATTTTTGTGGTATACATCATACATCTCATTTGGTGATTGATCCTTAACTTGCTAGCACTTCAGTATATGGATCATGTTGGAGTATGTATGATTTTAGCCCTATAAAGTGTATTTACTTGACTTATGTCGACTTATTGTGAATGAATATGAAATTATCTTTATTGCGCATTCAGTTTTCATATTCGGTATCCGTGGGGATACATAAGGTTGAACCCATAAGGATCAGCATCCATAGTGTTGTTGAAGGAAGCTTATTGAAAGCTAGAGAAATAATTTTTCTCATTGAAATCGCAAGATAGGATTATGCATGTGATATATGGAAGGAAGTACTCGACTTAAAATGGATAGGACCATCATGATTCTTGCACGATGTTTTTGTGTCTACTCATTAGAGTTTTTATTGATTATCTCCTAAATTAGTAATATGTGGCCCAAGCAGGAGAATTTAAGATTTTCATTAAGTGTGGCCCACATATTATTAATTGATTTTATATTTCTATTTATTAAATTATATAACTATCTTATAAATATTATTTCGTGATAATATCTGGGAAGATTCTAGATTTGATTTTTTAGATGACTTATCCTTCGATGAAGGATAAGGTCTACTAACAGTGAGGTTCCACGACTGGCTGGTTATATAAGCTTATGTTTCCATCACCAGACTACTTCAGAAAAAGAACCGGATACAGTCTTGAAAACTCCCACCATATTTTCTTTTCTATCCTTTTTTTTTTATTTCAGGTTTACAACATTCTAACACTTCTTGCATTTGACCATCATGGCTTGAGGAGGAGGTAATCCTAAATTCCGTTGCGTTAATATGTATGTAATTGTTTATATACATATACTTTAATGTATAAATTCTTATATGCGTGACTTAACAACTTGATACTCATGTAGTTGTTGCAATTTTAGATGTCACTATTGTTCTTGTACAATGGGATCGTCGTACTCCAACTCTAAACTTCAGGCATCTTCGTCTTCCTGAAAATGACATTAAACAACTTGGTCAGCCACACAATACCCGCACCGCCAGAGCTCTTTCAAAAATTCACCGAAATCTCAGTTTTCCAGTCGATCTACCCTTACGCATCCTTTGAATAGCGCTCTTAACCTCCTCAATCATAATGCGCCTACAATAACCATAATTGCAACAACTCTCTAAGTGCTCCAACTCCCCTAGCACCACGTCAGTATCTCCCGCATCGTTCAAGAGCTTATGAAAATATGATTGTCATTTCTTCTTAATGAGTCTCCGGGAGCAAAACTATACGATTCTCTCCTTGATGCACTTCACTTAGTCCAGGTTCCACGTCTGTAGTTCCCTTGCTTTAACCAGCCTGTATACTTTAGTTCTGCAGTCGTAACCGCCAACTTCGCCTCCTTTCTTGCCACTTATGCTCCTCCCTATTTCGCCTCTTCTCCTCCTCGGTCTTACTCTCCACAACTTTACGTAAGCCCCCTTCTTCGCCGCTACCTTCCCTTGTACTTCTCCATTCCCCACAGTCCCCTCGATGTCTACCAAAACGGCATCTTGAGACACCCAACACCTCTTTAGCTGTCTTTCTAATGCAACTAGCGGTCTTATCCCACATACTGTCTGTATCCCCACTGCTCTCCCAAGCCTCCATATCCCTTAACTTCTCTCATATCTCTAGGGCACTGGTCATAGTCAAGTTATCCAATTTAATCCTAGGGGTGGTTATCCACGACCCTCATCTTCTTACACCTCTTTAACTCTAAATTCAATACCAAAAGCTTATGTTGAGTCGATGGGTTCTCACTCGATAAGACTTTACAACCTCTACAAACACTTTTGTCCCCCTTCTTTAGGAGAAAAAAGTCTATTTGAAACTTGACCACCAAACTGCGGAAGGTAACCAAATGCTCTTCCTCCTTCTGAAAGCTCGAATTCGCCACCACTAACCCAAAGGCTCTAGCAAAATTCCAAAGAGAAACTCCTCCTTCTTGTCTTTTCCCGAAACCAATGAAGAATTGTGTCTTTACATAGTTACCAAATAAGGAAAAGTGACATTCTTTTTGAGAAGGACCAAAAAGGAAAGTGTGTCACGTAAAATGAGACAGGGGGAGTAAAATATTCATGTTAGCCAAGAGGAGCTTGTTAGTAGTGGGACATTGAATAATAGATGCCAACTAGATTACTCTATCCAACAAGGAAATTCCGGTACTTATCAAAGAAGAAGACGATTTTGGTACTTTACCTTTTCATGGTGCTTGTTATTTTTTCTTCATTGTGAGGGTTTGCTTATTACCATTAAAGAACCTTCTGCATCTTCTCAATGTGTTTAAAAAATTATTGATATTCCATTAAAAAGATAGAATAGATAAAAGTTTCACAAGTAGCTTGAGAGATCTCTATGGAAATAACATGAAGTTTTATGATCACAAATAATGTAGCACTGCAGCATTTAATCAATAAATAAATAAATAAACAGCAGCCCCGTGCACTAAGCTCCCGCTATGCGCGGGGTCCGGGGAAGGGCCCCACCACAAGGGTCTATTGTACACAGTCTTACCTTACATTTCTGCAGAATTTAATAAATATATAGCTTAAATAAGAATGAGAAGATATACTTTTGTTTCCATTCCCATACTCGTTTTGTAAACTCGTCTCTACCCAAATCAGCCCTTTTTACACCTTCTGCAGCTAGCATTCTCTCCACAACTAACTGGAAAACAGAGAAAACAAAAGGATAAGGTATTCAGTTTTGCACACCAAAGCAAAATCACAATTTTGATAGTTAAGATCATTCTGGACAACGAGAACAGTTTTAAAAATATAAAGGATAAATGACACGTAGAGCAAATTATACAGCAAGCTAAAGTACTCCCACAAGTTTGAGAAAGAAAAAAGACGTCCAACAACCTACTGCAGAGAAAGAAACTGTAGGCATATTTGAGGAAGTAAATGATGGAAAACCTTAGCTACACATCAACACTCTGTAACTATTATCAGCATCTGAAGTATCAAAAGCAGATTTCTAGCATTAGCGACCACAGTTCCGTGCACCTAAACAGGCAAAAATAACTTCCATTCTGTGTGCATTTGCACAAAGATAACACTGGAAAACAGCTCGAACTCAACTAGCTCTCAGCGAAAGTTCTTGGCATACTCAAAATGGTCCATGAAAGTAAGAATTTTCATCAAATTTAGATGAAACCATAACGTAATTATGAATGGATGGCAAGCAATAAAAGATCAAATCTAAAATGAGATGCCGCTGAGCAAAAGTAGTAAACTTTTGGATGTAGAGGGAACCTGAGTTGCAATACCAGCATGATCTGTTCCAGGAAGCCAAAGGGTAGGTCTTCCCTTCATGCGATTATATCGTATCATAATATCCTGACAAAGGAGATGAAAAAAATGTAGTAATTTAGAAATATGAGGTATATCAACTAACAGATAAGATGATCACTTTGTGAGATGAAATATGACAAGGTAATAACCAACAGTAATCAACAGCAACAATGTGCGACTCCTCACCATTAAATTGCGTGACAAGATAATCCAAAAAGACTTTTTCTTTTTAGCCATGAACTACAACTCTCAGAATCATGTAATTAACAATAGTTATTATGTCTTTGTTTGTTGATTTTCGGGCATCCTCTATTGATTGACCTATCCTTAGGGATGTCTTCTAAGCAGAGGAGGCACTTTTAGAAGGAATTGATTGAAGCATGCTTGGTTAGTTGTAGCGCAATCATTCAATGTGTCACATTCTGTCAGCAGTGGACTGGCAGCTTTGTTCAGCAAGACATAAACTTGACCAAAATGTCAGGTGGAGACTCTGGATCTGTGTGGTTCCGGGTACTTGCATGCACGTATTAGGGTAGAGGTTAGTAGGCATGTGACTGATGTATTGCTTCTAGGAGAGATAGACTTGGTAGTTTGCACCATATCTGTCTTCAGTTTCTCACAGTTGTAGTAGCATTATTCTCATGGTTTCTTGTCTTCGATTTTCTGTTACCACCAGTGTGTCTTGTTCTTGGGCTATGCATTATTTTATTGTTAATACTGTTACTTTTCCTGGAAGTTATGTACTGCTTTCTTTTTGGTTGTCATCTTTTCTTCATTCCCATATATCCTTTTTCAATCTGCTTTGAAATGATTTTCTTGAAGTCGAGGGTATGATGGAAGTAGTTTCTCTACCTACACAAGGTTTAGGTAAATTCTGCGTACATTCAACCCTCTCCACACCCCGCTTGTGGGATTCCCCGCGTATATTGTTGTTATTGATGTAATACTTTATTAAAGAAAGACAGGTCTTTCTCAAAAAAGAAATAGGAGAAGTACCAAGATGACACAGATAGAAAAGATCAACCACCACCATGGACATGGCAAAATATAAATCTCGTATCACTTCAAGAAACTTCATGTATTGCTCCATATTTTCCATGACATTGCTTTTACATAAAAAATATAAATTCAAAAGACAACTCTTTTTAATCCTGGATATATGTTGCTTTTTCACTTCAAAGCGGACCTTATTCTTTCCAGCCAAATTGTAAAGAACATGCATAAATGAGGAATTGTTCTCCATACTATTGGTTGGATTACCAATGGATTCAGTCTGAGCAACTTAATCATTCTTTAATATACCATGTTCAGAGTAGCACACATCATGGGTATGGCCCAATTTGTTGCAACAACCACACCTTGGTCGTTGTTTCCCATAACGGCCTCCATGTTGATTTCTAGTTTGAAATGCAATCTAAAATGCTAGAACAGAGGAATCTGCAGGT
>JBDJHY010000014.1:7482174-7496560 GCA_039654485.1 Withania somnifera | reverse complement strand
TAAGCATGTGGAGGTTGATAGACATTTTATCAAGGAGAAAATCGAAACGGGGACCATTTGTGTAACATACATCCCTACAAAAGAACAAACATCAGACATTTTCGTTGAGGGCCTTCCACGATAAATTTTGCAACGAGTTCATTTGCAAGTTGGACATGATTAACATCTATGACCAACTTGAGGGGGAGTGTTGGAATCCCCTAATTTAATGATTCACGATATATTAGTTCCTTTTCTAGATAGATTCAGTAAATATTAGTTCCTTTTTAGATAAATTGATTGCTTGTAATTAAGCAGTAAATATTCTGGCAAATCTTTAGGAATTAGTTTCTTTTCTTTTTTAGTCAATACTCAATAGTATAAAGATGACCCATTGTAAATCATCAAATATACAATAAGTGAAATAAAAACCATTTATGTCTTCTCTCTTGCTTTTAATGTACCTTTTTGGAACTGAAAATGGGGCTTTACTGCAAGAAATTCCATCTACTGATTCTCCGATCCAGGTCACACCTGCGGCTGGCATCATCAAACCTGATCAAGCTGCTGAGATCTTAGTTTGACATAAGGATAGCCAGTCATTAGAAGATTCTGTTGATGGCTTCCGCAAAGCTGGTGGTCTGAGGATGCAACAGACAGGGAGATGATTTTGATGATCAATAAAGCCAGTCAGTCTACTGTGAGAAGAACACATCAAGTACATGTGCGCCACAGCTTCTCAGCAGATGCTCTTGGGGTGAATTCAAAAAACCGTGGGAGTAATCAAGGAAGCTCTCATCATGGGTCCACACTCAACATGCTGGGAGTACCACGGATAAGATGAAAGACCATCAAAATATTTGGGTTCCGTGATAGTTACATGAAAACCGAAGAATCTTCAAATATAACTGCATCACCGGGGGGTTCCAACTAGTTGAATTTTTCTTTGCTGTCGATACTTGATAGGACCTCCAAGTGTAAATACTCATACACAAGTAGTACAAAAACTCGGTTTCTGGCTCAGAAGATATTGAGAAAAAGGTGTGAGATTTGCTTATCCATTTTTTGTGAGAATCAGGTCCTTTTACATTATTACTCTTGGTGAAGATTTATAACCAATTTTTCATAGTAATCGCTGGAAGTCTATTTTGCCTCACCAAGAGGAGAACATGTTTAGTTATTTGAGTAGAAATGTCTTGAGAAAAGCTTAAACTGTTACCAATTATTTGCTATTTAGTTAAGCTTTTCCCAGTCACGAAGATGTTTTCTGATGCCTTACTTTTTCTGCTATCAACACGTTTATCCAAAAGTAGCTTAATTTGGACCAGGAAGAAGGGAACTATAAGAACTTGCTCACTATGGAGCTTTTCCCAAGCTGACAGAAAATTTCTACCAAATAAAAGCTGGAAAAAGACGAACTTCATTAACAGGGGAATAGATATGATGAATTATTTCATACATAATAATTTTTAGTTCATTTCTCTATACAATTTATTATGTATAGGCAAAAGCAAATCCATATCAGCCTTTCCACCTTCCTATCATACACTAGCAATCTGGAACTAGTAACTGTAGGTAGATATAGAGAACTCGTTGCGAGCTTGCCTTCAAACTAGTAAAATTCATGCGAAGAATCACCTCATATGTGCAGCAATTCAGTGGCTGCAAGAACTTCATTTAGGGAATTCTGCAGATATACATCACCTCGACATTATTGCACAATCTATTTAAACTTTCTTGTCATCTGATCCCAACTCGTAGATCCTTTTGTTTCTCACACAATTTGGTATCTGATGCCACTGATAGAAGTTCATCAGACTTGAGGGTTTAGAACCTGCATATATTCAATTATAGTGCTATCGGCAAAGCTCCAGGTTTGACGCCTCACGCAGAAATTTATTCAACTTTTATTTACTCCCTATACTGCATACATCCGCTTGTAGCTTTCACTGTAAAGCTCTGTATCTGATGCCACTGACATTGAGTAGGAACGTGAATGAGTCCCAGCCCTCCTTATGCTCCTCATCCTTGACTCTTCTAGCCTATGTCGAACCACACAATAGCACATGGAGCCAATAGTAGAGAGCATTATGGTGCTGCCAATGACAGTTGCATAGATGGCAAGCCCTCTTTCCTTGTCTCCAACCACCACATAAGTAAGTGAAATAAAGGAGATTGAGATGGAGAGGCAAGCTGCCCACATGAGCTTATTTA
The DNA here is from genome assembly GCA_039654485.1 of Withania somnifera. Lineage (NCBI taxonomy): Eukaryota > Viridiplantae > Streptophyta > Magnoliopsida > Solanales > Solanaceae > Withania > Withania somnifera. The sequence continues at coordinate 7,494,367 of JBDJHY010000014.1, read as the reverse complement.
TCCAAAACATGAGTTGCTTCTTTGCCTTCTGTTCAATCACAACAACAGAAGTTTGTACCACCACAACAGCAATGGAAATAAACAAGGCCATACTGTCAAACAAGAAGAATATTATGAAAGATGCTTTCCTGGCTATGTGGGCTTCGCCGAGTGAAACCCCGTCTGTCTTCTCCTCAACGTATTGGCCAGGTACAGTGAAGATGGCAGCAAAAGCTACAGTAGCAATAAGGACAGCAACAACTGTCGCATTGTTGATTGCATTGTTAAGACCACTAATGTGGAGCTTTTTCACATTCTTTGCAATTTTCCGCACTCTAAAGCCAGTCTGACGACTTTGTTGAAGTTGGGACTCCACATCATGTCGTATGTCACTGACAGTCTGCTTGAGCTGCTTTGCAGCAGTTGGAGGCCTCCCATCATCTTTAGAATGATTGGCTCCTGCATCCTTCAAAATAGAGATGAGTTGCGGAGATCCCGACTTTTCTGCAATATCAAGAGCTGTTTCTCCAGCCTTATTGATGGCGTTGAGATCAATGCCCTCGATTGATATTAGGCATTGTACCATCTGCAATTACGTTAGTTTAGTTTCATGATAAATGGTAAAAACAAGTTCACTGAAGATGATGTTGGACTCCTATATTAAACATGTACAAGTAATCAATCAATAACCCAGCTACAAAATCTGTCATTCAGAAAAAGAAAGAATCTTAAACCTGAGGAACATCATATTCACGCATGAAATAAAAAATTAGAAATAGAAGTAGCTTGATTCTTTTTTTTTTTCTCTATTCTAGTAGTTAATCTCCATGCAAAAAGGTCTGGTCAGTTTGTTTTATACTACCAAGAAGTCTGAATGGTTATTGTAAGAAAAAAAAAGTATCTGAGTTATTAACTATATCTTTAATCGAATAGATTATTTTATCATCCAGTACTCACTATCTTTTAAAAATAATCAGAAACAGTTTTGGTAATCCAAGCCAAACATATCTTGAGCATCTCCATAAAACAAGGTTGTCTTTGCGAAATCACTTGCAAGCTAAATTGCCAGAAGTTTTATCATTACTTCTGCATCATCATTTTATATCAAACAGTGACCGAGCAGTCCAATAGGTAAAGAAACAGAAGCCGGAAAAATGTGCCCTGAGAACGTAAGAAAGAAATCCTTCGCTGTTATGGTAAGCGGTACCTAGTGTCAGTTTTCTTGTTTTCAGGCGGCAACGAAGTCACCAGCTGTCTAAATTAGCAGATATCAGGATATCAAGGAAGAGAAGATTCAGATGCAAGAAGCACCTGAGAGGGAAAAAGGGAGTTGAAGCGACAAATAAGCAGTCAACTGCAGTACTTTACCAAGTCTTCATCGAAAAAAAATAATCTTATTTAGGATTTTTATGGTATAGGGTTCATTTTTCACCTCAACTTCCCTTCTCATGTCTGATGTTTCCTAATTATGCAACCATGTCCATGATACATAACAAGAGACTTCCTCCGTAAACTCAACCGACATTTCTTTCCTCACAGAAGTTATACTGTGATTCACAACATGAACAGTTTTCCCCAATTAAGAAGCATTAGACTTCAATATATACAACAAATATCACCAGTTCACCTTAAGCACATTAAAACACTCAAGTTTCTACGAGTTGCTAATTCAGAAGAAATAATAGATAATAAACGGAGACCAACCTGTGGCCGTCCCTTTGTAGTTGCAATGTGAAGTGCTCTGTTTCCTTTGTTATCTTCCAAAGCTAATACAGCAGGATTTGGTTTGATTAATTCAAGAACAATATCAAAATTTTGTCCCTTTACAGCCATATGCAGGGCGCTTTGGCCTTTTTTATCTGTTCTAAAGCCAATCTCAGGATCCTTTCGTAGAAGAGATCTTACAATTTCCAAGTGTCCCATTCTTGCAGCTGTATGGAGAATAGTCTTTCCATTGTTACGAGCTATCTTAGCAAGGTTTGAATCGATCTCCAAAAGGAGATTTACTACATCAACGTGTCCCTGAGCAGCTGCTGTATGTAAGGCTGTAGAGTTGGATGAATCCGTTGTCATGACTAAGTTTGGAAATGAATGCAAAAGTTCTTTCAGTACCTCTGCAATGTAATCCAGAGATTCTCTTTAGGGAGTGGAAACAAAGAAACGAACATTCTAATTCCATTTCAACAATTGTCACTAAGAACAAGTTTCAGAAATTGACCAGCAACACGAAACAAGCATTTAAGATTGCTTAACTTGTCTTTCTAAGCTTTAATATACTCAAGCCACAGAAAGCACAAACAAAATCATACATGTGACGGCAAATCCAAAACGTGACTAAAGGTGTAAATCTTAGTCAATCTTTTCCTGATAAAGTAAATAAGCTTAATCTTTCTTCTTTTCCTGATCAGTAGTGAATAAGTTTAATCTTCAAGCCCAATGAATCTTACAGTTCATTTATTCATTGGTTTTATGCTGGAAGCAGTGCCCGCTCAACTTCTAGATATCTTGAGTAATCCATAGAGCACATTGCTATCAGCTACTTCCCTCTAGTATAAGTGTCTGGTAACCCGATCTGCCAAGACTTAAAAAGGATAGAAAGAATTCACCTTACTTTTTTATTTTGCCTTTGATAGGATCTCAATCCTGATCCCTCACAGTCCATTCCAACTTTATTGACTTTAGGCCACACCCATGGATGAAGAATCTTAAAGTTCAAAAGCATTCATAAACTAAGCTGATATAACAAAATGCAGCAGTTGTTGAGAGGAAAGCAACTGGGGAGCTAATTTAGAGGACAAACTGCTCAAGATCAGACTGGTCTGGTTTCACAAAACCATTTATCAAGGTCCCTGCAGTGTCAAGATACTCAAATAGATAGGGAACTAAAGATAAAGGGTGAAAAAAAAGGATTTTCCTCAAGTCCAGCAGACAGGAAATGAAGAATTAGCATTACCAATGTTAACAGAATAATTAGCAAGATGTACATATATTTTCCTTCAATATATAAGTGACTCAATTATACGAGCATATCATTAGAATATTATAGGAGCAAATCATTAGGATATTTTCCATTAATTGTTTTTATTAGTTTCCTTAGATAGAAACTTATGTAAACGTATAAATACCCTGATTCATCATATTGATAGGAAACACAATTCTTCCACTATTACATGGTATCGAGCCTTTAGCTCTAGGGTTTGTTCTTGTCCTTTTGGGTCTCTCTTAATGAGTCACCACCTTGTATTACCACCACCACAACGGAACCTCAACAGAGTTTCTGTCCAGAAGAAACATCTCCATCTCCAGAGAAATTATTTGAAACTTGGATTTACGGTGTTGCCTCAATAATTCTAGCGCATCTGGTGGTGCTACTTTGATCATAAGATACTGTTTGAGACAATTCATCATTTCAGGTTTGGTTACTGCACTAATTTTCGAATTGCACTAGTGGTAGCTGCAATTTTGTAACTGTGTTCTAGATAATACTTCTTTTAATAGTTCGAATTCCGCTATTTGGTATTTTGTTTGCTGATTTGAGTTTCAGTTACCTGAAGTTAGGGTTCCAATTTCTGGAAACTTAGTTTCTGATTTTGGGGACTAGTCTATTGGTGGTTTGTTTCAAATTCTCTTTGGATAAAATTCCGGTTTGTTGTTTTGAAGCATTGTTTAATTTGGGTTTTCACTTCTATTGGGCATTAATATTGATGAAGCATTCTTTTAATCCTTACTGTAGTATCAATTAGTTTGGAAAAAATGACCTAAAATATCAAAGGAGAAAATAGTTCAGAGAAAACAATTTTGGTCTCGGCAGATGAATTTGCGAAATTCATTCAGTATCGAGAATCGCTGACAAAATCTACTTTAGTTAATGCCTTTGATGAGTCGGATAAAATATGTCTTATCACCTTTTCAAATAAATAAGTGATTGATTCAGGTGCCACAAATCATATGACAGGTAATTCTAATATTTTTTCTAGCTTCCACCCACACAAAACACCCTTTCCCGTTACTGTAGCTGATGGATCGACTTGCAACAGTGTTAGATATGGGACTGGTATTACACTGTCATTTGTATTAAGTCTACCGAAGTTGGCATTTAATTTGATTTTTGTTAGAAAAGTTGCACGAGACCTTAATTGTTATATCTCATTTTTTCGGATCATTGTTTATTTCGTGATCTTATGACTAACCAAGTTATTGGTAAAGGACATGTATATGGTGATCTGTACATCCTTGATGAATAGGAGCCTCAATTCGTTGCTTGCTCTAGCGTCGCGCTCCATTTTCAGCACATTGTCTATTAGGACATCGTTCTCTATCTCTGTTGAAGAAGCTCCGTCCTGTGTTCCAGAATATTCCTTCATTGGAATGTGAGTCATGTCGATTTGCAAAAATCATCGCAACTCAATTGGTCTGAGGATTAATAAGATCGCAGAGTTAGCTTTTGAGTTAGTTCACTTTGATGTTTGGGGACTTTGTACTATTGTTTACAAATCTAGGCATAGATACTTTGACAATTTTGTGGATGATTTCTCTCGGATGACTGGGATTTATTTTATGAAGAGCCGCTATGAAGTGTTTACCCACTTTAATGCCTTATGTGCTGAAGTGAAAACAAAATTCAGTGCCTTAGTATGTATTTTAAGGAGTGACAACTCCAAAGAATATATGTCAGAGTTATTTTAGTCATACATGAAACAACACGATATTTTCCACCAGTCTTTATGTGTTGATACACCCTCAAAATAAAGTTGATGAGAGGAAGAATGGGCATCTGCTTGAGATAGTTCGAGCACTTTTGTTCCAAATGAAGATTCCGAAACAATTTTTGGCCGATACAGTCTCTACTACTTGTTTTCTGATCAATCGCATGCGACCATGCTTGTCGGTGATGTACCTTAGTGTTCTTTTTCAAACAAAAGATTATTTTAGGTGGAACCTAAGGTGTTTGGGAGCATTTTTTATGTACGAGATGTCCGGGTATCAATTACCAAGTTGGACTCCACGCCTTGAAGTGTGTTTTCTTAGGCTATTCTCGCCTTCAAAAGGGGTATCATTGTTATTCTACTGAACTTTGAAAATATATAGTGTCAACTAATGTGGCTTTCTTGGAATCTACACCATTTTTCTATGCACCTCCAATCTCTATAAGTCAGGGGGAGGAAGATGAATGGCTAGTCTATCAGGTTACCAAGGTCGTGATAGGACGATCAGATGATGTTATTTCTCATGCATCGCTTAGTTTTTCAATTGAGCATCAACTAATTATTGTGCCTATAGCACCAGATCCATCTGCTACAACAAGACCACCAGTTGTTCTGGTTTACAAAAGGAGGTGGGAGACTAATGATGCATGTCTTGCACTAGTTTTTCTGCCATCAGATCTTTCACCTGTTCCTTCGAAAAATCTTGACCTTCCTGTTGCGCTATGGAAAGGTACACGTACTTATAAATCTACATATTCCATTGCTAATTTTGTTTCCTATAACCACTTATCTCCTAACATTTAGTCCTTGATTGCGTCTCTAGATTTCTTTTTTGTGCCCAAAACAGTGAAGGAAACTTTAAATCATCCTAGATGGTCTAAACAATGCTTGAGGAAATATATGTCTTAGAAGAAAATCATACTCGGGATTTATTAAAGTTACCTAGAGGAAAGAAAGCAGTGGGATGCACATGCGTCTTCACTGTCAAAGTTAATCCAGATGTCTCTTTAGTAAGACTTAAGAGCTAGACTTGTTGTGGACAAACAGTATGCTCAAATGGGGTGGATCATTAATGCACCTTCTCCCCGATTATCAAACTCACTTCTGTCCTCCTGTTCATTGTTTAGCTGTTCCTAAAAATTGGTCTTGCATCAATTAGATATTAAGAATATGTTTCTTCATAGTGATCTTCATAAAAAGGTGTATATAGAGCAACCACTCGATTTTGTCGCTCAGGGGGAGTATGGAAAGGTATGCCATTTGAAAAAGTCCTTGTATGGCTTAAAGCAGAGTCCTCGAGCTTGGTTTGAAAAATTCAGTGAGGTAATTCAGGAGTTTGGATTAAACAAGAGCAAATGTGATCATTCTATCTTTTACGACAATCAGCAGTTGGAACAAGTCTCCTTGTTATATATGTTGATATTATCATTACAGGAAGTGATTTTGCAAGAATCTTTCTGTTAAGTCTTTCTTGCATACTAAGTTTCACACGGAAGACTTGGGACAATTGGAATACTTCTTGGGAGTGAAAGTAGCTAGAAGCAACAAGGAAATTTCTTTTAATCTCAAAGAAAGTATTCTCGACCTATCAGTAGATACTGGAAGGTTGGCTACCAAACCTTGCAGTGCCCCAATGGTTCTTAATTTGCATCTTATGAAAGATGATGGTGATTCATTTGATGATCAAGAGAGCTACAAGAAGCTAGTTGAAAAATTAAATTATCTTATTGTGAATCGTCCGGATATTTCTTTTGCATTAAGTATGGTTAGCCAGTTTATGTCTGTCCCCATAGTTAAACATTGGGCAGCTTTGGAACAGATCTTATGTTACTTAAAATGAGCTCCTGGACTTGGCAACTACATAGCAATCACAAGGATTCTCGAATTGAGTGTTTTGTGGATTTCGATTGGGCTGGATCCAAGATTGATAGAAGATCTACCACTGGTTATTATGTCTTTGCCAGTGGAAACTTGGTATCATGGAGAAGTAAGAAATAAAATATTGTATCTCGGTACAGTGCAGAATCTGAGTATAGAGCTATAGGCTAGTCAACATGTGAGCTAATGTGGATCCATCATCTTTTAACAGAAATTGGGCTGAAATGCCTTATTCCATCAAAACTCCGTTGTGATAATTAAGTTGCACTCCATATTGCCTCTAATCCAGTGTATCATGAAAGAACCAAACATATTAAAGTTGATTGCCATTTTATTTGTGAGAAAATTCAGGAACATTTGATTTCCACTGGCTATGTGAAGACAGGAGAGCAATTAGCCGATTTGCTCAAAAAAGCATTGAATGGATCTCGAGTTGATTGTCTTTGTAACAAGTTGGGTATGAGCAATATTTGTGCTCCAACTTGAGGGGGAGTGTTAACAAAATAAGTAGCAAGTTGTATATATATTTTCCTTCCATACATATGCGACTCAATTATACAAGCATATCATTAGAATATTACAGGAGCAAACATTAGGATATTTTCCTTTAATTGTTTTTTTATTAGTTTCCTTAGATATCAACTTATGTAAATGTATATATAGTCTGATTCAACAATAGAAGGAAACACGGTTCTTCCACTGTTACAACCAGTTCTAAGTGAATAAGAGAAGCCATTAGACATTGTTAGTCATAGCACTCACTTTTGGTTGATATAATTGGATATGATGCAGTGATGATGCCAGGAATCTGGAACCATTTGGTTCTAGAAAAGCAGTAACATCCATGAATGATGTGGCTAATATAGCATTACCTTGAGGATTAGGAAGCAGCAAAATAAAGAACCGACGCTGACCAAAGTTGGGAACCTGTTGGTGAGTAGAAAATAGTTACATACATTTAGATAAAAAGGGTTCACAGAACTGAGAGTCCCCAAAGAGTGACAAATCCTGCACTTCATGTCTTCATGGGCTGGTAAAAACATCAGTTGTAGAGGGATGCATTACGCTCATTCCATAAGATTTATTTTTAAACATAATTCTCTCTAAAAATAAACTAAACCACTTTGTGACATTTTTCCTATCCAACAAATAGATATTTCTTTAAGCATTCAATCATTGTTTTAGGCTTCTTACCTTTTTCTTTGGACGACCGAGATATTTCTCTGGGTCAACCCTTAAGGCCAAGAGCATCCTTCAAACTTAGGGGTAATGACCTGCCACTCTCCCACTTAAATACAACACTTAGTGCGTAGGCTTCTGACTCTTTTTCCTTTCTGTTTTCTCTTAAACATTAGTCTGAAAGCTAAAATTTTAAATCATTTTATGGGATGAACATGTATAACTTTAACTCAATTATTATTCTTACTGTTTTTTTTTTTTTTATTCTAGATCAATACTGCAAACAAAATTTCAGGAATGATAGAACCAATACATAGTTTAAGTAGCTTAAGTAAATTTACAACTTAATACAATGATATGGTAAGTCAGTTCAGGGAGGATCTTTCTCATTCAAGCCATTTTGACTCCTTAGTCCAAGAACAAAAGCAAGTGGAACTCAAATGCTTTCAACTTCTATGACCACCTTCAATGCTATCACACGACACACTATTGGGTAGGTCATTATCTTCAAATGCTCACACAAGGTAATTTACGATTTTTGTAGATGTGAATTTACCCTCTGCTAGGAAGATTTTGCTCAGCATAATTGCATACTATCCCTTAAAACTGTTGCTATTCTATTTCATGTATTATCAGAGGATACAATGAGCAGTCAATCCACTTCTTTATGTGACAATACCACTGAAAACCACACTGAGAAACAGAAACAATTAATCCTAAAGTCAAACCACCCAAAAAACTTAACGCCACTATTGTAGAACAACTTGGAGTGCGCCTTTCCTTGCGAAATTTTTGAGCTAAGATGACTGGGAAGTACAGTATAGTACCGTTCGGTGAGCTAGAATTTCAAAAGTATGATAATAATTGCACGTCTCTTTTTCCCCATAATTTTGCGAGTGGTCAAAAGCAGGAAAGTAAATTTTCGCTCTAATTGTAGATTACAAAGAAGATGATGCTCTACATGCCAAGTCTTCAAGTGATAACATGTGGGGTCTCAGCATTTAGGCTTGTAGAAATTTTTTTATAATTATCTAGTCTTCTAGTGAAGCCATAAGTAATCCGCACCACATCAGCTAAAGTTAAAAGTTTTAGAAGCTAAAATCAATGATGAAAATTGCTCCTAACGTGGGTCAGCAGCAATGATAACATGTGAACTAAGATAAACACACACATTATCTCCATAAAGCATGCAATACGTACAAGAAGGAATCATTGACAGAAAAACAAGTCTGGAAAATACTTTTTTTTATTTTAATCAGTGAGAATATGGGAGGGGGAGTGTTCTTGTTCTTATGTCATAAGACTCACCAAGATGACCCTGCTTTGAGGCAACATGGAATGCATCATAACCATTATTTGCCAGAATAGAAGCTGTCTGAAGGTCTAAATGTCTTAACAACTCTGCAACAACCAAACTATGGCCATTCTCTGCCGCAACATACAGAACTGTTTCACCCTCCTGGTTTTGCTTAGATAACAAATCATTGATGCCTTTGCTATCAAGCTTCTGAACAATTTCTTTTGCCTTGCCAAGGTTCCCTGCTCTAGCTGCCAAGTGAAGTGGGGAATCCCCTCTTTTCCCTGGTGATTCCTTACCCCTTTTCCTCTCACCACCAAAGCTCAGCTGCCTCTCCATTGCTATCCGGAAGCTTTTTTGCTTTTCCATCAACCCTCTAAAGCTCTTTTGCTTCTCAATCGTCCCATTTCGAAAACTCTGTTGCTTTTCCATCACCCCACGAAAGCTAATCTGCTTCTCCATCACCACCACAAAATTCAATAACTTCTTGTATATCACTAATTTATCCAACAACTTCCCTAACTTTCTTTTCCCACTTTCAAGAACTACAAAGCTTGAAACTATTCGTCATTACCAGGTCAGTTTTTTAAATTCCAACTACCAAGAGAATCCAGGAAAAAAAAAACAAAAGGAGAAGAAATTCAACTCTTCACCCTTTTCGTACCCAAAATCAATCACATCACTTCCATGAAAATCTACAAACGAAGTCCAAGATATCAAACCAAAAGTCAGAAACTCTAATCTAAGATTTAACAAATATGAACCTTGGAGCTCAGAAAAGAGGAAATCCACACCTTGAATATGGTGAGATGATGAAAAATTCAGCTCTTATAGTAGCTCCAAAACGTCAACATAAAGTCTTTAACTGGATTCTCAGAAACAAAACAAACTACTTACAATTAACTTACATCAACAGTCAAACAAGACCACCAAAGAGCTAAGTTTTCTCCAAAAAAATAGAGCTCAAAACCTCATCCTTGACGACCCCAGAAGCTGAAATGGACAATTTTGGTGACAGACATTCTCTACTTATTAAAAGCCAGAGGCAGACAATTTGATACAAATCTTGAAACAAAATCTTAAGAAAGATCAAAATAGGAAACAACACCATCACCCATGTGGAACATTTCAATTCACATGTAATAATAATTTGGCTTTTTGTTTTGTTGACAAATATAATTGTGGTTTAAGCATTCTGAAACTGTTGCTGAAAGCAATGCTCTTTTCTTAAGTAGTATAAGTATATTTATTTCACTTTCTAGAAAGTTAGTCTCCACTATTATCTACTCAATTAAAATACACCAAAGGGAAAAACAAAAAATGTTTACCCCTATTACCGCTTCTTTTTTTTTTTTTTTGGTTCTATATAAATCACCAAAATAAAAAAGTTTGTTAGTGAAAGATGCATACTGTTGGCCGCCATTGATGTTGACATGATATAGGTGCACTAAAAGACAGATATACAGAGCAAAGGGCCATTAGCAAGCTGCCATATTTTATAAGGAGTGAAGCACTCCAAAATTGTGGGTCCACGGAAGGTAATAACATGGATCATCATGGATGGTTCATATCCTTTTTGCTTGGTTAAATGGTCTCGAGTTTATCTTGAGAATGGAGAAAGGTTTATAAAAACAAAAAGAACATTTGCCAATTTGTGGATCTATGACACGAAAGAATTAATCATCATATATTTTTATTAAAATTTCTCTAGTTTATAATAATTAGCATTGCCTAGTTTGCATACTCCTTAAAAAAATATTAACTAAAATATAATTGATTAAATTATTTTTATTTATTGTTTATCTCTAATTAATATTTTTCTCTTTAGCATCATATTAATATCTCTTTAGAATTATTACTAAGGATAAAATTAAAAAAATATGTTGATTTGTCAAATGACAAATATTTTAAAATATTTAATTTTAATAAAAATGATAAGCATTTAAGAACGAAGATAATAGAAAAAAGAAAAGCTCCTGGTCTGCATGGGTCGTTTACACTGTAATAAATTAATAACTCTCATCACAATATTGCTTATTTCTTCTTCTTTTTTAAGAATGTGTTTTTGAACAAATGTATTATGATTTTTTTTCATAAACAAAAAGGTCTACATCAATCTTCCTCTTTTTTATCACATTACCTGGTCCCCTTCTTTTCAGTGGGTATATGAACTTTTCTGGCCCTTTCTCCTGGTCCCCCACTCTTTTCTCAACTCCGGCACTGTATCATAGGTGTATGATAAGCGACGAAAAGAATATACTTTTGGTCCTCTCAATCACCAACTCCTGGATATGAGCCACAATGATCTTTCCTGATATCAATGGGAAGCCCTCCATGAGAGCATAAATAATTTTGCCCGTATCTAGGGTAACTTTTGATTCATTACTAGATGGACAGATTCTTGCACAAATGATAGATAACCATGTTTTGGCCTCGTCAGTGATATGGGAAGACTCAATGTTAGCTTTTGAATCTATCCACTTAGGTATAATTCCTCCATGTAAGTGTCGTAGAAACCAATCATCCCCCGCTCTCTCAGCCGCTTCAAAGTATATTCTATTAGCAGCATCAGGAAGGTTGTAATATGCATTGATCACCTGTGAATCGAATTGGACTTTCCTTCCCCGCACCACGACCACCCTCTCATTAGCAAAGTCGATCTCAACGGCATTAGCATAAAACTCTCGAACTAATGTGAAGTTCACAGTGATAGGCTCATCTGCAAAATAGATCCACCTTGTAGTCCTCAACCTCTCATCAAGCTCAGCCCGGCCAAATAACTACAGGATCATCGGTATACTCTACCTCAATTCACTATTTTGATCCCGAATTGTTACTGGTCTACTGCCGCCGATAGAAGTTTTTGAAATCTGACCCCTCTCGGGAGCCGTTGATACTGTGCCCTATGTGAGTCAGTTGGTGCCCGTAGCTGATGAAGGCGCCCTACCTATCCTGGCTTTAGTGACACGATTGGGTTCTCTTCTTCTTGTATTTAAAGTGATTCGTGTATGGCTGTGCGCTCCCTGTTGAAGCTGACCCACCAGTGCCCATATGGAGCCGAGCTCAGTCCTCTCCTGCGCATTCTTTCTTTATGGGAGTAGGGGCTTTCAAATAGAGAGTTGCTGGAAAAGGACCTCTGTCATCGATTGAACTG
>JBDJHY010000014.1:7466373-7482074 GCA_039654485.1 Withania somnifera | reverse complement strand
TTTCCTTCACTCTTAGAGTAGTAGTTCACATCATCATATTGATCATAAGAACATGGACCATCATAGACCTCGGGGAATTCATCATCTAACTCACGAACTTCACAAACATGTTCATAAGGACTATCATAGTCCTCATAGTCATCATCTCCGTATTCATGAGTTTCATCATCATAATACTCATGTTCACCATATTGATCAACTTCGAACACATAGGATCAATCATCATGTGTGTAAGTATCATCATGGATCTCATGTGTGTAATAACCATCATCATACTCAAAAGATTCACCATCAATCCCATAAGCATCGTCGTCGTATCCATAGCTTCCATTTTCGTATTCAAGTTCACTCATGTGATCATCATCATAATCTGAAGCTACGGAAGACCTTTTATTTTGACTCATTTGTGAGTACCTAAAAATTAAGCAAAAAAGTTAATTTTTGTACGCACTTATCTTACCTCGAAGTAGCTTCTCCAAAAGTTGTTCAAGTATTTGTTTACCTCAATTAAAGGTTTTCGGTTGCACGTGTAGAATGGATCTTTTTGACTCTAAAAGACCGAAAAAAACAAAGACTAATGGATTTACACCAACAATATTCAATGCATATGTAAAAAAAACAAAAAAAAAACAAAGAAGTAGGACGAAAGAAAACATACACTAGAACTAATTAACTAAGTAGGCCAATTACTAGTTGCAAACTAATTTTGGAATTCAAGAAATGAAATTAAGGATTAAGAGATTGAAACTTTGTATTATACCTTGATTTGAGGTGAAGGAGAATGATTCCAAGGTATTTAGGACAAGTTTAGACCACCTTGAAATCATACTTGACCGTCCTAAGGGCCGGCGGACAGCCGTCCAAGTTGCCCCACTACCGTCTTGGGTAGTGTTCAATGTGTGGAACAACCTGACCATTGCCCTAAGGGTTGTAACCCCCATCCAACCTTCTTGACCATCGGCTAACAATTCCTGACCGCCGTTATGGGCAATCCACCTTTTAACTTTGATAAGATTTTCCTTGTGGTCCACCCTCATACCCTAGTAATCTTGTACTTGCCCCAAATGAAATATTCCAAGTGCTAACACCTTTTAAAACTCAATAACACCTATTTTGGATCAAAAAACACCAATTTGAAGATCAATCAACAACAATATACAAATTTCTACTAAGAATACCAATTTTCAAACTTAATCAAATCTACTCGAAATTGAATGAATTTTGATATCTAAGGGTATTTATGACTTGGAAAACACAATACAAAATATTTTATCTTTAAATTTTTAACCAAGTAATGATCCAAAATTCACCTTCTTCTTCAGATTTTAAAGGACACAATTAATGGATGCACTCCAAATTGAAGGCCCTTCAGACCTCATACAATCTCTTCCAAATTTGATTCTCAAACTCCTTAAATTATGATAAATATTTTTCAATACCTAAGGAGTCTCAAACTTAACACAATCAAGCACAATGGAAGCTCAAAATCTAGAAATTATGAAGATAAAAAAACTTTGAACACCCAAATTTTGAACCTCACTCAATTCTTCTCTAAATCCTTTTAAATTTAAATCCCAAACTCGTAATGATTTGAGATTAACTTCTGTACAATTTAGAAGTCTTGAATTCAACAAAGCCAACAATAATGAAGTTCAAAAATTTAGAAATATGAAATGAAGAAAATAAACACACCAAATTTTGAATTCCAATCAAACCTCCACCAAAATTGAATCCTAAGCTCCTTAGACTATGAGAATGACTTCTCAACACATTAGAAGTGAATTCAAAAAATCAAGCCTCAGTTGAGCCCTCAATTTTCAGATCTCTCTATGAACACTATGAACAACCCAATTTCACAAATCACTCAATTCAACTCTAATTTTTATAAAATTTGAGATGTGCGATCCTTGTAACTTAAATTGAATAATTATCAACTTTGCAAGGCCAATTTGATAAAATTGAGTACCAATTTCGGGATCCTCTCTCAACCTTCAATAACGGTGAAATTTTGGAATTAATATGGAACAACTCAAATTCTATACCTAAAACCCAAATTACTAGGAGAATAATTCCTAGTAATAAAAATTAAATAATAAAAACAAAAAATCCGCCGGATCTAGAATATTTTTTGTATTTTTTGTATTATTTATTTATTTATTTTGTATTTTTTGAGTTTATAAACTTAGGATTGCAATTTGATGTAACAAATTACTTCCCAAGCTATGATACCATATGATACAACCCAAGATCCAAGAGATCTCGATTCATATCATAAAATAAATTATGAAATTTAAACATATGTTAATTTGAAGCCGATCAACCTATCTACAAGGAATTGAAGAAATCTACCTACAATTCCGAGTAGAATCAACTAATTAACCACAAATTTGAAAATCAAATATTGAGAAACTCAAATTACACACCCAGAAATATACAACTCGATGATTGAATAAAATAGATAGTAACTAATCAACTACGAGATACATCCACTCTTAGTCAACCAATGCTCGATAATGAATGGTACACCCACCAACGTTTATGAGAAAGTAATAAATATACAATCTAACCTAATATTGGAAATCCACCTACTACTCTAATATATGCTAAGATCTACACTCGAAAGAGTAATCTCTCAAATCATTCCAAACTAATTCCAAAATTGGATGATGAGGTATTTATAATATCCTATCTTTCAATTATAACAATTAGGCCCAAAAGTGACCTAATGTGACAAATAGGTCCTCTAAATTTGGTTCCTTCACATTAGCTCCTAATGTCTTCTAATTGTATTCCAAGCTATTTTCCAAATAAATTATTGTATTCTTTGGTCCTCGGCTATGTACTTAAAGCTCCACTTGGTGCGTTCATAACTTCCATAACTTGGGTCATTATGGAAAGACCTTAAAGTATAGGTCTAGCACAGTTTCTTCTTCCCAATATGATTTCACTCCTCACCATATAGTCTTAGATTGTTATTCTAAGACATTTACTCTAGATATTCCTAGTATTCCAAAGATTTAATGGAAAGGTTTTACAGGTTCTTATCCTAGTAGGGGATTTCTTTTCTTTGTACCTAAAGGATGATATATAGTTGTTGTTTTTCTTATTCGACTTTTATTAAAGATACCAGTGTTGGTACCCCTCTGTTGGATTTAGTACCATTTATGTGTGAGTTTATTGATGTATTACCTACCGATTTTCCAACTGTTCCCCCTAATAGGGACATTAATTTTATTATTGACTTGGATCCTGGAACTAAGACCATACTTGGTGGGCTTAGATAACAAATATAGGTATTTTTTCTCTATATCAATCCTTTGATAAAGCACTCAAACCAACATTCCTCTATGTCGTGTATCTTTAGCTAAGTTAAAGGAATTCAAGAAGCAACTTCAAGAATTTCTTGAAAAAGGGTGCATTAGGTCGAGTATATCCCTGTAGGATGCTTCTATGTGTTTTTTAGGAAGAAATAAGGGTCGATGAGGATATGTAATGACTATTGGTAGCGGAACAGGTTTACTAATACTGAATAAGCATCCCCTTCCCAGGATCGATGATTTATTCTTTTATTTGTAGGGTGCTTCAGTGTTTCCTAAGATAAATTTGAGTTGGTTACAATTATTTGAGGATTAGGGACTTAGATGTCCCTAATATAACATTCAAGACCTGAGATGGTCACTACAAGTTTCTGTGATATCTTTTTAGGTTGACTGATGTCCCTACAGCATTCATAGAGTTAATGAATGGGGCGTTCCCAACTTATTTGTATTCATTTGATATTATATTTATTAACAACATCTTGGTCTATTCAAGGAGTGAGGTGGACCATGTTTAGCACTTGAGGATTGTACTCCAACGATTGAAAGAGGAGCAGTTCTATGCTAAGCTTTCTAAGTGCGAGTTTTGGCTTAGCTCCGTGTCATTCTTGAGACACGTGGTGTCTAAGGATGGTATAATGGTTGGTCTAACCTATTTCCCTTACATATATTTATGTCTTGTTGTCTTATCAAGGTACTACCACAGATTTGTTCAGGGGTTTTCTTTAATCGTAGCCCTATTGAC
Source organism: Withania somnifera (assembly GCA_039654485.1). Classification (NCBI taxonomy): domain Eukaryota; kingdom Viridiplantae; phylum Streptophyta; class Magnoliopsida; order Solanales; family Solanaceae; genus Withania; species Withania somnifera. The sequence goes on along the minus strand of JBDJHY010000014.1, from coordinate 7,478,012 downwards.
TTGGTTAACCTAGAAGAATGTTGTAGTTTAGTGGTCGAATGAGTGTAAGGAGAGTTTCCATAGGCTTAAGGCCTTATTGACTTCAGCCCAATATTGCTCTTGCCTATGGAAGAAGAGTCTTTCAACATTTATTATGAGGTGTTTACCGACCACCAAAGTTTTTAATATATCGTGAATTAGAGGGATCTGAACTTGATGCAACAATGGTGGATCGAGTTGCTAAAGTATGACTATTCCATACCATTAGAGTAAGCCTAATCTTTTAGATGATTCTTTGAGTAGCAAATAAAATAGTATTTTATTAATTCAGGAAGAGGTATGACCTTTATCCATGGAGGTTTAGTGTTTGGTGAAAAGTTTTGGTTCAATTGCAGTTTTAAGTTAGTGGTGTCCTTGCCTAAGTCTCGTTCTTCCTTTATAGAGCATATTAAGGAAAATAAATTCGATGATGAAAGGTTGAGCATCAAAGTCTAGGCGGAGTGTCTTAGAGGTTCCCTACTCCTTTGTTGAAATTAAAGTGAATTACCATCTATTTTTATGGAATTTCCTCGGAACATAGTATGATTTGATTTTATTTGGGTCATTATGGACCGGCTAACTAATTTTTCCCATTTTATTCTAGTAAAGGTCAATTGTACAGCTAATAAGTTAGTGTAGATTTACCTTGTTAGATTTTTTGGTTACATGTTATCCCTACTTTTATTATTTCGGATCGACGATCCTTGTTCACATTGCATTTTTGAAGAGCATTACAGTATGTCTTAGGCATTTATCTAGATATGATTACATTCTTTTGCCCTCAGACTATTTAGGTTCTGTAGGATATATTATGTGCCTGCATTCTTTGGAGCGGAGTTTGCTTATTATAACATCTATAACTCCTGTATTCAAACGATACTTTTTAAGGCATTATATGGTAGAAGTTTAATTGGTTGGTTTGATGAATTTAAGGTGAAATCCCACCATATGACCTTCTTTGTAATACTATAGAGCAGGTGTGAGTTATTTAGAACTAATTACTGGTATACCAATGTAGAAAGAAGAGTTACGTTAATAGACGGGTTTGGCTATTAGATTTAATGAAGGATGATCATATAATTTTAAGGATGTCACCGATGAAGGGTGTAATGAGCTTTGGAATGAAAGAAAAGCTTAGCCTCGATTCATTGTCCCATTTTGGAATTCTAAAACGTGTTGGAGAGGTGGGTTATGAGTTAGCTTTATCACCTAGTTTGTCAATGGTGCATCCTACATTCCATATTTCCATGCTTTAAAAGTATAGTCCTGATGATTCTTATGTTATTCATTATGAGTCTTTAATGTTGGGTTCAGATTTGACCTACGATGATGAGCCTATAGCTATTCTATATAGATAGACTAGAAAATTGAGAATAAAGGAAATTGCTTCGGTAAAGTTCTATGGAAGCATCGCTCAATTTCAGAGTCTATGTGGGAGGTTAAGTCCAATATATGTGTCAGATATCCACAATGTTTTGGGGCTTCGAGTATTGTTTATCTCTTTATATTCGAGGATGAACATGTTTTTAGTGATGGAATGTGTAATGACCCTAAAGGTCATCTTCGAAAAATTTCCATAAAATTTCCAATTTAACCCTCCCAAGGGTTGCCTCGAGTAATTTTTCATTAGTTTATAGAGTCGAGTTCAAAATTTTATCTAAAAAGTTGTATGTTTTTGAAATTCCTTAGATATTGTAGGCCTTTATGTTGAGATATTTAGGGTTTTGACACCTAATTTGGAGTTCTGAGTATCAAAACATAATTCCACCTATGTCATTAGCTATGGAATGGTAAAAATAGGTCTAGGATGACCATCATTTTTAGTTTAGACTTTTTATGCTGACTATAACTCATTTGACGGGATAGCGTTGAGTTTATGGCTAAAATTGAATTTTGTCAACATTTGATGATTTAGTGCTTGGATTCGATTTTCATTTATTCTATTGGATCTAGGAGGTCAAATCTTTTCTAGTAGAAGAGTTGAAGTGTTCCAGATATATTTTGATACTTTAGAGCAAAGTTTGTCTTTTACCAACAATGGGAATATTGGGTGATGGAGGCCTTGGATGCCCATTTTGATTATCCAAATGGGTCTGTAATGTCGTTTGCACTCAAAATTCATATATATGGTTTGTGTTTGTAGTGTCCCTGATGATATTCAAAAGTCCAAATGAAATTTAGAGCCAAAATCGAAACTAGGAGAGGTACTGGTTGTACCTTGGAGGCACGGTCATATCCAGTCACCACAACCATACTAGGGAAGCTGCGAAACATATCAAAGGATCAAGGTTCTACCCCTTGTCTTAACCCAACACTTAGCTAAATTTTGGCTTCCTGACAGCTCTTAATGAACGGTAATTCAGGACTTTGACTTACTCCCTTGTTTATATGAATTCCTAGAACGAATTTGGCATTATTTTTCATTATCCAAAACCCTTGTTAGACTTAGAAGATATTTTATCATTTGGGAATATTGAAACAACAAGTTTCAAAAAATCAAGACCTTAGATACAAAATACCTATTATTCATGGGATTCTAAATATGGGTTCATATGTATTCTTATATTTTGCAAAAATGAATTTGTGGGTTTAAAACCCATACTTTTTATGAATTAAATTGGTATTTTATCTATCAAATTGAACCAGTATTGTGATTTAAACTTGATATTTAGAATCCTCAAGCTGTGGGTGACTTGAATTTCATGAAAACTTCCTAATTTTTAAAGGGTTTTTGGCTTGGCTTTTTGGGAGTAGTTTGGACCTAAGATAGGCATCATATATGAGTATTAGTTATCATGAATTCTTATGTGAAGTTCATTATTTACAAGATTTCGCAGAGTTGGAGACACAAAGGAATGGCAAAGCACCCGCTTGATTACTTTCTCATTTCCTTAAGGCAAGTGGAGACTTGACCCTTTTCTCAAAGCTTTGCAGAATCCTTGTTGTGTATTTTTTTTACTTTTAATTGGGATTAAGGGGAATTATTTAGGGGTCTCTGTGTGGGTGAGTAACGAATTTTCACCCGAGCACTAGAATCAAGCACGCGGGGTTAAAACCAAGGAATAAAAATAGGTAAATATTGATTGATTTACTATCTCTAATTGAGTAAGGATTGTTATGGCCTTGTGGTTCCCATGAAATATTATCTTATATTATTTTTTTTCCTTACCTGAGATTGTTCCTATGATAGTCCTTGGTTGAGTCATTGTGAGATTATATTTAATTAATTGTGAGTCTGGGGGCTTGTGACTTACTTATCATGAATTAATTCTATTTTGAGTTGTACTCATTTGAGCGCATTATTTGAACTTTACTTTATTCCTCTGTGTTATGGATCCCTTGAGTGGCTTTTGTTATTCACTAGATCATAATGTCTTTGTTATGATATGCTTACGACATGCCCACTATTTACTTACATTTGGAGATTGATTAAAAGACATGTTTGTAAAGAATATAAAATGTATATAACCAAGAGGGAAGTAATGGTAATTAATGTGAAAGACCATGGCTGACGTATGATTCTGACATGACAAAGGAAATGATATTTGATTTGAAAGATCATGGTTGTTCTAATTTTTGCCTCTTCTTCTCCCTCTGAATCAAACTTTTCCTTGCCATAATAGTTGAATTCCGTGACGTATGATTTTGACATGGAAAAGTAATGATGCTTGAAATAAAAGACCATGGCTGATGTATGATTCTGGCATGGAAAAGGCAATGATATTTGATATTAAAGACCATGACTGACGTATGATTCTGGCATGGCAAAGGTAATGATATTTGATATGAAAGAACATGGTTGACGTATGACTCTGACATAGCAAAGATAAGTATTTGATATGAAAGACCATGGTTGACGTATGATTCCAACATGACTAAGGTATTATATTTGACATGAAAGACCACGGATGTTGTATAATTCCAGTATGCTAAAGGTAATGATATTTGATATGAAAGACCATGGTTGACATATGATTCTTGCGAGGCAAATGTAACGATATTTGATATGATAGACCATGGAAGATGTGAGATTCCAGTGTGTAAAGATAAAGACATTGATATATCATTCCAAGGATAATGTGGGATTTAGGCGTGGTACAGATATTGATACAGGAGTGTATTACAACCTATGTCATTACATTGCATGAACATTAATTATTTCCATGATTTTCCTCCATACTTTGTGAACATGTCTTGGTAGGACACTTTGTATCTATTGATGTGTTATTAACTTGTCTTACTTACAACTTTTTTATGTAAAGTTATGTTGTGAGCCCGAATATATCTAGATGATATCAGTATTATGTGAAGGTTGAGATTGATATCGATGGATTGCTACCTTGGCCTATTCTTATTAGTGTTTATTCCACAAGATTGTTTCGCTATTGCGTTAGATGTACCCCTCTTACCGCGGGTAAAATTACGGGATAAAGACTAATGGAAGTTCTATTAACTCCACCTATGAGGCATTGGCACATTGAATGAGGTTTATGCTCATGAGTTGTGAAATGGAGTCGAGAGGGAGGCCGCCTCTGAATAGGCTAAGGATGGGATTACACATTTCATATGAGTTGGGTATTGTCACTTGAGTTGACTGGTAATGTTTTGTTGATGACGTATCTATGGGATCTTGGATTTAGATGTAGTGCACATCCTGGTTTTATTGATTCATTACTGGTTTCTGTTATTTATTTTCATTAAAAACTACTGGTGTTGTACTGATTAATAGTTCGGAGTGTGGAGGATTGTGGTTGGGATGATTGGAGTAGTTTGTAATTCTTCATTGTTTTGTTTTTGTGTCAGGCTAGGAATACATTTTGGGTACCCGTTGTTTATTTGGTACTTATTCTCTTGCCTTTATACACTTGTGTAAGTATAGAGTCTGGTGGCTTTGATCACCTTTATTCCGATCAAGTCCGAGACCTGAGAGTTTGTAGAGTTTAGGTAGTAGTTTGTCATTCATACGATGCCCAAACTCTTTTATTTATGCATTCTATCCTACTTGAGGATCCTAGACATTTGAGACTTAAGCATTTCTTTTCAATTATGTATTTCCTGTGACTAATGGCTTGTACACTATGACACCATTTTCTTGTTGGTTTTGTAGATGGATTTCATATTGTATCTTATTTTCTTCTCAATGATTAATTACCTTCCGCATTTAACCTTATAGAATTGTACATGCTTACTTATCTATATGGGTTAAGGAAGTTGCCATCATGACTTTGAGATTTTAGATCGTGATAGGGCCCACCAAAATTCTAATCTATATATGTACTAAAGTAACCCATAGTCTGACTTTCCTGGTTGTCTACTCCTTTGTCCCCTTCGACACTTTGTGATGCTTCCGCCTTCACTATATGAAACCATGAGATTAGTTATAGAATTTTTTGATAATTTTTAGATAATCCGTCACTAAAACTCTTTTAGTTAATTGAATTTTCTGCTAATCCATAGCTAAATGATATTAGCATAAACTTTTTATTTCTTAGCTAGGAAATTCAGTCTGTCGTTAATTTTTTATTTTCTAGTAGTGCTTGTTGCCATGTGAACTCGGTGAGATTTTTCTTTGGGTGTGTTTTGTTGTTCATGCCTTGATGCTAGATGGATCTATCGTTAAAGCTTCACAGTACCAAGGTAAGAATCTCCCTTTCGTTTTTCCTGTTCTGCTCTGAATAGCTGATGATGCTCTATTTTCAAGTGGTCGGGACTTTACCCAAAGGGACCAGAGAAGGAAATGGCTCTTACCAAGGCATGTACCTGGTATTATTGACAACTCTTGACCTCTTCTGTTCTTCTTTTTGCATTTCTCCCATTTCTTCTGACTAATGTCTTTTTGCATGTGTTGGGTTCGATATGTGTTGATTTCTGAATCAGAGTTTACTGTGTCTTCATCCTCCAAGTTCAAAACCTTGCTCTCATTCATTTTGGTGAAGTACTCTAATAGCGAGGGTGTAGGAATCTAGCTAGTTTATTCACAACGATGTCATAAGGCATACAATATTGTAAATATTTCGGTTGTGTTTCTTTTATCTGTTGGTTAGTCTTTATGTGTTGTAGACCATTGTTTATGCTTTGCTAATACTTAAGAATGACTAGTGTTATCCACTGATCTGCCCCTAAATAAAGTTAAATAGATCTAATGGATTTTTTTACAATATCTGATCAAAGAGTTGGTATTTCATAATCCGAAACTCAATAGGGACGTATCCACAACTCATTTTTGTCGCCTATACTTTCTTCGATATCTTGGAAACATGATGAGATATGAGAAATCCTTCATAGTACTTTGGTAATGTAAAGAGCGACCTTACTTGGAATTTTATAAGTGCACAGTAAATCATATAGTACTTTCTATCTGTACTACTCCTTAATATTTAATTTAGTTGGCTTTGTTGACTTGACAATCCATTTAAAATAGTATTTATTAAAGGTTTATTTTATAAAATTAGTCTAATTAATTATTTTTTAAAATATTATACACTTTATATATTTATTTAAATAATAGAGATAGTATTAAAAAAATATGATAAACTTTTCTTTATTTTATAAATTAAACAAATACATTAAAATAACTACGTTTCGTAAAATGGTCAACTAAAATAACATAAATGGAGGGAGCAATAAAAGTCAGTTGCTTGCTCATTTGTGTCCTGACCATAAAACAATAGTCTTTTGTCATACATAATATGCCTACACTCTCTGTGATTCATATTAATGAATGTTTTCATAGTTAGATTAACAAGAATCTAAGTTATATTAATGACAACTGTACTTTTAATCTCAAACTAATTTACTTGAATGAGATGAGTTTTTATATCCACTTCATTCCATTGAACCCGTTTCATCGGATACAAGTTACATATAGGTTATATGAAGTGTCTAAAGACAATCAAAGTTTTTCCATATGGATATCCCTTTATATGTATCAATATATTTCACAACTATAACTTGTTTAAATTAATACTTCAATATATGAAAAATTTAGAAAAAACTATATATGTTTTCTCAAGTGCAATTTTCTTTAACTACGCTGAGTGAACTACATTTGATTCAAATTTTTGATGAATTAGTATCCAGTCTAAGATTAAGTCTCTTTAACCACACTGAGTGAAGTATGGTGTAGATTACGTCAAAGGGCTGAGCCGGTTGGTGCAACTTGAAATGCCTCTGCAATCTCCTCACTCTTTTCTGCATTTTCAAGTACTTACCACGAGATATCCCTTTCAAGGTTGTCTTTAATTCTGGAATTTTATAAACTGGAACACTAACTGAGAATTGACTCCAATTAAGCACATCACTAAATGGCAAGGAATAATTGTCTGATATTATAACAGGAATGCATCCTGCATAAATGGCTTCGGTGATTCTTGGACTTGCAACTTCATATCCACTGGGAGCTAAACAAAACTTGCTCTGACCCATAAAATTTGTGTAATTTTGACCCACAGGAAGATACTCGTGAACTCGAATTTCATTATCTTTACCTTTCCAGTGCTGAAGCAAGATTTGTCTAATGTAGCCATGTGCTCCACCAGCAAAGAAGGCAAGAATAGGGCGATTATTTGGGTGTAATCCCAGGTTTGGGGGTGATAGATTAAGAGTGTTGGCTAATCCAAAAACCTCGGGCAATGAGATGTCTCTTTTGGGTTGGAATCCTTCTGAGATATTGGCATTGCATAACACTCTGATGAAGTTTCTGAAGAGTTTTGAATTTCCACTGGAAATTTCTGGTGCCTGAATTGATCCCCAAATGGTTAAAGAAATTAAATTCAGTTAGTCCTGACATTTTTGGACCATAAAGGTGCTTTGTAGAGTGTTGAAAATTGCTTATTGTGAGGTAATTTTAAGTAAATTTCTGGGATACACATATCTTGAATTTATGCTGGTATTTTATGAGAAAGTATTACATAAACCTTCTTTCATTCTTAAAACTTCTAAATACATACCTTATATATGTTACAAATATTGCACAAGTATGTTTTATTTTTAATAAATGTAAACAAATTCGTGTTAATTTATAAACCGAAGAGGGCTATAATCGCCCTTGTACTATATATTGGGGCATTTTCTCCCTCCGTTAATTAGGATCAACCGTGTCCTTGAAATTGGAGAAGTGGCACACAGTTGTCTTTATTTTAAAATCCAGCAAATGAAATATTAGAAAAAACACAACATTCTTTTTGTAAAGGGAAACAATTTCTATCTCGTATGATGCAGGGGCATTTTAGCTCTTCTTTTATCCCGTATTCCTTTTTCTCTCTATTTATTTTCCTTTTCCTTCTTTAGTCTTCTTATATACTTTCATTCTTTAAGCTAAATTGTATAAGTAAGAAACTTTGTTTGAGGTGTTTTAGGGTTGATGGATGGTTTAAAGACAATTTGGAGACAAGGCCCAGACCCACACGGATTTTCAAAAATTCCCTACTATTTTTTTAAATCCTATAATTATATTTAAAATGCAGTTACAATATATAAGTTTTATTGTTGAAAATCCTCAACTAAAGATTGTTTGATAGACAATGGCATGAGGACCTAGGGAAATTTCTTGTACAAGATGCAGGATCATATCTCGTTGTGTTTTTTTTTTTTTTTCCTTTTTTTTCTCTTTACTTTTTACCACCAGTAACTCCCATTTATAAAATAAAAGGACAATTTTTGTCCTTTTCAAAGTTCAAACACGTTCTTCTTCTGTTTTTAAAATTAACTAAGGCAACTCCCATTTTGAAAATATAAACACGTACATTTTCCTTTTTAAAACACGTTCTGCCTTTTGTTTCTCTTTTTTCTTTTAATCTTAACTAAAGTCTAACTTTTAAAAACATATTAATAAAATATTACTTTTACTCAATCTGAATTATTCAAATCAATTTTAAAATAAAAATTTAAGGGTATAACAATTTGCTCTCCTTTCACTACTGGCCTCTGCAAAATAACGATAATAGTGGTAAGTTTTATATATTTTAGTCTTTTTTATTTTTCTCTCTCTAATATTGTTAGCTTGTGCTATTTTTTTAGTTTTTCTTAATTTACGTGGCCATATGAGTTTAATTTATTGCTTGAGATTGGGTTCTAAAAGTGAGAGTCAATATAATCACAAATGTTTTCAAAACTCAAGTTACTTTGAAATTTTCTTAAGTAAGCTCTCCATCTCCAATTATTCAGAACAATGCCAATTTTTCTCAATCATTCGATAAAGACAAAGTGTTGGATTGAATCTTCTTGAATCCAACCCTGATAAAAGAAAATAAATTATAGACTATCTTCCTAATCTATGTGATAGAGTAAAGAGATATTACAGTGAAAAGGGACCAGGCCTGCGCTGGGGGTATCTAGTACCAATATGAATAGTGCATGTTCCCAAATATATTTTTCCAGGGGGCTCATAATCTGGAAAGCGCTTGCAGATACGTCCTTGGTAACTGAAAACCCTTCTATTTTCTTATTACTCATTGCTATTTTCGAGCGAAAATACTGTTCAAATAATTTCACAAGAAGGGTTTATAAAAAACGTGAGGAAACACTCAGAAAACACCACAATTCTAGTGGTTTTCTTTTTCTAACAAGGAATTTTGGTAATAAATCGTGTCATTTGAATCCTAATTGGTTTAAGGAATATCCTAGATGGAGAGAATACAACATTCAAACATATACAACATTTTGCTAATATTGTTACTTGTTTAAAAAATGAGGTTAAAGGATTTGAAAAAAAAAAGGTGATCATTTAATAAAAGATGATTTTAGAAGTTAGAATAGAGTATTGAAAGACTTGATAAACATGTGGGTGAATTAAATAATTTTCATAATGAGTGTTTTAAGTTGATGCAAGATTTAATGAATCAAGCACAATATATTCTAACACTTTTGACAAGCAATTTAAGAAAACTAAAAGTGAATATCAGGTTCGCTTGAATGCTTCAACTGATGTTGCAAGATTTTCTGAAAAAAGAAAGAATGCCTTTTCGAGGTCATGATGAGAGTAAAACCTCTATAATAAGAGAAAACTTTTTAGGTCTCTTAATTGATATACAGATAAGATGAAAGATGTGAAGAAAGTTGTATTAGAAAATGCTCTATAAAATGACATCATAATTTTTTCAAGTATCTAAAAAGGCATTGTGAGTTTTTGTGCAAACAAAATCATAAATTTTTTTATAGAAGATTTAAATAGGAAATTCTTTAGGATATTAGTTGATGAATCGAACAATGTCTCTCATAACGAATAAGTGGCCCTTGTTAAGCTTATCGAGAGATTTTTTGCATTTTCATGTTGACGATACATCTGCATGGTTATTGAAAGACATGATACATTCTTTATTTTTAGAACATTCATTGAGTTCATTTCAAATACAATAAAAAGGTATGATAGAGCTAGTAACATTCAGGGAGAAATAAATAGTCTTAAAACTTCAATTATGCAAGATTCTCCTTCAGCTCATTACATTAATTATTTTTCTCATCAATTACAGTTGACTCTTGTAGTTTTTGCAAAGAAACAATATGAAGTAGATTAAATTTTTGATATTCTTGCTAATGTTTTGAATATTATTGGAGGTTTTTCTAAGTGCAGAAAAATAATTAGAGATGATCAAGTAGAAAAATTCAAGGAACTTCTAGTGCTTGGTGAAGTTCATATAGGGAGTGGGTTGAATCAAATAGTTGGACTTGAAAGGAAATGTGATACTATTTGGAATGAGATAATTTCAGGACATTACATAATTCTTTTAGTTTATTCTCTTTTCTTATTCGTTTACTTCAAGTTCTTTCTAATGAAGGTTAGAATAATCAAGAGATATTATTAGCAAAATATTTAGTAGACAACATAAGAACTTATGAATTTGTGTATACATTTAATTTGATGTTGAAAGTGTTGGAAATTAGACATGAGATGAATATGAATTTGCATCGAAAAGTTAAAGACATTGTAAGTGCAATCAAAAGTGTCGGTTTCACGAGGAGACAATTATAATCTATGATATATTCTAGGGGATTTTTGATAAAAGATATCTCTTCATTTTGTATCAAACATGGTACTGTGAAATGGAAAATCAAAGAGTAAAAATTAAAATGTTACATATTCTCATTATTTGCGTGTAGAAGTTTGTAATGTTGTTATTAATTTGTAGCTCTTTGAGATTAACAATCATTTTGATGAAGTGAATATTGATTTCCTTCTTGGTATGCTTCATTCCAAATAATTTCTTTATAAATTATTATAAAGATAAAATTATGAAACTTGCTACATATTATTGAGATGATTTTAGTTTTTCATGCTTGGGGATCTTAGTTTTGATCTTAACAACTATATTTATTATGTAATAGAAGTGGACAATGATTTTTCTAATTTGAAAAGACATGAAAATTTTTCAAAACACTAGTGAAAGAAAATTTTCACAAAACATGAAAGCTTGATTATTTACTTGTGAGGTTGAGTTTCATATTAATTGTCTTTACAACAACAGTGAAAAGAGCTTTTTCTTTAATGAAGTATATTAAAAAGAATTTGAGTAGTAGAATTGGTGAAGATATTTGAAATATTTTTAATATGGAAGATGAAGTATTTAAAAATATATCTAATGATGTAATCATTGATAATCTTCAAAATATGATAACTCATGAAT
>JBDJHY010000014.1:7451345-7466273 GCA_039654485.1 Withania somnifera | reverse complement strand
AACTTTTCTATCCTCACAAACTATGGCCCGAAAAAGCCAACAACAAAGGATTATGAAATTAGTAATACTAAAGAACAAGGCCTAACAAATTACACAATTATACAAAGTACGCTACAGAGGAATATGAGAAAAATAAGGTAGAATGCCAATAGAATTTACCCAAGAAATAGACGAAATCAGCAATGTACAACCAGTAGAAATAATGCAAGAAATATACAATGAAGAAATCAAGTAGAGATTTAATGGGATAAAAATCACCGGGATTTGGACCGTTTCTTGATTGCTTCTTGTTGGATTCCGACAAGTTGATGCTGAAATTGGTCGTCGGGATTTCATTGCCGCTACCTGTATAGATCTTGATCTTGATTTGAAGCACCAATGCAGTGAAGCAAAGTGAGGGTGGTGTTTTGGTGAAAATGGAAAATCTTGAAGAGGGTTCAGTGCAGACAGATTCTTTTTGGAGGTAGAAGAAATCGATGAAGAGATTGGCGTTGGATTTGGCCCACCAGAGTGATGAAACTCTTGTGGATTTGAGCAGTGAGCTTGGCGTTGCAAGGTGCTTTGAGTTTGATTTCGAATTATAATTTTCTAATTGAATGTGGATTTAGTCGTCACGATTGCTTTGATGACCATAACAGATAATATTATCTCAGGAACAGGTAACTTTGATCTTGATCATCTTGGTATTTGAATTGCCTTTATTTTTTTTATCTTTGAGTATTTGAAACTTGTAGAGGAATTCTTGAACGTTTGTATCTTGTAGAGAAGTCTATAGCCTTTGATCCACAAGCTCTCTCTTGTTTCTTGATGTGAATTCTTGACCCTTTTTAAATTATGAGATCCCTATTTATGGTTGACTTATGAGAGACAAACTGCTGAATCAAATTTGGAGAACAATTCGTGTTTGTATTTAATGGACTCTAAAGGATGGAGAGAAACAATATATGCTTTGATGGCAAAAAGAGCCACATTGCAGTGGTAAAAACAACTGTATTCATAGAGGATATGGATCACTACCTTGATTTCCTAGATATGTTAGGGAGAAGCACACAATGGTTGGTTTGGTTGAGTTTTTCCTTCTGCTGTAATTTCTGTACAATCTTGGTACTTTACTAATAAACTTTACCCTACCTTAAAAAAGAATTGTGGGGAGGATCTATTATGATGAGAAACTTGTTTCCTTCTATTGGTTGACTTGAATCACCGGCCAATCAAGTTGAATTAGTGACACAACCACAATTGATTGGTCGGAGCATGCCACTTGTACATATGACAGATTTTCAATGGCCTTTAGTTTGACTAGGAATGCCACATTATTTTTGCACGTTGCATAATCCTATTGGAGTTGTCCTTTTAACTTGACGTGGTCGTCATTTGACATATGACACTAGTTTGGTCTCTAGAATAAGATGACATCTTGGGCCAATGAAGTGGCTCATAATTTGTATCCCAAATAAATGAACTAGCCCAACAAAACTGAATCTTTAGTTAAATTCATATTTAATGGACTCAAATATTAGCCAACAATATTTATTTAGACTAATAGATCTTGGATTTAACATGTAATCCAAATTATTTTATGAATTTAAATCCAATAAAATATAAATGGTTACAGTTAACATTTGATATGACATTATGTCAAAATTTTCTCTGTGAGTATATATTTTTTCCCATACATTTATAAAAGTAATTTTTTGATAAATAAAACAATAAATATGTTAACCCGAAAATTAAGGAATGCTGTCTGTGTTGAGACTGAAATATTATAATCTCACCTGTTTATTTGGGACCCTTCATATTCTGGTAACAAAGAGAAATGCCACATTTCCTTTCATCTGACAGTATCTTTTATCCTATTGGTCCTTCATATAATTTGAGAAAAATGGAAGTTTTTATGTTTGCAAATGTTGGCCTTCTACCGTTCTACGGGTAAAGCCAGAGGGGATCCATGATTTAAACAGTATAAAAATAACAATAATATACCTAATGAAATTTCACGAGTGGAGTCTGGAGAGGCTAGAGTCTACACAGACTTTACCCCTACCTCGTGGCGATAGAGTGGGTGTTTCCAAAGAGTTGTCAGCATAAACGATATACATCTGTATTTCATATTACAATTACAAAGTTCGGATGAACCAACATTAGAGTTGCATCACTCTCTAGGTAAAGCATGAGATATTTGTGCATTGCAAATAAACTAATAATGATTATATTGAAATATGCGAATTTTAGGAAATTGAAAACATGCTGGAGATTAGGAACGTGTTTTGGTTATCCGTACTAACAATATAACCAATATATCCTTTTCCTTTTGATAGCCATCCTCAGTATATATTGTGGTTGACTGTTTAATTGATGGAAAAATTGTTAGACTTTTAGTGTATCTTATTTAAATTACAGAAAAGGGTCAAATATCTCTCCATACCATCGAAATATGTTTAAATATATCCTTCATTATACTTATGGTTCAAATATACCCCTCTTGTTATACTTCCAATCCAAATTCTATAAAAAATGATTTGAATATATCCCTCGTAATACTTTCGGTCCAAATATACCCCTCCTGTTATACTTTCAGTTCAAATATATCCCTCCTATATTACTTTAAGTCCAAGTATATCTCTCCCATTTTACTTTGATGCAAAATTGCCCTTAACATTGACGGAAAAAGACGAGTGGAAAGTGCAAAATTAATTAATTCACTTGCAGTTTTTTTTGTTGCTCCTTTATATCATGATTTACATTTGGTAGCTTTATGAGACGATGATATTATTATTTTCTTTCAGCTTAGTAAGTTGCTACTTCATTTTCTTTAGTTTTATTGTTTTTGAAGCGGAGCCTTGGAGTAACTGGTAAAGTTATTGCCATGAGACCAGAAGGTCACGCATACAAGCCTTGAAAACAGTCTCTTGTATAAATGTAAGGTAAGGCTGCGTATAATAGACCCTTGTGGTTTGGCCCTTTCGTACCCTGCGCATAGCGAGAGCTTTAGTATACCGGGTTGCCCCTTTTTGTCGGTCTTGATGATTTTTCATCATCATATCTTGATATTATTTTTCTTAACGTGGTACTTTAAGAAAATAAATTAACGATGAAATTCTATACTTCAATTTTATACTCTATAGTCCAATCTAAAAGGAAGCTAGCCCAGTCATTGACAAGGGAAAAACACGCCTAATCATTTTTTTCTTCCTAAAACAAAATTTGTACTTAGTTGTAACCTAGGCAATGAAAAAGGGGCCTGATACTTCTACTAGAGGAGCGACCAGTTGGTTCACCAAACCCCGACCTAGCGTCACACATTCTCCAGGTTCGAAGAGATCCAATGCCCAACTACCGACTCCTCCCGGAATTGCGTTATCGGAGCCGAGGCAGGAATGACCGTTAGTGGAGATCTTTTATAGAACTTAATATTAATTTCATAATCCTACATGTTATGTTCACTATTTGTGTCAAGGCGGAGGGAATGAGTTAAATGGGTGGATTTCTAGAGAAATTGGCTATTTAAAATTAGGTGTGGATAATTTGATCATGAGCTTGCCACTTTTCTTTCCATCTAGATTCAGGAAAAATTTATGTAAAGGTATAGTGGGAGGGTTATATTTGGACCGAAAGTATAATGAGGGGTATATTTGGACCGAAAGTATAACAAGGGGTATATTTAATCATTTTTAATAATATGAGGGTATATTTGGATTGAAAGTACAATGGAAGGGGTATATTTGGACTAAAAAATATAGTGGGGTACTTAAACCATTTCTGAAAGTCCAAGTGTATATTTGACCCTTCTTCATTTAAGTTATCCATTCAAGGGGGCGAAGAGAGTCAAAGGGGAGATGAAATTTCCACATTTTTTAGTCTGCTCTTAGTCATTTAATTCTTGGATTTGGTCTATGTTTATGTGTGGAACTATTGAGCTTGTATTGCAGAGCTAAAGAAGGGGACAACGCACTAGATATCTGTTGTGGAAGTGGGGACTTGACGTTTCTTTTGTCTGAAAGAGTTGGACCCCGTGGCAAGGTTCCCTTCTCTTTCTTTTTGTTGTTTCTGGTTTGCTTTTATTCAATTTTTAATTCTTTCTGTTCTTCCACTGTGTAATTGTGGTCTTTAGTTATTATTCACCATTTCAGTAGCAACTCACTTCTTTCATTGACCATTCTGAGAATTTCCATAAGCTGATTTGAGTAGACGGCTCTATGAAATTACCAAGAGGATATGACTTACTGCGGCGTTTAACTATCACGATAAAGTTCATACAAGGAAGAGAAAAACTTGTGCCCCACATTAACTGTTTTATAGTCACCTGTTGTTTTGTTATTAAGAGATCATTTTAGCATTGTTGAATCTCCTTCACTGTTGTGAGAATCAGAAATTTACGTATTTCTGTCCAGTTACCTTTTCTTTTTGTTGTTGTTGTTGTACCTTTTCTTTTCGCTAATCGACATCCTTCATAACATAGCAAATCAATGTGTCTGTTTATGCATCTTCGAATTCCTGCCTCTTTGTTTCTGCTTAATGAAAAATCTCATTATAGAAAATCAGGTTTCCTATAGCTTAGCACAGGAGAAGCCATCTCTGGCATAATTCTTATAGTTCTTATTACTCATTGAAAGGGAAAAAAACAAAAAATTCTTGAATGACCTTATTGTCACTTCTAGTTTGAACAGGTCCTGATTGTTAGATCAGTTTTGTTAGCTGTATTTTACCTGCTCTCCTCTGGTGAGCATCTAGGGAATAATATCAATTGGCAGTTCATAAGTTCTCTGGACTAGTGTTCCTGTTCTACTTATTTCAATTCTCAACTTATCCTGTTCTATGTTATTACTCTAATTTCTGAATGCCAATGCATTTCAATATGTGAAGTTCATCTATAAATTTTAGCCAGTTAGATGTACTGAGATTTCAGGGTGATAATCATTATTGAGACCTAAATTCACTTGTAAAGATTATTTGCTTCAGAATATTTCTGATGTCCATCTCTTGCCTGTTAATTAATGTTTCTTTTTGTTGTCCTTTGATCTTCATGCTTTTATGGTCCCTGAGTTGCTAATGAACATTGCTTTCGTTTGAGTTTGGCTCCCGATAAAATGAAATCTGCTCTTTTCGTATTTGAATGTTCCTTTTTTCATTTCAAACATGAAATAAAAATCTGCTCGCCACATAATTCTTATGTATCTAAAATAAGTGTCGTCTCTGTTATTTGACTATATTTTGCATCGTAACTGGATATGGATTACTTTATCAAGCAGCTTTAGAGATGCCAAATTTTACTGAACTGGTTTTTCATTAGTACGTGTGACTTTGCAGGCGGTCGGTCTTGATTTCTCTAATGAACAATTACTAATCGCTTCGACTCGGCAGAAATTACGATCAAAAACATGTTACAAGAACATCAAGTGAGCATTGGTAATTAAACTGTCAGTATATTCAAACAGATAATGTTTGGAAGGTTATTTGCCAACACAGTTTAGCAAAATCTGCTTGTAAAAATAAAATCTAGTCATGTTCCAAAATGCTTTCACACACTACATTTACCATTTACACATGCATTATCTTCTGTATTCTTACCTTCTTACTCCTTCCAATTAGTTTTTCCATGTTCCCTGAATCACTGCAAGGGATTGATACATATGATTATGAAGGTGGATGGAAGGCAATGCACTTGAATTACCCTTTCCTGACTCCTCCTTTGATGCTGTAACTATTGGCTATGGATTACGAAATGTGGTCGATAGACATAAAGCTATGGCAGAGATATGTCGAGTTTTAAAACCAGGCTCGATGGTATCTGTTCTTGACTTCAATAAAAGTATCAACCCCTTGAGCACCGCAATCCAGGTAGTTGTTGGCAGGTTAATACATTTTTTGTCGCATCACCCCAAATTGTATAAAGTTATTGGTTTCATTATCCTTTGCTTTGTGTGATGTAAAACATACTGTTCTTTATGGTTGCTTTAAGGACGCATGCCAGTTCTATTTGAATGTTTGAAATAATGATGGATATTATCCACGTCAAAAATACTTGTTTTTAAGGATGTATTCGGTACATATCTTGTGGCCTTTGTACAGAACATATTGTTACTTCGCAAAACTGATGATAACAATGGAAACAGAATATTATTGAAGCTTATCTCGTTCTTTTAGGGTGTAGGAAAAGCGGGAGCACAGAAGGGGAAAGGGAAAATTGCTTTATGAGAATTCAGAAGTTGTAGATTTATGATACAGAAAGGAAATAGCAATCTTCACCTGTTATAAATTAGACAATTCTATGTGACTGGATATTGGCTGTAGTATAGCTCAAGAATATTACTCCACATAATATCAGCAAAGTTGCTTTCCACTGAAACTTCATCCATAGGCATTCTCTGTAAAATTGGGTCCATATTTTCTTCACAAGTCGAAAAGCAATCCACTTTCCCATTCGTCAGATTCCACGAATTAATCTGTTATTCTGCATTATGGACAATCCCGGGATCTCCATCACAGATTGTAATGTGGCTGACTTCTTAATGTTTTCTTTTCTGAACATTCATGAGTTACAATATTTGTCTAATTTTATTTTTTACTTTATATGTTCTGCGTAGGAATTGATGATCGACAATATAGTTGTTTCTGTAGCGAGTGGTTATGGCCTAGAAAATGAGTACAAATACTTGAAAAGCTCTATCAAGGACTTTCTGACAGGTCTGATCTTCTCACTGCTGTAATTTAAGCAGTTTTAATTGAGTCACTTCTGCTGTAAGTAGTTCTGAAGCCTTCCGCATGCATTATGTTGTGATACGTTATTTAAATTTTGGATTTAGAAATAAGCATGAGTAACCTGTCTTAAATAAGTTTTATACACCTGCCAAACAGATAAAAATTAACCTTTCTTCATCTTTTCTTTATTTTCTTATGGAGAAAAACATTTTATTAGATTCCCATGTATTTCTCAGCTCTCTTTAATCTTATGCTTCGTTTGTCTCCTTTGCTTCCTTACAAAACATACGTGATTAGAACTGGAGACTGACTTTGGGGGGAGGAATTTGAGAAAAACATGATGCATTTTGAGACTCTTCATGGATGATAAAAGTGAGCTGAAGAAGAAAATAAAGGAATCCTGAATTCCCATCCATCACCCCTAGTAAACAGTTTTTTGGAAAATACTGGGAAGGTAAGACAGCAATTAGAGAACCAGCTGAAGTTGACATCATATATCTCCCTTGATGAAACAAAGAAGAAAAAGAAAATCTTAACCTACAGAAATTGACTAGTCTTTTTCATTCTACCAATATTCTTGCCTGTTTTGTCTTTAATCCGTGGTAATGGGTGATTTGTGCTACAGGAAATGAGTTAGAGAAGTTGGCTCTCGAAGTAGGATTTTCCAATGCCAAACATTTTGTGATTGGGTTTGGATTTATGGGAAATTTGGTAGCCATTCGCTAAAATGACTTCAACTGTTTCATCTTCCACGTGCCTTCAAAAGCGAGAAAAGATGCACTAGACTTCTTCCATTGATTTCAAGTCACGCCTGTTAGTGCACCAAGTATTTCACCATGAGTAACTGAAGATATGTAATGTAATATACTCTGCACTAGTATTTGTTGTTTGTTTCCTTATCCTTTCCCCTCTCTTTTTGCAGTATGTTATAAAAGATTTTTTAATAAGTGCCTACTAATAGCTTTCAGAAAAATCTATCTGAAACAGCTGACCCTATCCCATGCCATTTCGCTCTCTTTTTTGCCTTCAAAACCTAGCAGAAAAGATCGGACAAACTAAACTACCTGGAAACCGGAGATGTCCAAACAGAAAATGTACAGCTTTGTCAGTTACTGTAATTCAATATGTAATGTACATGGTCTTTGTCCCACGAAAGAGATTGTTCTGACACCTGTAAAGGAAGTGTCTATATCGGCGAGTCATAAACTCCCTTTATGACATTGCATGATTTTAGGTCTTTGGTTTTTCACTAAATGTAGCGTTTAATCTGCTGATTAACTTCTGGAAATCAGATTAAAGTCAATAGTTTCAGATGCCTTTTACTAGTTGTGTTAGATATATATTAGAATGAGAGTGTCAGTGTGCGCACTATTTTGTGAAACATCAAATGGAAGTGCATATTTTGGGACGTCTTGGAATATACATATACATATCTATATGATACCTTGTTAGCATTAGAGAAAGTTTTAGTGTTTGACAAACATATATACATAGAAATATACATACATAGGAAAATATCAGAGATGATAATTATACGGAGGCGCTTGTTCTTATGGTTGTCAAATCCTACTCGGGAAGCAGTTGTTCTTATGGTTGTAAATCCTACTTGGCACTTCCTACCTTAGCATCTAATTATAATCATGTAATCAAAATATCACTCTTTTTCTGTAGAACTAAAGTATATATTTACTTTTCCTTTTTTACCCTGTTCGTCTTTTTCTCTTAACTTGTGCTTCTTAAGAATTGCTCGTTAACCTCACCTTGCATACCAATGTCAATTAGACTCTTTCTTGGAATTAATCCGAGATTAAGAAACAAAACCACTACTTAAGGTAAATAATCTGAACAATTAAAAATTTACCATGCAACATACAAGATTAAAATATTACAAATATGCTTTTATAATAAGTATATAATAGAGATACAGATGATTTTAGTAGAAGAATTACTTACATGATAGAGCTTTGGAATTTTTCCCTTCGGGAGTTCCCCAAAAACTTGATCCATTTGATGAAAACTTAACACAAACCCTTTATAATATTAGAAGATGCTCCACTTTTTTTTTTTTTTTATTTACTTGAAAATGAAAAAGAAACAACTCTTTTATCTCTTCTTGCTTTGCTCTGTTGCTTTTTTTTGCTATGTCTTCCTCTATTATAATAAGGGTATTTACAACTAAATTTTGTGTATTTCAAATGCGAAAAATTTCTTTTACATGATGGGTACACATTGGGCTCCATTGTTACATGTTTTTTTGTCAAAGATCTTTATTGTCCTTCTTGTCTGCTGATGTCGTCAGTGCTTACGTTTGTCCTTGATTATCGTCATTGCTTACCTTTGTCTAACAATGTCGAATTGCTTATGTCTGTGTTCAAATTGTGTATTGCTACTGACTCTAAACTCATTTCTAAATCATCTTCTTCGTATGTACCTTTTGCAAATTGCCACGTAATATCATTCTTTTAGTTTTCTGATGACCTTGTCTCTGATTCTAACTTAGGATTTTCTATAACTATTTTTTTCCTCTTTTTTTAATATAATTTTTAGTGTCTCTCCTACTATTCTTTCTATTACCTTTTTGTCTTCCTTTTTATTCCTTTGGGAAACACCCTTCTTTATTATTATGCCACCTTTTGCTAATCTTGAAATTCCTAATTTCAATGAATCTCGGAAGAAGTCTCCTTATTTTTTTTTGGCAAAATATCAGTCATGAACAGATATGATATGTCTTTACGGGTCACCATTTGAGCATGACTAGTTACACCTTGATCCGATGTAGTGGATTTATTTGTATTTCATTGGGGAATGTACACCTCTCTTATTCATTTTTTCGGGAGATGGAGAACTCTAAGATGTTTGTGTATTTTGGGAGTCTAATTTTTGCTATTGAATTTTTTGAGTTTGGCATAACTCAAAACGGAGAGTATTAATTCTTTCTTTGAGTATTGTGTTTTGTCCGAGTAAGTCCTCATTTTCTCGTAGAAGGATTTCATTTATTTGGTTTAGCCTTTAAAGGCTTCAGTCATGAAAGAACAACAATCACAAATTATGATTTTTCTGTGCTTTAGGCAATATTATACTGAGGAACAAGATTCTGATTTCTTATTTCTGGGCTATATAGAAATTTGGCCCGAACTCTCCTCTAGCATAATCCAATGCTTCCTAGAAGTCATTGAATCCTTTCTATATGAAATAGGATAGTCTTTATCAGAGTCTATTACCTGTGTATAAATCTTGAAAAGATCTCTTTTTTTTCCTTGTATTACAACATAAAAATTGATTTTTTAATTTATATTTTTGTTTGTAAAATATTGGCTGAAAACATCTACTAATGCAACAAAATAACTATTGTCTCTAGGATTCTCGTTATATGCTATTCACAAATTGTGTATAATATTTTTTTGTTGTTTATCTACTACCATGTCTAATTTATTCTGAAAATTATATTTGATTCTGGATAACAGATCAGATTCTTTGTTTCAAACCATTGTCTTTCAATATTCTTATCGTCTAAAGCAATTTGTGGTCTGAACTGAGTGTTGCTAAGCAAAGTTTGTAGATATAAGTCTTGAGTCTTTTTGTCTTGGGATGTCGTATCTTGAGTGTTGAAGACTCGGTCTTCTTTCCTGTATTAATTCTGAAAGATATAAACACGTTGGTTTTTAATAAGTCTATTGAGTTGGTTTGCTAAATTATTTTCTTTTCCATTAATATGTTCTAATCCAATTTTAAAATTGAAGTAACATCTATAAAATTGAGCTATTTTCTTTTACTACTATTCTTTTCATTTATTTTTTTATGAAACATTACTATTGTTTTACAGTTTGTTCTTACTAATATTTCTGATTTATTGAGGATGTTTAATCTAAAACTATTTAGACCATAAACTACTGCTAAAATTTCTGCGTCAATACACTCATATTTCCCTTTTCTTTGTATTTACCATTCTTGTAAGCATATATTCTTTCTTCCTTTTTATCACTATATTTATTTTTTGTTGCTTTTAATACTGTTCCCCATCATTCAAAACTACCATCTATTTCTATTATCAAATAATCTGATTATAAAGGTAAAGCTAAATCTGGGATATTTACCATGTCTTTAAGCTCATGTACTAACTTTATATCTTCTGCATTAAAGTTTTTGTCCCGTTGTTCCTGTCTTAAAATTAAGGGGTCTATCAATTTATCCAAATCTTTAATAAAGTGTCTTGCATAATTTAAGATTTGTAATTTTTATTTTAGTTAATTTATCTGGCATATCTAAAATCTTTTTTGCAATATATATGACTGTAATTTTATTTTTCCTTCTCCTATTGTTACTCCTAAGAAATTTATATAATTTTTGCATAGTTTCATCTTCTTTTTGCTAATTATTATCCCGTTATCTAAGAATAACTTAAAAACTGTATGTAAATGTCCTAAATGTTCTTTCTTATCATTGATAAAAATAAAAATATCATCTATGTATACTAAAACGAAATTCTTATAATTTTTAAATATGTTGTCCATTTTTTTTGAAAATTTGGTGGGAAAGTCTTTGATACAAATGACATTACTAACCATTTGAAATGTCCTTCTGTACAAGTAAAAGTTGTTCTTCTACAGTATCTTTATGCATCTTGACCAACCAATAGCCAGATTTAGAGTCGAATTTACTAAAGGTCTTTCATCCTTGAATTCGATTTATTAATTATGTTTTTTCTGGTATTTTAGATTCGTCCATTATAGTATTATCATTAAGTCTTTTATAATTTATTACTTTTCTTTTTTTCCTCGTACTATTTCACTGTGGTTTCTTACCATAAAGACTGTTGATCAATGTCTTGACTTTGACATTCTAATTACCCCTAATTCTAATAATTCTTTTATTTGTTTTTTAAAATCTTTAGTGGCTTTGATTGATTTTGCCTTAATTGTATATTCTGGATTAATAATCTCTAACTTATAAGTTAATTGGTTTGACTTCCAATGTTCCAGAGGTTTTCTACAATAATTTTTAATTCATCCAAAGTCTGTATTATTCTTTGTAGATATTCTTGATTCTAATTACTCCGATATATTATAATCCTCTTTTAAAATTATAGTATTCTGTATTTACCTCTATCATTTTATAATTTTTATTAATTTGATCAGTCTCTAATAATTTTTCTATCTCATTTATTTCTAGCTTCTTTGTCCTATCTTGTTCATTTTCTTCCTTTTGTATTTTACAAGTACAATTATCTCCTTTATCACACCTTTTTTTGTTTATTTTACACGTACAATATTTATCTTTTATAACATAACGAGCTCTTTGTAATGTCCCTCAGGGTTATTTTCGTAATTCTCACATTTTCTGCATTTAGAGCCTTTCTGCAATTGCCCAAGTCATTTGGAATTTACTGGGATCAATAAGTTGAGTCCCTGACGGTTTTATAATTCAGTTCCTTCATATTTATGGATTCTTTAAGGTGTACTCGGCTTATATGATCCCGAATCATCTATTCATATGTTCCATTGAGCCTCGAAGATCAATCGCATAAAGATTTCATATATGGTTGTCGAAATCGGATTCTGTTTTTATTTCATGCCTATTTTAGATCTTTTTTAAACTTAAGTCCCAACACTTAGCACGACGCTAAAGTAATGCGATCACTTTGTGATAAAGATCCTAGTACCCGCCAGCAAAGTGAATATGATCGTGCAAGATAGATGGTGTGGTTCCAGGAGATTTTGATGAGTAGCTGGCATCCTTGCTGAACGATTTTTCTTCAAGTACTAGAGTTATCCTAGTTGAGTTTTCGATAGCTATTTTGTAGTTTTTTTCCGTTGTGGGTTGTATTTTATATTTTTTGTAAATAGATGCTCTACAACAATGATGCCAGGTTTTGAGAGTTATGTTTATGTTATGTATTTTTCGTGTCCTATTTGTAATTTTCCTCTTTATCTCCGTCCTTTTGTTTTTTTGGAGTTTTTGTCATTGTCCCACCGCTACTTGCTCTAGGCCAAGGTCAGACTTGTGGGTTCAACTTCAGATAGCGCAGAGTAGACAGAGGAGCCATGTAAATTGAGGGCCTTCTTTATTGAGTCTAGTACGTAGGTCCTAATTAATCTGGGCCTAATTGGGGCCTTACGAGATCACGGAACAAATTAGTGGGGTTGCCTAGAGATTATAAACCTACCTTCAGAGTTAGTGGCGGTATACCCTGTTCCATCCATATCTCTATGCCTCATTGTTATATACCAGATTCATCCCATACACTTCGTCATGAGTCAGCTTGATTGGACGACTGGTTAGTTTGTTTCGGGCACCTTGAGGTAGCTATTAAGGAAATAGGTAGACGGATCAGGTCCATAAATATTAATGTTATGAGAATTTTTTTAGGCACGTGATATAGTTGAGAGGGTCATTGGGATATTGAAAAACATCATGTGAGTTATTGTGTTTCGTCGTTTTCGACTTTGGGTACTCCTTCCTTCTTAACTTATGCAGACGAACGTTTCTTTAGAATAGACTTCGGGGCCATATTCATGATTCCCGTGATTTTTTTGTATTTAGAGTGTTCCTGTAACTGCCCCAAGTCATTTGGGACTTGTTGAAATTGATAGGTTGGGTCCCTGTCAGTTTTATAGTTTGATTTTTTTATATTTATGGCTTTTTCAGGGCGTATCTGGCTTATATGAGCCCGAAGTCTTTTGGTCGGTTCCGTTGAGCCTGAAATATTGATTGCTTAAGTATTTCATATATGGTGTCAAAATGGGACTTTGTTTCCATTTCATGCCTATTTTAGATCTTTTTGAAATCTAAGAGCCAGCACTTTACGTGACTGCGTTAAAGTAATTCGATCGTGCCAAAATACAAATTCTTTTTCAGTGCGATCGCACTAAGATGACACGATCGCTCTAAGTGTTGGTACTTAGATTTCAAAAAGGTCTAAAATAGGCACGGAATGGGAACAAAGTCCGATTTTAACAACCTATATATGAAAAGAAGAAGCCATGAATATAAATGAATCAAACTATAAAACCGCCAGGAACCTAATCTATCGATCCCAAAAAGTCCCAAACTATTTGGGGCAGTTGCAGTAACACTCTAAGTGCAAAAATAAATCATGGAAATTATGAAAATAGCTCCGAGGGACATTACAAAAACATATCATGGCCACATCTGGTGATTCCTTTTGATCCTATATGGACCCCAAAACATAGAGATGATTCTGGAACTAACTGCCACCGGTGTTAGATGTGGCACCCTACTGGACTGGGCAAGCTGGTGAAGAGGTAGTAGACTGGGCTCTATTTCTACTATTGCCTTGCTTGGTTAAGGGTCAATCTTTGAGTTTGTGGCCACACCCAAATTATATGTTTTGACCTAGAAGATACCTCCCTAGATAGTTCTTGCCACGCTGGTTGCAAGTGGGTAGGAGCATCCTGTTATACTACTATCTTG
Organism: Withania somnifera; assembly: GCA_039654485.1. Taxonomy (NCBI): domain Eukaryota; kingdom Viridiplantae; phylum Streptophyta; class Magnoliopsida; order Solanales; family Solanaceae; genus Withania; species Withania somnifera. Next base: position 7,452,143 of record JBDJHY010000014.1, on the reverse strand, counting down.
AGAGAAGTTTCCTGGTACTTTAGCCTGCTGATCATATTGGGCCCGAAGGTATGAGATAGAGAATTGGTTGTGGATAGAGATAGTGGTCAAGAACTCTGCTACTTTTGATGCTTCTAGGGTAGTAAGTGTCCTCCACCTAATCAGGACTGCCTAAACTCAGATTGACTAGTCTTAGCCTTATTACTTTTATAACTCTCCCTTATCTTGGGCTTGTCACCCTCAATCTATTCTAGGTGAACTATTACCCTACAATATATATGTCTCTAATAATCATGGCTAACCTTTCTTCCTTCAGCAAGTGACGGGAGAGCCTGGAAACAAACTCATGCAATTCCTCTTATCAGTTGCCATCTCTGGAGCATACCTTGATAGATGGGTAAATATCATTCCATATTCTGCTACAGTTATGGACCCCTAGTTGAAATTCAAGAAAGCTCTAGCTTGATAGAATGTGAATGAATTAAAATATACTAAAACACAATTTACAAAACTGACAAATAATAATAGTCAAATACTGAAAGGAAAGGTATAACTCATAATAAAGAATGTAATCAATACTTAAACCAAAGCTAGTAAATATTTAATTTATATATATTATAAAACTAACTAAAAGATGAACATAGGTGGGAGTTTCTCTAACCGACAGTAAATCATGTGAACAAATTGTAATGACCCTCATGGTCATTTATGATAAATGCGTGATGTCTTGCATCGTAGAGTGTTTCAGCAGTTGCCCCAAGTCATTTATGACTTGCTGGGACTGATAGTGCGGATCCCTGGCAACTCAGTCGAGAAATA
>JBDJHY010000014.1:7438539-7451245 GCA_039654485.1 Withania somnifera | reverse complement strand
AGACTCAACAATTCCTCTCCAAACCTCTCAATCAAAACTACGTCATCCGCAAACAACATATAACAATGTATCTCGCCTTGAATTTCCTGCGTCAAAGCGTCCATCACCATGCAAATAAAAACGGGCCAAGGATTGATCCTTGGTGCAATCCCATAACAACTGGAAAATGATCTAATCTCCTCCATAGTTTTTACATGAGTCTTGGCTCCATTATATATATCCTTAATCGCCCTAATATATGTCACAGGAACACTTCTAGCCTTCAAGCACCTCTATAAAGCTCATTTTGAAACTTTATCGTAAGCCTTTTTTAGATCGATGAATACCATGTGTAAGTCCTTCCTTTCCCAATACTGCTCCATCTGTCACCTAACTAGAAGTATTGCCTCCGTAGTTGAGCGTCCTTGCATAAATTGAAACTGGTTCTTAGAGATAGTCACCATCTTCCTTATCCTTAACTCCACTACCTTTTCCCACAACTTCGTTGTGTGATTAGCAACTTGATGCCCCTATAGTAGTTGCAATTTTGGATGTCACTCTTGTTTTTGTATAAATGGATCAATGTATTCCATTGCCACGCTTCAGGCATCTTCGTCGTCTTGAAAATGACGTTAAACAACTTGGTCAGCCATGCAATACCTGCCCCTCCAGAGCTCTTCCAAAAAATCTACTGGAATCTCGTCTGACCTAGTCGGTCTACCCTTATGCAATCTACGAATAGTGCTTTTGACCTCCAACCTAATTCGCCTACAATAACCGTAATCGCAACGTCTCTAGTGTTCCAAACCACTAGCACAATGTCTGTGTCTCCCGCATCGTTCAAAAGCTTAGGGAAGTATGATTGTCATCTCTTCTTGATGTGGACATTCTTTACCAAAACTTTACCATCCAATTCCCTTGATACACTTCACTTGGTCAAGATCATATGTCCGTCGCTCCCTCATCCTGGCTAGTCTATATAAATTCTTATTCCCACTTGCTTCATCTAGTTCTGCATAAAGTCTCTCAAAAGTTGTTTTAGCTGCCGTAACCGCTAACTTTGTCTCTTTTCTCGGCTTTCTATACTCTCTATTTCACCGCTTCTCCTCCCTGGTCTTACTCTTTACCAACTTCACGTAGGCTCCCTTCTTCGCATCTACCTTCACTTGAAATTCTCCATTTCCCCATCAGTCCTCTCTACATCTACCCGAACGACCTTTTGAGACACCCAACACCTTTTTCGCTGTCTCCCTGATGCAGCTGATAGTCTTATCCCACATACTGTTTGCCTCCCTACTATTCTCCCACGCCTCTACCTCCATCAACTTCTCCCCTATTTGTAGATTTGTAGGACAATGACCATCGTCAAGCTTCCCCATCAGATCCTAGATCGATTATCCACAACCCTCTTCTTTTCATCCTCCTTTTCTCCAGATCCATCACCAAAAGATTATGCTGAGTTGAAAGGGTCTTCTTCGGGATAACCTTACAATCTCTACAAATCATTTTATACTCCTTTGTAAGGAGAAAAAAAGTCTATTTTAGTTTTGGCGACCGAACTACGAAAGGTAACCAAATGCTCCTCCTTCTTCGGTAAGCTCGAATTCGCGATCACTAACCTGAAGGTTCTAGCGAACTCCAAAAGCGACACTCCCCCATTCATTTTTTTTTTTTCAAATCCAAAGCCTTCATGCACCTCGACATAACCTCTGAAAGATGACCTAATATGCCAATTAAAATTCCCTCCTATGTAAAGCTTTTCAACATCTTACCATCTTATCCAAACTCTCCCAAGAACTCTTCTTTTCCTCCTCGCCCAAGCCTACTTGTGGAGCGTATGCACTAATAATATTCTAAGTAGACCGTCCAATCACCAACTTAATTAACATCAGCCTATCGTTAACCCTCTTGACTTCTATCACCTGCTACCTAAGCTCATCATCTACTAAAATCCCTACCTATTCGTATTCCTATTCCTCACACCTTCTGAGTACCATAACTTATACCCGTCCATATCTCGCACCCTAGAACCTAGCCACTTAGTTTCGTGGACACAAGCAATGTTAATCCTTCTCTTTCTAAGAATTTTTACAAGTTCTATGGACTTATCTTATAAAGTATCTATTCCAAGATCCACTCTTAACCTAGAGGTTTCCTTACCCCACCCACCCCTTTTATCCCTCGCCCCGGCCCTTGCCCCCAACCCCTATCTCGCTTCCGACCTCAACCCTCCAACCCCACTCGGTTGAAGAAATAACCATATCCTATCATCATTTATCAAAGTCACTACATAAGCACAAATAAGAGAGGATAATACTAACAAAACCAACGAAACTATAAAATAACTATAAAATAGGAAATACACGCAAGATGGGGCTTAAAAACACTTGCTCTCGTCTGGAAATACTAATAGGTAGCCTACAATAATTCGGAACTACCAAATCAAACACGATACCGTAGGGACAACGGCCGCAACAATAAAGAGCATAAGTAATATAACACGAGTCAGTAAATTATCACTATAGAAGCAGACGAACAATAATCGCAGTACTGGAAATAAGAGTCAAATCAAAATAGCCACCAACACGCTAATAATACAGCACAAGATAGAGAACACAAACAGTGTAGAAACTATATTGCCAAGGATAGAAGTTACCAGTATTTGACAGTTCTTGATTTTTTTTTGAATTCCGGCAAATTTTGAGACGGAAATTGATTGCCGGAATCTGTTGGTGCTGTTGAGTCGCCGGAGAGTCGCCGGAAATGTCAAGATCCAGGAGTAGTGCGCTTGGATCTGATTTTGGGAGTACTGAGGTTCAGCTAGAAGTAGAGAAGGATGATTTTATTGTTCGATACCGTGGATTCCATCAATTTGATGACCCGAAATTTTGTCTCCCGATTCTGCATTATACCTGCAAGAAAATACCACTGAAAAGGAAAAAAAGAAAGAAGGGAAAAGGAGCACACAATCAGTGAGTCGCCGGAAAGCAGCCGGCAAAGTCATGATCTGTTTGGACTTGTCGGTTCCGGCGGTGAACCGGCCTGAGCAGCACTAATGAGCGTAGAGGAGATTTTGGTCAGGGAAGTGCGGTGGCTCGGGCGATTTTTTTTTGTGAGTTTGCCGGAGAAGAGAGACGCTTGAGATATTGATAATGGTCGAAATCGGAGTAGTGTTCCGGTGTTGGTGGAGAAGAAGACGGTTGGCTTTCAGGCACTGATATAGTTTTTGAGTGTGGGATTGTGCAAGCGAAGAGATATGATGATGGATGAAACTAACCAGATGCACTTTCATGAACCAGCTAAAGTAAAGAGGGTGAGAAAATTCTGAAGGAGACGGGGTTGTTAAATCAATATTTATTAATTGGGTTAAATACTTCAGTTTGTATTATTTATTATCTAGGAAGAAGAGTGCGGGGAAACAAACTACAGCTTTAGTGTTGTACTTATTTCCTCTCTTTTTGCTAGATTGTTCACAGTTTAAGCAATTTATGACATGGGTACAATTTATCTGGGTTCCTACCTATCAAAACAAATATATATCTGGGTCCCATTCGTGTTTGAGTTCTACCTTGGAACATGTGTAAAAGGAAATGTAGGGTGTTCAAAGTATAAGTGCTTTCAAATCTGGTACCTTGTCAAAATAAATAAAAAGAATGCCCTGGAGTGTAGTGAGCATCTGAATCACATCTTTGCATGGCTCTGTCGGGTGTACCCTGTTTCTAGCTATCCCCTAAAAGAGAAGTAAGTTTATCGTTACCCTCCTCATTTGTTTTTTGATAAGGATTGTATAACCTCTCATATCCTGCCAAGTACTGAACATATTTCCTTACCAGCCACCACTTATGTTAATTATTTTCCTTCATATCACCTTTAGCTTTGAGAATAGGACATCTAGTTAGCCTTTAGAATACAACCATCTTCTGTTAGGTTTTTGGTGGAGACTTACTTTTTGTACACGATTCATACATGATTATAGATTTGTTCAGTGCCTTGCACGTATGTAATGCTCCATTGAACTTGCTTAGTGATGTTTCTCAATCAAAATAATGATTACCCTTATCAAAAAGATTTTTTACCTCTTATAACCCTGGAAACAACCTCTCTATCTCCATGGGGTAAGAGTAAGGTCTGTGTATTTTCTACCTTCCCCAAATCCCATTTGTGGAATTACACTGCATATGTTGTTGAACCCTTAAAGAGAAGGTAAATAGTAGCAGTTGTATTTGGTATTTTCAGGGACCTGTCTATATTTGGTTTTGGTCGGTTGATGTTTCTTGCAATAATAAACACGGGAATTTCATCATAATAATTTATGGGAAATGAATTGTGGCATTTCAATTAGTGAGTTTGAATCTTTCACCAGTGAATATGTCAACTTAGTGCAGCCAGAACTATGTACAACATCTAATATACCGTTCAATTCCAAAGAAGTTGGGCTTGGCTATATGAATACTAACTGATTATGTTTCCTATTTAAATTCATCTCACGCCAACATTATTCAAAACAAAAAGATAAAGGAGTGAGCCCATTATCCCCGAGTTGTGAAGTCCCTTGTTGGTTTTAAGGGTTTGCCCGAACGAATTTGTCAATTATTAAAAAAAATCTATATTTTCTCCTGGAAAAGAATCTCTAATAGGGTTAAAATACTCTTAGGAAGCATAGACCTAAATTAAGCATATTAGCATGACTAAAATATAATCCCAACTAATTCGTGTCGCCTATGTAAATATTTTTCTTCTATTATGCCCTATCTAACGGTAAATATGTGTTGAAGTCAAAGCTTTCATGTTATCACATACTATTCTTCTGTCATACATATAAGTTCTGATGTCTGACAAGAAGTGTTCACTGTAAAGAATAAAAACATGTCTTGAAGTTTTCTAGAAGTTTTACTCGAAACTTATCAGTTTTGTTAGGGATAATCCACTTGAAACTTAAAAATAAATGCTGTGAAATGTTTAATTTTTTTCAAGTGCTTGTGAAAAGCTTGATCAGATGTGTGAGGAAGGAACTGATGATATATTGGAATATATACTTGCAGCTTTTCAGATTTGGTTAGGATAAGCCACTGGAAGCTTGAAATAATGCCGTGAAATTTTTCAAAATTCAAGTACTTATAAAATTCTATAAGCTTTGAAGTTCTCTTTTCTTTGGTAACTCTGCTAATTCAGGTGCATTTTATTCTTTATAGGTGGAGTTCTACTTCAGCGATCTAAATTTGGCAACGACTGAAAATTTGATAAGGCATATGATCAAGGATCCCGAGGGGTATGGTGGGTGTTCTTTCCTGTTTGACTAATCATGTTTTGGTTGATAAATTTGAAGTTATTTTTTCCATGGTCTTTCTTGTTTATACTTTGTTCTTTGCTACAGTACCAATATCAGTGGTTGCATCATTCAAGAAGATTAAAGCTCTAATAGGTAGTCATGCCCAGCTTGCGGAGGTTCTGCGCAGCTCAATAAATCTTGTGAGTTTTCTTCATCTCCTCACTGTCTTCGTATCCCCTCCTCCACCCTTGAAGGAGGATCACACTTTGTGCTTCCCTGTGAAAAATCTTGCAGCCATTTCCATCTTGCAAATGCTCCCTTTTTTTTTTTTTTGATATTTTGTTATTTGTTTAGGTAGTTAGTGAAGACGGAAAGAAAGTTAAACGGCAAAATCCTCTGACTGAAGCTGACCTAGAAGAGTTGCAAGTATGTTTAGTTCCTATAGCAATAGTGGTTTACAACAAGAATAATTTATGGGTGCTTGAAGCATTTCATTTTTCCATCTACTGGTTCATCTTCTTGGTTTTTAGGCTTTGTTCTTTGAGTGTCTGATTATCATTTGATCCATCACGTATTTTTATTTTTAGTCTCGCATAGTGGTTGCTGAGAATTTGCCTGAGGACCACTGCCACCAGAACCTCATGAAGATTTTTTCGGCAGTTGGAAGGTACACTGGTTTGATATAGTTGTATATAGAATAGTCTGGGAAATCTGATGACAATAAAATTCAGCCTTTTTAAGACTGCATAGTGAATTGTGTCAGGGTTAAAATGATACGCACCTGCCACCCTCAGCCTTCAAATGGCGGGGCTTCTTCAGCATCTAGATCAGCAAAATCAGACAGCTCGTTGTATAGTAACAAGGTAAACATCAGACAATTTGATATGTCTATAAATAGATTATGCACAAGTAGGACATTTTGAAATTGCTGTCAGGAATAGATTAAGAAATGATGACTTGGGAGCTAAATTTGGATAATGCACACTGCTATTGCAAAGTAACTTACTGTATCCACAAAAAGAAATGTGAAGTAACTTAAGTAGAAAGTGGAAGATTTGCTACTGTTACCAAAAAAAAAAACTCATCAGAAGTGTCTATATTGGTACTTTGTAATGCAGTTTTTCACTACTAGATCTGAATTAAATAGCTCAATGCAGTTGCATGTATTTGTGGAGTACGACACTGTTGAATTGGCTGAGAAGGCGGTAAGTGATTTCTAGTGTATTTTCTCAGTTACACCTTGGTTATCTCTATTTCTGGCATCCGTTTTCACCATGCAACCTGATTTTACAGGTTCTTGAGCTAAATGACGTGGATAACTGGCGAACTGGTTTAAAAGTCCATCTGCTGCTTAGACGCACAGTAAGTCCTGATTATTCTGTTCCCTGTTCATACAATTTGAAACCATGTCCTAAAAAGGGCCTAGTTTCCAACCTTTTTTGTTATTTAGTCAAAAGAAGAACGATTGTTAATGAATAATCAGATTAGTCTTAACTTTATATCAAAATTGCTGATATATACAGATCATTCTCTCGATATTCCTGGCATTCAGGTTGTGCTGGTCCATTATTTGAATTCTAAGTAAGCTTCAGTTCTCCATACCCTTGAGGTCATATGGCTTACTCCTCCATTCTGATGAGGTTACAGGGCTAGACTCCTCACTTTTCACTAGGGTACAAGATTTAGTTTCTGAATAGATGGATATAGGATAACTGAAGAGTTACATGACTCAGGGAAATACAAAAAAATTAAGATTTGATTGTTTAGTGTGTGCCCGTTATGTACACAAAATTGACAATTATTCTATTTTCATCATAGAATGATTGTTCGATCTTTCTTTTTCTTCGCACGACGAAGACCTGTTTTCAGCTGCTCATAGCAAGAACTCTTACCATAACTAAAAAGCCCACTTTCTTACGATTATAAGGTTTATTCGAATATGAAATTCAATTTTGGGAGCGTAGCTCCACTTATAGGCAGATTCAAAGAGAGACTTTTACCATAAAAGGGTGCTGATATTCTGCAATTTTTATCTGCTAGGTAGTTACACATTTTGATTGAATTGTACAGGCCAAATCTGGTCAAGCCCGAGTAAAGAAGGTTGGTCATGAAAGTGATCTGAACTTCAAAGAAGATGGTGATCTTGCATTTGAACTCAATGAGAAACATGATGGAGACTCCTCCCACTATGTTGATGTGCAGTTCAATGATGTTGCAGTAAGTCATGTTGCCATGCTTTAATTTAAAAAGGAGATATTTCTGTTCTCCTCTTTGGGAACTGATCCAGATAAATTCTAGTGAGAGGGGTCTTCCGAAAGATGCCACACTTCTTTCAGGATGTAGTGAATGATTCTTTAATTTATTTCATTATGGCTTCATTTGAGTGTCACTTGGACAGGAGGACCATGACCGTGCTGGGAAGAAGAAAGGGAACAATCGTGGTCGGGTTAAGGCACAGGGACCAGGACAGGTGTGGGGTTGGGGACGTGAAACTCCTCAGTTTCGACAAAGCAATCATGGAGGGCGTACAGGGGCTTCCGTAACGAAAGTGAATACTGGTAGTGTGGTTAGTGCCTCCTCGAGTACTATTGGTGTTAGTATAGCAGGCCAGCCTGCAGTAGTTTCTGACCAGTCAGCTGGCAAGCAATCTTCTGTGCCTCGCACGCCAGATGGCAATAGGGGATTTTCCATGGGTCGAGGAAAACCAGTTGCTGTTAGAACTGAGTGATGATGTTCTAGTTTTGTGTAAAGGGACTCTGTTCATGCAAAGCTTTATTTCCCAAGCTTTATTCCATGGGGGGCAATGTTTCTTCTTTTTGCGGTATTGATGGCAGGTTTTTTAAAACTGCCGTCAATCCAGTGAAGATGATACATCGATTGATGTAGGTGCGAGAGTCGAGACCCGAGAAGTTAAATCTGTTGTTTGTTGTTAAACCAAAAAGCCTATGCTGTGCTTTAGTCTTGGAAAACTGAACCTGTGATTAACATAGAGCAATACAAAATTGGCAGTAGATTCTCCCAGAGTGTCTGTAAGTCTGTTGTCGGTTGGATAATATACCGTGAATAAACGAATGAAAAAGTTTTTATCTAAAATTTAAGCTTTTAGGAAAAACGGTTGTGTAATTCTTCATTATGATGCAATGGAGAACGAATATATGCCCCTTCCAGGATGCCCTCGCCTCTCAGTATAGCGCACCGACTGGGAAAGGAAGCGTGTGATCTACCTGTTTTAAGGTTTTGATAGTAAATCTAAGTCGCTCCATTCCTTCTTTCATCCGCGAAAAAACTATTTTCGTCCCTTCTTTTCTCGGATCCTCGTGCTTCTTTTGACAATAAGAAATTATTGAAACTCGTGCGTCTTGGAAATGGTGTCGTAAGTTGGCTTTTACATGTCTTGCTTCCATCGCAGAATACTAATTCAATTTCAAAATTCATCTGCGTAACTATTTATGTGAAGTTAGTTTAATTGGCATGGAATCGGCGATGAAAAGAATTTTTTTTGAAATTTCTGATCTAAAACAAGCTATTAGTATGTGTGGTTAAAAATGTGTTTTATTGAGGATAAAATGACAAGTTTAATGTTAAATTGTTATTTAATATAGAAAATGTATTCAGTTTTTTGACAAAATTAGAAGTTTTGTAGGGTTAATAGACATTGTTTTCTAAATTTATGGTTTATTGACACAAATTAGGATCATCAACTTTAAACCTCAACTGATTTACTCTTGAACGCGTTGTCCCATTTTCTCGTGGTGATATGAGCAAGCAAGCTATTTAGAGCTTCAAACGCGTTCTTGTTTGGACAAGTATCTGTCAATTTCACTTTGTTTAAACATTATAGGCTTAACAAACTCTATGTGGTGCTACTCTTTTCATTATAAATGAATCTGACATCTTAAAATACGACTAGTGGATTGGGTGGGCAGAAATAACTTTAAGGAGTTTAATTGTTTCAAACACCATCAATTGCAAAAATTAATTTAAGGTTAATTGTGTCAAACGCATTATTTCAACAGAGATACGTTGATGAATCTCAAAAATCACTAATAACTATACTACTAATTTTACCTTACAATAATAAATGACAACAATAAATCAAGGATAAGTACTTGCAAAACAGAGTGCAGGGTAGTCCACGGGATAATTCTCCGATGCTTAAGTTAGCTCAAGCTAGCAATGAGCTTTAGAAGATTATATGAATGAATATTCTTTGTAAATAGTATTGTGAGTGTACCTTTGCAGTCCTACTTTCTGGCTTTTATACTTGTCTCTTGTAACGGCCATATTAGTGGGCGCTGTAAATAGGGAGTAACCTCCGCAGCCGCATTATTGGGCACTGTAAATAGGGAGTAACCTCCGTAGTGGTTATTGCCACTTTAAACGCATTAATTGTAACCACTTAACTACTACCGTTGTTCTACGATATTAATTGTAATTATGTAATTGTTACCGTTATTCTATAGTAGCCCCCCTCCGAAAGTCGAGATGTGTGTTTACATCGTTCGACTAAATTAATAGAGTAGGGCCATGCTGATTCTTCTTGACTTTATTCGCCGAAATGTCTCCTAGGACCAAGGCACTTTGGCCGAGGTTTTTATCCCGTTCCGGGGATTGCCGAGATTACTTTTTATGGCCTGAAATGGGCTGGGGAAGCATAGTTAAAAATCACTTCGGCATGTTTACCTCCGAGTGACCTGATTGAGGTCGTCATTGATTCCTCTAGTCAATAACATTCGTCTGAGATGGATAGTTTTTCTTGGTCCTACGTTCGCCGAGGTGGCATAGACCGAGGTCAATACGTTTCTTAAATTGATATCATCTGAAGTCATCATTCCACACTGAATAGAAAATTATGGAGCAAAATGGACGGGATTTCATCTCGTCTGGTTTTCCCGCCTTTTCATTTTAGCCGTTTCGATTCGTTCCCCCTCTTTTCCTTACATGTATCATCATTCCCTTGATTAACGCACCATTCTGGTACTTTTTGTCACGACCCAAAATCTCAGGTTATAATGGTGTCTACAACCCTTCCGTAGATAAGCCTCACCCTACAGCCTGAAGCTACGCGTAATAGACTGCAACTCCCAGAACAACCAATCGCAGCAGAATAGAACATAAAACAATACATAAAAACGAAAGCCAAAAAGATGATATATAAAACCCGAACCCCAAAACCTGGTGCTAGAGGCATATAGAGAAGCTATACAGGATAAACAAAAGGTACAAAATACAAAGTCTCCCCTAACGGGTAATGCAATACAAGGCCTTCTGTGGACCGAAAATAACATAAGCCAAGTGAAGGAAACTATGGTCGGCTCGGATGACAAAGCTCACCTTAATCTTCGTAGTCAATAGGATCTGATCCGCACGATCACCGCGACACCGATAACCCCTGCATCTATCTGCACCACAAAAAATGTATAAAAGTGCAGCATGAGTACCAAACAAGGTACCTAGTAGACATCATCAGCGAACTGGGTTAAGAATAATATGCGAGAAATAAAGCAAGGAAGTAAAACAGGTCGGTAATAGTACAAAAATAATAAGGAAATAGAGAATCTACTAATAATCAGGAGAGTAAGATATTAAATATGATAAACATGATAGGTACAGACTATCGACTCCAAAATTCAAAAACCGAAATGAAGGAAACATACCTATGCTCTGGCTTTGTCAAATCTCACTAACTATGATACCATGTATGCAAGTTCCATGAAAAAGGATTGAAAAAAAGGATACTACTAAATACGGAATAAAAGTAAACACACAATAACCTACCGACGTCCCATACGATCGATAAGTACAACCAGCACACCATATCCTACCTGGCGCCCCATCCCACCGGTAGGTACAAGCAGCACAACAAAATCCACCATGACTCCTACCTTAAGCCCGGTGAGTACACACCATACTAAGGAAAATACATAGGGGCGTAGGAAAGTAAAGTAGTCAGTATCTACCTTGACACACACCCCCTGTCAGTGCAAGTATCAAAATAAGGGCCCAGCCTTTTAGTGCCAATATCAAAATAAGGGCCCAACCCTTTAGTGCCAATATTAAAATGAGGGCCCAGCTCTTTAGTGCCAATATCAAAACGAGGGCCCAACCCTTTAGTACCAATATCAAAACGAGGTCCCAGCTCTTTAGTGCCAATGTCAAATCACAACAGTAAATATATAAGAGAAATATCAGACAACAGTAATAGTAATAAAGTAACATACCAATGGTAAGTAACCAGAGTCTAGGATCATCCAAAGGCCACCACTAAGTGTAACGACCCGATTTAGCGTATCATGATGGCACTTACTATACCATAAGTAAGAGAACTAAACCCCATAATCCGTAACTAAAGAAGAGGAATACTACATTAAATGCGGAAGAATATAAAAAGTTGTATGCAAATATTAAAAGTTTGCAGAATTAATTAAGAAAGGAAACAACCACCCAAAATTCGGTATCAGCGTCAAAAAACCGCTAAGTACAGAATGATGAAAAATAAAATAAATATAGTGTCAATTGTCTCCGAAATACAATAGAGATCACTAAAACATAAGTATGAAGAGAACCAGGATCAAGCTGAATGCGAAGCTCATCCTGAATCTCCTATAAGAATAGAATACGAACGAACAACGATCTGTATATCACGAACGAAAAACTGTACTTGGATCTGCCAAGTGCAGGTGTAGTATAAGTACAAGTCGCCAAAGAAACACATACTCAGTAGGCTTAGAGGGCCCACTTAGCACATAACAATAATAAATACAGTAAATAACAGAGTACAAGAATAAGGGGTCACAGAAGCAAATAGGACAATACTGGAAACTAGCAACTCGAGTATGAAACAAGTGCCACATAGACTGATAGTGCTAACTAATTACATAACAGGATCACAGGTAATGGAAGAGAACGTACCCGACATCCTTGCAACAACATATGTGAAATATAACAATAATAAAGGGAATTAAGAAAGATAGGAGTAGAACATGGGTGGTACCGTTAACCTCAAGTGAAAGGATAGTGTAATGAATAAAAGTATAAAGCACTTATCCCACATAACGTGAAACAGCAAGTAATCCATAAGAGTAGATAAGAAGTAATATAAATAATAAAGTAATGTAATTAGACGTTGACAAATCCCCTATAAGGAAGCGCAACGTACACACAAACGCACTCACTCATAGGCCCCCCAATCCGACCAATGAGCACACTAAAAAAAACAAGTACAGAAAAGTAACAAACACATAATCATCATCAGAACCTCACATCCCACTTTCAGAACCACAATAAATCACAATCGGCACCTTTTGCCCCGCATTAATATTATTTTGCCGGCATCTAGTGCCTCATATCAATCATATCATATCAATAACATTCGCTAGCCGTACTCGGCAAATCAAAGCATCCCACGCCGATATATATATGTAGTAGTATCACCTATGATCATCAATAATAATTATC
>JBDJHY010000014.1:7376516-7394002 GCA_039654485.1 Withania somnifera | reverse complement strand
TCACTGTTTTGTAACTTCGTTCACTGGCTAATTGGAGATTTGGAGTATTAGACTGTTTCAGTGTTTTGTAACTTTGTTCAATGTTCACTAGCTAACTTTGGTGCTAACTAATTGGCAATTTGGCATTATTAACAAGGCTGTTTTGTTCCTTATTTTTCTTAAATATGATTATTGTTATTTATTTTTTCAATTACGATTATATTTTTCAAAGTCATTTACAGTGTTGAAGGGTAGATGTATTATTTATAATATTCTGATGTGCATCTATAATATTTGGGTATCGAAGCTTAATTTTTTAATTTTTAAGGCTCAAATCGAAAATCGAACCAAAAACTGAAACTGAAATTGTAAAAACCGAACAAAACTAAACTTATTTCGGTTCGGGTTCAGTTATTAATTTTACAAAATCGAAAACCGAAAAATCAAACCTAAGTTTTAATAACTGAACCAAAAAATCGAACGCCCACCTCTACTACGTACTATAGTTTATTGGGTAGACCACACCTACATCTAGGCACTTTATGATCTCTTTCTTTAACATCTCTTGTATTGATGAGTTTAGCTAGCGGTGATGCTCTATGATGGGTATGAATACGGTTTCAACTGAACTTTGTGCTTGCAAATGTCAGGTGGAATACCAATGATTTCTGCAATGGACCAAGCTATGACTTTCTTAGGACTCAAACAAGAGCCTCTGTCTGTGGCTCCACTAAATCTGCTACAATAATTCCCAGCAATGTATTGTTGGCTTCCAAACACATATCTCAGATGAAAGGGGAGTGCTTTCATGTGTCGTAAATTTATTGTATTATTGACACCTATAACAAAAGATTATTGCAAGTTATTAAGCTTATTTGTTGTATATGTGATGTGTTTGTTGAGTTTTGCAGAAAAACTAAATCCCAAAAGAAAGAAAGAAAGAAAAATGCTAAAAAGTTATCTTTAGAATCTGTAAATCTGTGCCTGTTTTTTCATAATTTATGCTACTAGAAGATTTAAAAAACATGTTTTAGAAAGTCATTCTTAACTTATGATTTATGATAGTATGAGAACCATGATCTATGGTATGACGAAACTATGAACATGAAAGTAAGTATGAACTTTTACATGATTACAACAAGTATACATATGACATATTTTAAAGGAATTTTTACAAGATATGAGCACATGGACCTATTATGTTTTAGGAGGACTATTTGGTATTGAGTTGATCCAGAATTTTGCACCTGCCAGCTTTGAGGCTGTCACCCTAGTCTCAGAACTACGTTTGCTAGTGTTAGACATAAACCTAAAGGCCTTAGCCTAAGTGGTTAGCCGAAGAGGCTATTTTGATCAATCCACATAACACATGTATTCTTTTTAGCCCAACAAGAAATTAAGAAACTCTCTCAACCGGGGGCTACTACGTTGGATCTCATGAACTCACATGGTATTTCTCGGTTATAAGAAACTTTTACACCATGACTATATGATTAAATAGTTTATATGTGCATGACCCAATAGTTTCAAACAACTTATAATATTTTACAACTTCTAGTTATGAATTTTGTTTTAAGCTTATATTATGCATTTGGGTCATTACATTATAGTTTTTACATACGTTTTCTCCATATTATTATTATTGCACGTGAAAGTCGGTCTTAAATGCATGTTTAAGCATTCACATGATTAATTGTATAACTCACACACTCAATATCTTAAAAGTACTAATCATATACTTTTCTCACGTTGCATTGACTTATAATGTTGGTTTAAGCATTTCTTTCCACACTTACAGACAACTATATCTTCATCTCCAGAAGCCAATTAGTGAGTTCTCATTCATTCGAGGACGATTACTTTTATTTTTGGTTTCTTTATCCAGACTATGTGACATTTCTAGTTTTCAACACTTTAGAGTTAGTTGGAATTTGCCCTAACAACTCATTAGTTATTAGTAGAGACTTCATAAATAGTCGGTCAGTTAGTTGTAGTCAATTTTAATAATTCTATTTATCATATAATAAAAGTTTATTTATTTTACTTATTTTAATTTAATTTACGGAGAAGTTCAACCCATGTCTCAATTGTTGTATAATTTCAATTCATATTTTATATCTCATGGTGGGCTAATGGTTAGTTTGGGACCACTTGTGATTCTAAGAATCGGGTCCTACTAAAATCACTTAACTTTGACTTACTAACACAAAAATCGTTATGCATGAAAAAGACTATCTTTTTTGGTGGACAACTAATTTTCTCTCTTTATTTTAATAAAATCTAATAAATAAAAAATAAAAGCATTCAACCCAATCTGATCCAATCTAATATAAAACCAATACATTTCTAATAAAATTATTTTTTCTCCTCAAGCACAATTTAACTTATATACGGTAAAAATAATATCTCTCATATAAAAAGCCTCTTTATTCATGTAATTTTTCTTATTTTATATGCTTAATCTCCAAATATGAAGTTTTGAAAAATGCCCAAGGTACCACGAGGTATTTTTTTTTCATTTATGCTTTTTAATATTTGTAGTTGATCATAATTTTCAGTAATTAAAAAAAATAAAAATTTTTGTTGTTAATTATAAATTTTGTTAGCCCCAGTTTTTTTAAAAAAATAAAAAATTACCCACATTCCTTATCCCCATGTAATTTTTGAATTAATTTAAAAATATTCACCTAATTACAAGAAGATGTTCATAGAAAATCCTAAAGAATGAATTTTTTAGTTCTTTTATTAGGAATATATTGATTTTGAATATTAGATCGAATCGGATCGGGTTGGGTACTTTTTTTTTACTATTTAATAAATTTTAATTTTAAAAAATAAAAAATTAGTTGGACATCCAAAAAGTAGTCATTTTCTAACGTAATATTTTTTGTGTTAGTAAGTCAAAATTAAATAAGTTTTGTATTTTACAAATATTATTACTACTTTTATATAAAATATAATAATTAGTTTATCATTTATAAAGTTTATCCCTAATTTTTTAGAAAAAATATTTAAATTTTGAGAAACTTTAAGTAAGCGATATTGTAAAGTATATCATACTTAAAAACTACGTATATTGAACTACTCTCAAATTTGAGGAATGACTAAAATGGTCGTTTAGTTTGAATTCAACCAACAGAAAATGTAAAAGAAGCATTGAGAAGAAAGGAAGGTACACTAATGGTGAATAGAGAAGACCTGACGTCAATCCTTCCCTTCTTGCCATTGTGTCTCCGTTCATCTTCCCTTTTCTGGCCACTGCCAGTTATTGAAGCACTGAAAGCCCTTTCTCAAGGCCCTCATTACAGCAACGTTAACTCCGGCCAAGTTCTCTTCCTCGCAATCTCCGACCTTCGGAACTCCTTGTCACTCCCTGATTCTTCAATTTCCTCTTCTACTTCAGATGGCTTTGCGCTCTTCTTCGATGATGTAACCCTTTTGTTTTTCACTTCCTCTGTGTGTTTATTGTATGGTCTTTTTCAACTGAATACTCGAAATGTTGGTGCAGTTAATTCCTAGGGATGAATCTGCTAAATGGTTCGAAGTAGTGGTGCCGAAATTGGCGGATTTTCTATTGCGCTTGCCTTCCTTATTAGAGACTCACTATGAGAAGGCTGATGGTGGAATTGTTAAAGGAGTCAACACTGGTCTTCGCTTATTGGAATCACAACAGCCTGGCATTGTTTTCCTCAGTCAGGTTTTATGATTATTTTTAGTTTAATTAACATTTAGGAGTATTTGGTAATTCACATTATTCAGCTCTAAAAGAATTCAATTGATCATTGTAATTGTGCTTCGATCTCAAACTAGTATGGGGTAGGCTACTTGCATGATCAGCAATAACTCCATCCTATGAAGGCCTGTTTCATTCCAATGGTTAAAAGAATGTCTTGAAAGCAAATTAGTATCTGTAGAAATCATCTTTTTAAAAAGTAGAATCCGGACGTGGCTGGAACTCACCCTGAGATGAGCCACTCCTAAAATACCCTGGTCTAACATATGGGGCTTTTGTTTCATGAGACTTACGCCTAAAGCGCCTGTTCATATACTTGGGATGCGCCCAACACCTAAGCAGGGGATTCACTCCAAAGTTTTTGTGCAATCATGTGTCACTAACTAGCCTTGTAGATCCTCAAAAGTTTATTAACTAGCCATTGACTCTTCAAGAGCCTTCGTCATTAATCACTTTTCAGAAGTTGAGAACATAAAATGTATAAATAGTAGACCTAGTATTCATGGAAGTGAATTTTAATGGAACCTTTTAGATGAAGGACCTTCATGTTTTGATTTTTTTTATGACCATGGTGTTCGAGTCAGCTTTTGCGTACCTCAATTAAAATTCACGGGATACTTCTTACCTCCCACCAGCAACAAGTACCAGGTAACTCTGTTCACCAAGGCTAAATAAATTGGAAGAATCACCTAGTGTTTTTTTTCTCCATTAAGTTTTGAACCTGAGATCTTAGATCTCGGAGTTCTTTTAACTCACTTCATTAATCACTATGTCATACCCTTGGGGGTTCGCCATTACCCAAATTCCTACATTTTACTTCAAATCTTGTTTGATAATCTTTGTTGTTTTATCACAATATTTCCCTTTTTGTCTGTCATGATTATGAACTTGCTATTTAATAGTTAAATGTCAGGGAGTAACAACTTAAAATTACTTATATTCATCAAATATACTTTTTGCATTGAATTGTTTGTTAATTTATTAGCTTGTTAAGCACACAGTTTAAAGTTGTATTTTGTAATTGTGAATTCTTGCAAGACTAAATTTTGTTTTCTGATTTATTTGTAACTTAGCTGTATCTCAAATGAAAATTTCAATAATGAAAAGAGTAGTTTTCCAAGAACTTTTAATTATAGTATTAACTAAAAAAAGGCTTCTGTGTTCATTTATTTCTCAGGAGTTATAAATGGCATTTTCTTCCTAAGATTATGCTTCTTTTCTTTTAATATTTGGATTACGAGGATGTGGTTGATTCATTTTTAATGGTACTTTAACTTATAAACTTCTGTATAATTCATGGTTGTGTTAGAACTTCTAGAATTTCTTTTTTGAGACTGAGAACTTTTAGAACTTCTTTTAAAATTTTCTGCACTAACTTTTGAATTTTATAATTTATTGTGTTTCATGTTTTTTTTCAACTTCTTTCTATGAATTTATAAATTAACAAAATTTAAGATCCATGGGGCTTACGCCTCATCTTGTTTTATATATGTAACGAGATGGAATTCTATGTCTTATTTCAACAATTAAGCAAAGTATTAATACAATACATTAAGTGCTAACTTAGGAAAGAAAATAAATAGTGATCCTCTAATTATGCCTATGTATATTATAAAAAATGATTGTCATACACATTGGTAACACTCCCTCTCAAGTTGAAGTATAGATATTAATTATGTCCAACTTGTTACAAAGGTAATAACTCGAGTCCTATTCAACGCCTTTGTGAGAAAATTGGCTAGTTGCTCTCCTGTCTTCACATAATCCGTAGAAATCAAGTTCTCTTGAATCTTCTCACGAATGAAGTGACATTCAGACTCAATATGTTTAGTTCATTCCTGGTACACTGGATTTGAGGCAACATGAAGGGAAACTTGATTATCACACTAATTTTTGTTGGCATATGATGCTTCAATTCAATTCATAATTTCACACATACCGTGACAATGCTCTGTACTCAGATTCTGTACTGGATCGAGATACAATACTTTGCTTAATACTCCTCAATGCTTTCAAGTTTTCCCTAACAAAGACACAATAGCATCTAGTGGACCTTCTATTAATTTTGGAAGCAGCCCAATCTGCATCTGCAAAACACTTTATTCAAGTATGCTTGTGATTGCTAATACAATATTCCAAGTTCAGGAGCTCCTTTCAAGTAACATAGAATTTGTTCCAAAGCGGTACTGTAGGTGCGAACATGAACTGACTTGCATAACTTACAGCAAAAGAAGTATTCGGACGAGTCACCATAAGGTAGTTTAACTTCCCGACTATTCTCCTATATCTCTCTGGATTATCAAAAGGGTCACCATCATCTTTCATAAGATGCACATTCGGAACCATTGGAGTACTACAAGGTTTGGCTGCCAACTTTTCAGTTTCTGTTTGTAGATAAAAATGTACTTTCTCTGAGATAGAAGAATTCTCTTCTTGCTTTTATTTACTTCTACTCCCAAAAAGTACTTCAATTGGCCTAAGTCTTTTGAATGGAACCTAGTATGCAAGAAAGACTTAAGGGAAGAAATCCCCTCAAAATCACCTCTTGTAATGACAACGTCGTCAACATATATAATAAGAAGGATAGTGCCAGCTGCAAATAGTCGGTAGAAGACAGAGTGATCACATTTGATCATTTTCGCCAAACTCCTCAACTGCCTCACTGAACTTGCCAAACCAAGCCCGAAGACTCTGCTTTAATCCATACAAGGACTTCTTCAAATGACAGACTTTCCTATACTTTCCTTGAGCAGTGAAACTGGGTGATTGTTTCATATATACTTCCTCTTGAAAATCACCACGAAAGAACACATTTTTTATATCCAACTGACGTAAAGCCTAAATTTTAAAAGCAATCATAGAGATGAACTAGCAAATAGAATTGAGTTTTGCAACCTGAGATAAGATGTCTAAATTATCCACCCCATAAGTCTGAACATATCCTTTAGCCACAAGCCTGGCCTTTAGTCTTGCACAGAACCATCTGGATTAACTATGACTATGAACACCCACTTATCCTACTGATTTCTTCCTTTTAGGTAAATCCACCAACTTCCATTTACAATTTTCCTCTAATACATTTATTTCATCAAGCATTGCATTTGACTATCCAAAATGATGCAAACCTCTTTCACAGTTTTGGATACAGAAATAGAGTCTAGAAAAGAAATTAAGGATCTAGATGTAGAAGATAAGTGATCATAGGAACAAATTTAGCAATGGAATAGGTGGATTTGCAAGTCTATGTACCTTTGCAAAGAGAAATAGGGAGCTCAAGGTTTTATGGAAGAGCCGGTGAAGAGCATGTATCTTTGGTCTCGTCTTCTTGAATAAACTTAAATAATTGGTGGTCTTGCTGGAATAGGTGTTGAAGGCATAGTAGTTGAATGATGCTCAATAGAGTAACTAGAGGATAGAGGAATAACATCACCTGATTGCACAACACGAGTAACCTGATAAGCTAACCACTTATCTTCCCTTCCCCTTCCTCTTCCCCTTCCCCTTCCCCTTCCCTTTCCCCCCCCCCCGACTTATAGAACTGGGAGGGGCATAGAAGAATGATATAGTCTCTGAAAATATTACATTAATTGACATCAAATCTTTGCTAGGTTCAGTAGAATTGGCCTTTCTGGAGACGAGAATAACTGAAGAAAACACGCTTTAATACGTTAGGGTCCAACTTGGTATCAGATGATTGAACATTTTGAACATAACATGCACTTTCAAATATCTTTGGTTCCATCGGAAATAATAACTTGTTTGGAAAAAGAATATTGAAAGGAGTATTCCAACAGGAAAAGGTTGATGGTATGCGATTAATCTAAAAATAAGCTGTAGAGACTGTAGGAGCCTTTATTTGAAATAAAAGTGCTCTAGCCGTCTTAATTAGATGCCTATTCTTTCTCTCAGCAACTCTATTCTGGGAAGGTGTATCAACACATATAGGACTGAAACAACTCTGACATGGATTCTTTAGCATTATCACTCCTTAGCATACACACTAAAACATTGAATTGTGTTTTGACATTAGCACAAAAGGCACAAAAGTAAGTAAATACTTTAGAGAAGAGCGACTTTTCATAAAATAAATCCAAGTCATTCATAGAAATCATCCACCAAAGTTACAAAATACTTACATCCAGTTTTGGAAATGATAGAACATGGTCCTCGGATATCAGAATTAGTATTGTGAAAGGCGTTCGCCATTCGCCTTTGACGACATGGTAAAGCGAGGTGAGACGAGACTGTGTCGCCATTGAATCCTATGGCGAGGAGATTTTGAAAAGGCGACGCCTTTTTAGTTTTTATAAAAATGGCAGAAATTAGAGTTTTCAAACCCCAAAAAAATGATTTTGGGTCCATTATTTTGAGAGTTTCAAACTCACAGCAGCTACCAAATCTTTGCAAACATGTTGCGGTACCATTTTTGGCGACCACTTCTTTTGGAAACAGTTCTTCCGGTGACCAGTTCTTCCGGTAAGTATTCAGTTTAATTCTTTTTTTTTCTTTTTCTCTTCCGGGGACCTGCGACCAAAGGCTCAGTCCCTCCGGCGAGGCGGTGATCTTTCTTCTGTCTTCTCTGTTTTTTCTTGTTCTTTATTTTCTGTACTTCTCTGTTTTTTCTTACCTTTCTTCTCTGTTCTAAGTTCTAACTTTGTTTTTTTGTTCTTCTTTTTAAGTTTTATCCAGATCCAGAAATTTGATTGATGATTTATGTGTTTCTTTTTTAAGTTTACATAATAATATAATTATAATATTATATATTATTATTATATAATTAAAATATTTAGATATTAATAAATGCAATTAAATATTTTAATATTTTTGTATTAATTATCACTGCATATTAAAAAGACGAGCGCCTCGCCGCGGGGCGAGGCAGTGCCTTGCCGCCTTTTGTCGCCTTTCGCGGTCCAAAACACCGATTAGAATGAATTAGCTCAAAAGCTGACTCCACCCACTTATTAACCCTTAGAAACGTGTTGCAATGATATTTTGCAAAATGACATGTTCCACAGTCCAAAGAAGGAATATTTTGAAACTGGGGACAAAGCTTCTTTAACAAAGGTAAAGAAGGATGCCCTAATCTACGATGCACTTCAAATGGAGACAGGACACCTGAGCAAGCAACAAATCGAGGCTCATATTCATCAAGGATATATAAATCATCAAAAACATATCCTTTATTAATAACCTTATGCATCGCAAGATCACGAAACAAGCAATGATTTGGAAAGAACGAGATATAAAAATTAAGTTCTCTAGTAAGTTTACTCACAAAAATCAAATTGAAGGACAACTTGGTTAACTTTAACACAGATGGAAGGATAATAGAAGAGGTTGCTTTGACGGTCCCAAACACCACAATGTTACATGTTGATCTATCAGCTACTGTTACATGAGAGGGTGCTTTGTGTGATTGAAAGAAAGAGAATATATTAGGATACCTGTTATGTGATTTGTAGCACCTGAATACTGTTACGTGATTTGTAGCACCTGAATCACCTATTTGTTCGAAAAGGAGGTAAGACATGTTTTTTTTTGAATCAACAAGGGTAGTAACTGAATTGAATTCTTTAAAGGATACTCGATATCGAGAGAACTTTGCAAACTCATCTGTCGAAACCAAAATGGTCTTATCCTTCTGATGTGTAGCCATATTTCCATTTTTTAAGTGTTTGAGTTATATTTTCCAACTCAAACACCCAAAATCAATCTAGCGGAAGCTACCAAACACAACAGAATACAACCCAATATTGAAAAGGAAGCTCTTCACGATCACCAACACTATGAGAAATACTTAAGAATATCCTAGCTTCAGATTCCAAGGAATTTGCTGCTAACTTACCACAAAAAGACTAAATCTTTACCCAAAACAGTAGTAAGACCATAACAAGAAATTGTGATGAGTCAAAGTGAACTCAACCCCTTGAAATAGAGATTCAACGCTAAAATAATCCCACAATATGTCATGAATGATGAGACAATGCTGGAGCAACCCTACCGAATCAGATCTAGAAGATAAAGAGCTCTCCAAAAGAAGTTTCAACACTGGAAAAATCTTAGGGTATGCTGGAAATAACAATCCGAACGGGAAATATAATCCCCCAAAAACTTTAAGGCGCACGTGCCTCCATGCTTTAGCTCTTGATAATCAGGCGAAAAGCTTTGGTGGCGTGTGAAGGCCACTCGCTTCACACCCAGTTGACGGAGAGACTTGGTTTGGCCATAAAGAATGATCCACCTCCTCCTATGGTGGTGGTGACGTAATCTGAACACTTAAAAAAATTGATCAATTTGAGATTTGACCGTCTTTCAGTTAGATTGTAAGACATCAGAAGACGATCTGCTTGCCTATCGAAACAGAGCCAAAAAAAATTGATGAGTATATAGCTCTGATACCATGTAACAGAGTAAAATTGTAAGTCTTATTTCAAGAGTTAAGCTAGGTATTAATACAATACATTAGGTCCTAACTTAAGAAAGGAAATAAAGAGTGATTCTACGTGCCTAAGATTCTTATAATCTTTTATCTAATTATGCCTATACATATTATAAAGAATAGTGTCTATATACATTCTTAACAATATAAAATACCTTGCCTCACACCTTTGTATCCACCCTTAAAATGCTGTCTTGAAATTAGAGATCTCTAAACATCACATAGAACCACAGTAAATGACTCAAACGTACTCCTGGAAAACAGTGAACTTTAAAATAACACAATACTAAGCTTTTTCCGAGCAAAAGTCACAGGCCCACTTGCAGATTGTGGTGGCATACGGTTGAACGAATGGTAAAGTTTTCTTTGAAATTTTAAATATCATCATGAGTTGCAATTTCGATAAAGTTGCACTATAGTATGAATCGAAATTTGATTCTTAATTTTGCAGCAAGTATTTGTAGCATAAAGTGATCACGATTATCAATCTCTTTCTTTCATGAATTAGTCGGTGCTCTTCTTGCATGTTCCTTGTTTTGTCTATACCTTACCAGTGATAGAGGTGCCAAACATCTCCCAATGATAAACATTGATCATTTGTTTGCGTATGTTTTATCGGTTGTCTATCGTTTATAGCTATTTCTTTTTGGAGAATGGAAAAGTGTATTTCTTTTTATAGTTGTTGTACTTATCTCTCCCATTGGTTCTTTCATATATCCCATGTGTTCTAGGTTCTGCATTGAGGTTTTCGAACAATCTTATTCTTTCAGCTATTGGAGAACCGCATCCACAAATAGAGCCATATTCCACTAATCTCTATGTTTAAATCCAATCAGCTACAAAAGAGACCAAGTTTATATATAGCACTTGAGCCTACTTGCAGGCTATCCATCCCCTGACTTTGTCCTGTTTCACGTGATTCTGATATAATTATAATTGTGGAACTCTTCTCAAAGAACAGCTTCTCCATTTCAACTACTTTAACTTGAGAAGATTATTTTCATTAGTTATGTGTTTGTTGTGACGGTATTGGAAATAACATGGGAGAGTTGAATGTCATGTTTTCTGATGAGTTTTCTCTACATATTGGGTACTGTGGCGTTTCACAGTCCAATCACTGCTGTTTCCCAGTGATTTTGATTTCCATCCAGCATATTTCATCCATCAACTTTTTTTTTTCTGTTTTGTAAGCATAAAGTGCACATCATAATGTAACTCTGAGATAGAAACATAGATTTCTTCTATTGGCTACTTGTAAACAGTGGAGTTCAAGAACCAATACTGCACTACTTAATATGGCTAGACTCCAGATTTACTGATTAGCAAGAGTATACATGACTCTTCCATGAAAGAAAGAAAGATATGATAGGGGTTCCACTTCCTAGATGCCCCATCTAACACTAGAGAAAAATGTAGCATTGATAAGTTAAAAGAATATGTCTCAGTACATAAAACTGGATTCGGGATACCTAGAAGTTACAAGAGCACTAAAAGAAACAGTATGCTCTGATTTCTGAAAGAGGTTAATGTGGTTGACCATTTTATTAAACATTGAGGAGACAGTTTAGATGTATTAGTGGTGCTAATAATTAAATTGAAGTCTTAAAATAACATGTAGAATTCTTAAGCAGAATATCATATGGAGAATGAAGAATCAAGCCAGTTGTGAGTTGTTTTCTTTCAATACTTCAGAATTTTATTTAATATGCATTACGTTTCTAAATCTGAGTGTTATATCTTTCTGATTGAGAAGTTTCCATTCAAGTATTTGAGAGAACAAAATTGTGTAAACAAATGAAGCTTGTTGAAGTTGAGACCCTTACAAGATACTGGCATTTTGTACTCATGGCAATCACTTAGTGAGGAGTTTGACCTAAGCAATCTGAGACAGAGAACGACTGCTGAGCTATTTCACAAGAAAAAGGGGGCTAGGATAGCATCCTACTATGGTTGTCCAGAGCAACCCATGTCAGTGAAAAGCAGAGTATAGCTTTGTAGTACTGAAACTATTTATAGAAATTATCTACTGAATCTATATCCTTATGCTCTTTTTTGGTTGCAACATGCCATTTTATGTGTCAGATTCTCTGAATGCAGAAAGGAAGTTCATCTGGTAAAAAACATGTTTTTCAGGTATCTGTATGATCATTATGACGAGAAACTTGAAAATAAATTAAAGTGCATTCTTCACTATTTTGAGAGGATTGATTCATCGATGCGTGCGGGCTACGTCTCCTATGAGCGAAAAGTTCTTGCTCTCGAACATGGTACATTTTCTTTTCCTTATCCAAAGGAAAACTTCTGGAGCCAATCCAATATTTCTCTTTGCCCTTTTAAGGTAATAAATGAAACTATATTTTCTCTTTTTTGTGAAACAAGGTTTTAGTTTACGAAGAAATGGTTTCTTTCTGTTTCTCTATAGATTTCCAATTCAGGCTTCATAGAAGATCAATCAAGTGAAGCAATTGAAGTGGATTTTGCGAACAAGTATCTCGGAGGTGGTGCTCTCAGTAGGGGCTGTATACAGGTTTTTATTTTTTATTTATTTATAATTTCTCAACATATTTAGTTTTATATTTTGATATATTTGTTGACAGTTAGCTATTATTCCCTACTTCCCGTTTTATAATATGATGTTTGACTCGGCAGTAGTTTAAAATGTTACCGCTGACATATATATGTACTCTTAATTACGTGACACTCTTTCCTTATTACCTAGTCCCAAAAAGAATGACACCTTATTATATTTTGTAATGATTTGACTATAAAGTTTTTAGTTTACCCTTAATGAGATAATTTATAGCTACACAAATAAATGAACAGCGGGGGAGTCAAAACTCGTGTAAGAATGGTGGAAGGAGATACAGAGAACTTTCCTATTTTGATGGGATTACACCAGGGATCGACCCTTAGTTTTTTTTATTTGTCTTGGTTTTGGAGGTATTGACACAACATATTCAATGCAAGGTTCTATGGTGTATGTTATTTACGGATAACGTAGTCTTGATTGATAAGATCCACGAATGAGTTAATGTTAAGTTGGAGGTTTGGAGACAAATCTGGTAGTCTAAAACGAGATGGATATTTGGAGTGCAACGTTAGTGAGGTGGCGCATGAGGATGATGTGATAGTGAAGCTTGATAATCAGTCTATTCAAAAAAGAGATAATTTCAAGAATCTTGAGTCTATGATCCCGAATAATGGAAAGATTGACAAGGATGTCATTCACCGTATTGGTGCAACATGGTTGAAATGGAGGCTCGTATTTGGAGTGTTGTGTGATAAAAAGGTGCCTCCTAAACTTAAAGGCATGTTCTACAGAGTGGCGGTAAGACCAACTATGTTGTATGGGGTAGAGGGTTGACCAGTCAAGATCTCTCACATCGAGAAGATGAAGGTGGTGGAGGTGAGGATGTTACGATGGATGTGTGCGTTTACTAAGAGAATTGGAATTAGAAATGAGGTTATTCGAGGCAAGGTGGGGTAACTTTGATGGAAGAGAAGATGCAAAAAGTGAGATGAGATGGTTTAGGCATGTGGTAGGGAGGGGAACGGGTGCCCCAGTGCGGAGGTGTGAAAGATTAACTATGGATGGTAACCAGCGAGGTAAAGGTAGACCGAAGAAATATTGGAGGGAGGATATTATACATGATATGGAGCGGTTTCAGCTTACCGAGGATATGACCCCATATAGAAAGTTATGAAGGACGTGTTTTAGGGTAGAATGTTAGTAGGAAGGAGTGTGTTCATGTTAGTAGGTAGGAGTGTTTTGTTTTGTTTACCTTGCGAGGAGTCATAGTGCTATGCTTGTGGCATCTTGTTTGAGTTTTAGTGATGTTTGTTGTTTCGGGTAGATTGATGGTGGTATTATTGTATGGTAGTCTTGTTTCTACTTCTATCTGTTACTTTGTTACTTTCTATTGTTCTTTGTTTTTGTATTGCTTTTTTTTTATACTTTTGTCTTGAGTTGGGGGTCTATCGGAAACCTCTGTATCTCACCTCTGAAGTAGGGGTACAATGTTACGACCAAAAATCTAGTCATGATGGCACTTTTTCTAACCCCCCACCTAGACAGGTAAGTCTAAACATCACTATAGGACTAAATGCGGAAAATAAACTGAGTCAGCGAGAAGACAAGATTTAATACATGAGTAACCGGTCTAAATATCATCTCCAAAATCTAGAATCACTATGTATACAAGCCTCTAAGACAAAATAGTACAAAACTGATAAATTATACAAGTCTCAGCATCTCAAAATCCTCAAGTAGAATTTAAGTCAAACATAAAGGAATCCATGGAGTATGTCGGATGATAAAATAACTACCTCGAATGTTTAGAAACTCAGGCCTCAGAATCTGATCTGGGAAACAAATCAAACTGCACAGGGCCCACACTTACACAAAGTGTAAAAAAAGTAAGAGTGAGTACCAAAAATACAACAGATACTCAACAAGTATCTTTGGATGGCTCTAAAACAGTGTGACAAGCACCAACTACCCTGACACACAACCACAAACCTCATATAATTATAGCCAGCAAGAAGACAATATAGCCAATAGTTTATAATAACATTCCGGGCGGAGGGGATATCGATTGTAAAGTCAACTATTCAGCAGAATCCAATAGTAAAAATTTGAAATCAACTGATGGAGCATCAAAATAGAGTCTCATAGAATGTCATCATAAATAAAGTATCAACACTGCCTCATAAGACATCTCAACATCTCACCAAACTCAATGAATAACTAAGGTTCGAATTAAATCTCAAGTACCAAAATCTCACCCTTGACCTATTCTAAGTGCAGCCCTTCTCGATTCAATTTACAACTTGTAGGGAGATCTCACTGGTTATACTACAAGCTCACAGAGGGAGACTGTCAACACTCATATCACTCCCCAGTACATGAGTTTACCCGAGGCACGAAGGGTACATCTTGGGAGCTGAGAAATGGACTCGTGAACGGATTCCAAAAGGAATAGGCCAAGGTAAAAGGGACACTACTCAAGTCTACTATCCATATCAATTCCTACCACACAAGTTCACCTGCGATGCAAAGGGTATATCTTGGGAATCGAAGAACAGACTCGTAAGATAGATTCTGAAATGTCTAGACCAACATATGCACATCATCACATAACCAGTCCATACTCATCTCTATCACCACTATAAGGTTAACACAAGCCTATCCAGGTGCAAGCCTCCTTCTCGAATCAAGCCACAACTTGTGGGAGAATCCCGCTCATTCTCCTTTCAATTTCACAAGGATATAAGCAAAATCTCATCTCATTAGAACCATGTAACAAGTCCAATAATCTCACCAACTGACATCTCAGGCCAATAATTTCTTCCAACAGGTAATGAGGAGCAATTTGATATCAACGTCAAGTAAAGGTAGCCCATGAACAAAGTATGAAATCAACCTCATGTATGTCAAACAATGAAGGTGCAATTCAATCCAATGTAATTGTCAAATAATATGATGCATGTTTGTCCTACGATACACACCTGCTCTTACATGGCTAGCCAGGACCCATGTATACGTCTGGAATCATTTCCCATCGGACCATAATTATATCACGGTGACCAAATGCATTTTCTTTCGAGTCTCACCTATATCATTGCCCGAAATCATTTCCCTTTGGGTCTTACATATCATATCAATATTCTCTTTGTCTTTTTTTTTTCATATCATTTCATCATTTGTTTCGAGAATATGTTTCCATATCAGTGATCGAGAATTCAACAACAAATAAACATATTCATGTATATGTAATGGAAAGATAGCAGAATCAATCAATAAACCAACAAGGCCACTCATGGGCATAACATCAAATGAAAAATCAAATCAAATCAAACAAAGCCATACATCGGCATAATATCAAGTAAAGAACTAACAAAGTGCGAACAATCCATTTGGGTATCTCAAGGCCACATAACATCTCAACTCAATATAGAAATCAAATAATCAATGGTTTTAAACCATTTTTATTTCTTTGTTTTTACCCCACATGCTTGACTCTAGTGTTCGGGTGAATACTCGTCACTTCACCCACACGGACACTCCTAATTATTTCTCATTACTCCCAATTATAAGAAATAAACACAAGCACCTTAGACATTTTGTAGAAGAGTCAATAACCTTCACTTACCTTAGAGTGAAGAAATCAAGTCAAACATGAGTCTTTTTTTATGCAATACCTTTGGATCCGCAGAATCTAGTTAAATATGGAATAAGCATGATAAAATATGAACAATGATACCCATATTGGAATTTTTGATATCGAGTCAAAATTGCCCCTAAAAAGTCAAAATCGAGGTATAAGGATAAATCTGAATTTTTTTTCAAAAATTTAGTTACACATGATCTAAGGATCGATCTCAATATAAAATTTGATTGAAAACAGAGTAGAAATTGACCTTTAAAATTCAAAAATACCAAATCAATTCTTTTAAAAAAATCCCCAAATACACACTTTGAAAACAATGGTTTTGATGTTAAAATAAAGAAATAATTAATAAGTAATGAAGAATCAATGATTAAAAAGTTCACATAAGAGTTTTGCCTCAAAATCTATTTCTGAAAATACCTAAATATGAGTTTGCAAGATCTAAAAACGAAAAATGAGGAAAAAGAGAATCAGAGTGACTAAGTCACTAGTAACAGACATGCGATCGCGATGAAGAGAATTTGGACCCATTGGAAAAACACTATGTAATTGTGACTTACCTCATGCAATCGCGATAGACAGGAAAACAGGTTTACACGGTCGCTATAAAGAGAACAGAAGACCTACGCAATTGCGATCTAAGTAACGTGATCGCGATGAAGAACAGGTGATCGCACCAATGCTTGTAGTTGACAGTAAACTCACGGAAACTAATTTTTCCAATGGACCCTCGGGCTTCGTTCTGAATTCCATACACAACCATATATATTACCCCATTAAATTCAACGTTCCAAACTCAATGGAATCATCAGAATGTGAATCCGAGCTCTTCTTGGCCCAATACTTGCCATGTTCAATAAATATGGAAACTTTTCTCAAAATGACCAAATGCCCTAGGGACTGTCGAAAAATTAACTAAGCTTTCTCCTAGGTAAAAATAACCTCTTAAATCCAAAGAAATTGACGGAATTCTAATTCGAATGTCTGATTATCAAATATTGACCAAAGTCAAACTTTGGCCTTAAAACTCAACTCTATCTCGTCTAAGTGGCTAAAATCACCACGAAAGGCATAAAACTGGAAATGAAGGTCCTCCTAGGCCAAATTCCACATTCTGGAACAGATGGAAATGATGGAGCCTCATTCCGAGACTCAAAACTCC
>JBDJHY010000014.1:7357115-7371483 GCA_039654485.1 Withania somnifera | reverse complement strand
TTGATGTTAAAATAAAGAAATAATTAATAAGTAATGAAGAATCAATGATTAAAAAGTTCACATAAGAGTTTTGCCTCTAAATCTATTTCTGAAAATACCTAAATATGAGTTTGCAAGATCCAAAAATGACAAATGAGGAAAAAGAGAATCGGAGTGACTAAGTCACTGGAAACAGACGCGCGATCGCGATGAAGAGAATTTGGACTCATTGGAAAAACACTATGCAATTGCGACTTACCTCATGCAATCGCGATAGACAGGAAAACAGGTTTACACGGTCGCGATAAAGAGAACAGAAGACCTATGCAATTGCGATCCAAGTAACGCGATCGCGATGAAGAACAGGTGATTGCACCAGTGCTTGTAGTTGACAGCAAACTCATGGAAACTAATTTTTCCAATGGACCCTCGGGCTTCGTTCGGAATTCCGTACACAACCATATATACTACCCCATTAAATTCAACGTTCCAGACTCAATGGAATCATCAGAATGTGAATCCGAGCTCTTCTTGACCCAATACTTGTCATGTTCAATAAATATGGAAACTTTGCTCAAAATGACCAAATGCCCTAGGGACCCCCGAAAAATGAACCGAGCTTTCTCCTAGGTAAAAAATAACCTCTTAAATCTAAAGAAATCGACAGAATTCTAATTCGAGTGTCCGATTATCAAATGTTGACCAAAGTCAAACTTTGGCCTTAAAACTCAACTCTATCTCGTCTAAGTGGCTAAAATCACCACGAAAGGCCTAAAGCTGGAAACGAAGGTCCTCCTAGGCCAAATTCCACATTCTGGAACAGATGGAAATGATGGAGCCTCATTCCGAGACTCAAAACTCCAAATAGTGATGAAAGTCAACTATTCCAACTTAAAGGTTTTCAAAATTGAAATTTCTTGAAACTCTCAACTCCTCGATCCAGTTTCAAAACCATTCACACAGATGAATCAAATATGGCCCCAGGAAACTACCAGGAAGGAAAAATGGTAATTTTAAAAAGAAAATTAGAAAATAACCATAAGGATCATTACACTCTATCATCGCTAGACTCCACTTTTATGAGAATATACCAGGTATGTGTTGTTGTACAAATAAATGAAGAAAATATCAAAGCAATGTTTTGAAACTAGCATCAAAAGTTCAAAAATTTGAATATTTTAATGAACTTGAATTTTTGAAAAATCTTGAAAGTTGTGTAAGACGAAATGTGTCAAAATCATGGGATGCCCCAAAATAGAAATGGTCTTTTATTTCCTTTTATATACCTTATTCATTACCTTGGCTAGAAAAAACACTTTGTCCAAACTTTTGACTACGGAAACTACAGAGAATAATGACATGGTATATGCTGGTAGAGAGTCGAGAACACTGGATCAACATAAGCTTGCCACCAAGGGATAGGTTCTCCTCTAACAAAGACGACATTCTTTTACACTTTCCAATATGCCATCCCAAACTGCAGATGTTTTTGCTTTTGCACCCAAAGGAAGACCAAGATATTACTGGAAAAGAATCTGGATTGCAAGCCAGGATTCCTACAACTTCATGTAGATTGGGAATTCATTCACAGGGTAAATCACACTCTCTTTTTATGTAGCCTGGGCCACTGCTTCAAAATATAAAAGTATCAGCTAGAGATGGAGTTGTTCCTGTCAGGTTGAAGTCATATTCACAAAGAAGGCGAGTGAGATTTGTTACACTGGGATTAATACCCTTTATCTACCATATGCTCTGTTGTAGTTAGCATCTCGCCCAAACCTTCCACAACCAAAGTGGATAAGAAAGGTGAAAGAGGGTCACATTGTCCCCAACTTTTTTCTGTTGTCAACAATCGAGGGTCTTTCTTTTGAGCCTTAGGTAATTTGTGGTGACTAAATGTCCCTAGATTTCCTGGAGAAAGAATGTTGTTCAAAGACGAATCTTCTATGGAATTGGAGGAAATTGCAAGATTTGAGAAAATTTTTGGAGATAAAAGTAAAGGTGTCTATGGTAAAGCTGGGGAAAAATACACTAGATTCTTCCACAATATGGAAAACACTCACAAAAGATATAACTAAATTGACAAGTTAGAATCAAATGGAGAAATTTCGAAGGAGAGTAATGGAATTCTGGGAATTTATGAATCCTTATACAAGGCCTTGGCTCAATGGAAACCTTGTTGGACAGGGGAAAATATGCTAACCATTTCAGAGGAAGAGAACCAATACATGCAAAGGTCATTGGAGGAGGATGAGATCCCAAGTTGTTATCATGGTTGTATTGAGGACAAAGCTGCCGTGGATCTCTCAGTAAGTGTTTGGGCACAATCGATTTAGATATTATCATGGCGATCAACCATTTCCAAACTCAAAGGTTCATTAGAGAGAAGTCTCAATGCTTCTTATATAGCTCTAATTCTAAAGAAGAATTGTATCAGTGACAACTCAATCCACACAAGTGATTTTTCAGAATTATCCCCAAAAGAATAAACCCCCGCACCCAATAATATGATCTAGTGGTCAATAAAGTGGGTCAACAACCTTGAGGGCTCAGGTTCAAATTCTAGCAGATACAAAACACGAGGTGATTTCTTGCCTTTTGTCCTAACCTTGGTGGACAGAGTCACCTGGTACTTGTTATGGGTGGAAGTTGGCAGGCATCCTTTGGAATTAATCGACGTGCGCCAAAACTGGTCCAGACACCATGATCATCAGTGTAAAATAACCCCAGAAAGAACTCACTCAAACCCAGTCAAAGATTTCATGAATTGTACTGGACACACTCAGACAAAGTTCAGTCTCCTTTCATGTTTCCTTATCCCATATAATCAGTCAATCGTAATGCCCTTTTTTGAAGCATCTACCTCCAAATACAGAAATTTTTTCCCTTCTGTAGGAAATGCTGAACTTTTGTTAGTTGTCGGCAGGGAAAATCCACTTTCCACTTCATGAATAATAGCTTCAAAGGCGCTACTTTTCTGTACTATTACTCCCCTTTACATTCTATGACACATCATGGAGGGGATTTCCCTACCAATAATTGATATTAGGATCCAGATAACCCTATGCATCTAATTAAAAAGGTTCTCTTAAGAATTAAGAGTGTAACTTTCAAAAAAAGAAAAAAGAACTAAGAGAGAATTAAGAATCTTTTTTGATGACCTAGAGTGAATTAAGAATCTAAAGGAAGACGAATCATATTTTAGTATTATAGCCTGTTTGGACAAGCTTCTTGGAGGTGCTATTTGAGGTATTTGGGAAACAAAAAGGGTATTCTTGAGAAGCAGCCACAATAGTTATTCTGCTGTTGGGAAGAAACTACAAACTTTTGGTTTTTCCAAGAAGTAGAAGCAAAAGTAGAAAATTCATTTTCCAAGACCAAAGTAACCATCCATCTATATTTGTCAAACCATCCCTCATTTATTTGATACTTATATCTTCTAATTGAATAGACCTCTGTTCTTCTTTTCTTTTTGGTTTCTTCTGTTTTTCCTTATTTCTCTCTCTGTCTTTGTAATAGTCCATCAACTATAAATTATAAAGTTACTTTTTCCTTTTTTCTACCATCTTTTGCCACTAACTCTCTCCTTGCTCTTTGGACTAGCAAAGCCATCGCCAAAAATATTCACAAGTTCTTGGAATCAAGTTAATATTTTTCTGTATGAATGGTCTCCTTTTGTTTGCGGTATGCCCGTTTTAGGAATCTTTGTCAATAGATTGATCAGATTTTAATATTGTACTTTGTTTAACTCTTTCAAAATTATACCTCAAAAGAATTTCCTTCATTGGGAAACTTGTTATGGTGTATGAAAATTTGTCGGGTTCTTGATTCTATTACTATTAATCATCAATAATTTAACTATTTCATTAAGTTGAGTGAGATACTTATTTCCTTCTTGAAATCAGATAAACAAGAAAAAAGAATAGGAGCATAAGGAACTGGTGAAATACTTGCTAGTCTTGCCTTTCAGCATTTTCTCTATATAACCCGTGTTATAGATTTCAATCTTTTTTGTCTCTTATGTGCTCAATAATACTAGATATTCAAGGTTATTTTGTTGGCTTAACTATATACTAGTATACTTGCGGGATGTGCATTTAATTCTAAAAAGAATAGCACATTATGAGATGTGTAAAGTAAAGAACTTAAAAGTACTTATTAAACAATATTATTTCAATAAAAATAGTCACAATATTAGGACTATAATATTCTACTCCAATAAAATAAATATTTAAAATAAATGATTTGGAGAAAGTAGCTATTTTCTCTCTCAGGCACGAAAACCAAGACATGTTTTAAATCATTACCACCCTCTTCCTATGGGTTATCCTTATGGTCACCGGAAATCTCCATCATTTAATCTTTCTTTCTCAGACCTTCTAGGGAGATTGTATTTATTTTTCTGTAGGTTTTAATTTCTTTGGTATCTCTCGTGTCACTGGGACAACAGGGGAATGGTATGAGTGGACGGGAAATGCCGTTACTAGAACTTCTTTCAGTAAGAGATCGATGAACTGGATCATGCAAGTCTTAAGGGAGGCGTCTATTACAAAAGGGAATGTGGTCAAAAGGTGGAAGAAAACTGAGACTTTATGGGAGATCTTCTGCGCCAGGAACTTTAACAAGTTTGGGAGACATATTAGCTTGATTAATGTGAGGGAAGAAGAAGGGTAGTCATTATCATCCCTGAACAAACCTTTAACTCTGGTTGGGAGTTTATAGCAGAGAAGGTGGTAGATGCATTGTTACCCAGAAGATGGAGGAGAATAGGATCAAGCACAGACTAGTGGACAAAAATATTCGGTATGCTGAAGCACTCAGAAGTAGCAAATGGATAAACAGGAAGAAGATGAAATAAATGCAATCTAAGCATTAATGCAATCTCCCTGGATTTGTCACAAGAATTTTTTTTACTATTCTTTCATCTTTGAAATCATCGCTAAGCAACCTGATTTTGTTAACAATCAAAGAGATCTTGTCAGAATACTTAACGATAATTTCATCCTCTCGCATCCTAAGAGATTTAAAGTCCCTTTTAAAATTCAAAAATACATCAATCTAACTTAGTCACTTAGTCTTTATTTTATTTTTCCCAAGATTTTTTGCTGTCTCACAAGCAGTGATTTTAGAAAAAATCGAATCCGCAACTGAATGTTGAATTATAGGTTTTTGCTGTTGAATTTTTTTGTTTTTTTTTCATCTGAATGAGATTTGATCAGGGCAACGGTAGGATTTTCAGGGAGTGGCTGTAAGGGTATATCTTCCATTACAACTTCCCATAGATCATAGGCTTGAAGATATGATTTCATTTTCACTGACCAAATTTGATAATTTTTGCCATTGAAAATATTTGGGTCATTCAAAGAGAGACTGCTACTCGTTGATTTTCAAAATAGGTTTAGAAAATGTATTGGTTGAAAATAGCCTGTGCAAAGTACGTGTTAAATATAATAGCCCCTACGGGTTAAAAATGGTTGGTATTGCTTTGGAATATTTCATAGATCCCGTAAGATCAATGAAGCTCTTGATTCCACTGTTGGTATTTGTTTGAAAAAGGGGTAGCAAAAAGGGAGCTAAAATGACTCTCAATAAATTGAAATAGTTTTCAATAATTTTATTAAGCAGTGGGACTTTAAATAGCAACTTGAAAACATAATCTGCAGAAAATTGACATAACAATAATTCTATAAAGCTAAATAATCTTAATCACTAAACAATCATACTTAAAATTCAAAATTCAAATTATCATAAGCTAACAACTTATTTTGCTAAAAGTTAGTGCAGTAACTAAATGAAAATCTCAACATTACTACAACATTGTTCATTATTCTTGTATTTTGTCCTTTAGACTGTTTTTTCCTTGGGCCGAGAGTCTATTAGAAACAATCTCTCTACCTCACCCTGAGGTAGTGGTATGAACTGTGTGCACTCTACTATCCCCAGATCCCACTTTGTGGGAATATAGTGGGTTTATTGTTGTTGTTGATGTATATATAATCAAATCAAATACCCAATCAATCTTTATTCTCGGTCATAGAATGTGGTCAAAGTACCCAAGATGGGTTCACCAAATCATGTATGGATCCCACACCCACACCCACATCCACACCCATACCCATGATGTGTCGACAAGGTTGCGGTAGTGATTTTGAAGAGGCTGTGCAATGTAGCACCTTGATACTTGTTTGTTTTTGTAATTAGACACTCGAAAACACTTTTTGAAAAGATTGTTGAAATGCAATCTGCATATCAAATACTGAAAAAAGCATTTATGGAATGAATTGGCCAAACACAAACTACTTCTCTCCAAATGTCTTTTCTGAAAAGCTTTTTTTTGACAAAAGTGCTTTCCTGAGCAGTCTGGCCAAACAGGCTCTTAATATAGAAGATATTATTTACTGGTCTCTTAATTAAATATATCAAATTTGCTGATTTAATTTGCATTTCTCTTGTTTGTTTCTGTTCTAACTTCATTCAACATCTCTCTGTCTCTGAAACATATGTTTGGAAATTTTAAAAATGTTTTGTTGATATTTCCTTGGTTAGGAAGAGATTCGCTTTATGATCAATCCAGAGTTAATTGCTGGCATGCTTTTCTTGACTTGCATGGCAGACAATGAAGCAATTGAAATTGTTGGTACAGAAAGGTTCTCAAATTACACCGGGTGAGCCTAGATAGAGAATTTATTGCTTTTTACATAAGCAGGTTAACTTATGACCGAAGTTGCTTGCTAATTTATTTTAGCTGAAAATTCCTCTTGTACATAATTTTGTTGGCATTTTCCTTTGGCAGCAATTCAACTTGTTGATATCTTTAATCTAATGTTAAATGTTTTTTGAATGGTCTAGATATGCTTCTTCATTCCGTTTTAATGGTGACCATGTGGACGAAAAAGAAATTGATGCTCTTGGAAGGCGTAAGAGGAGAATAATTGCAATAGATGCATTCAGCAACCCAGGAAAAAGGCAGTACCGGGTCGAATGCCTCCTAAGGTTTGTGAGTGTTTATTACTCTTTGGAAATCTTGTTTAGAGTAGGATTCTCTCTTGAGGTCAGTTGGGCCATAAACCAGATAACCGTCAACCTGTCAGCACTTCGATCATTAAGCTCCAACTGGGTTCTTTTTTCGTTAGGAAGTATTAGTGAGGTTTAGCATATTGAAAGCTCATAAGGCAGGCAAAGCTTTTGAGCTGATGTTGTGGAGTTGATGCGAGATAAAAGTGGCTGACAGTTAGATGCAGTCAGTCAGGAGTTAATGTTCTTTTCAACCTGCATCGTTGATAAGAAATTAATGGATTATTGATTAGTACATATCCATATCATATATGAAACTATCTTCTACATAAGTCCTTGTGTGTCAGGTGCCTATGCCATGAAATTTTACCAGAATCGACTGAGATAGTGCTTAACCCAGAAGTTCTTGAGAGAAGATGATGGTTTACTTTTGGATAAGTTGATAAAGTGATTCTGAGTTCTGAGAAAGGCAAGAAGTGGATGACCTTGGATCTAAGAACTAAAACATCTAACAATATGTCTTCAGTGGGACGATTTTATTACACCATTTGGCTTTTAGGTAGTTTGAGTTAGTAGGAGTATGAAACAAAATCAGTAAGATTCATGCTGGTATCAGTTGCTTTTAATCTATTTTAGTTTTAAAAATGTATTTTGTATATCTCTTTGCTAAGTTGCTCGAACTCGGGTCCAAGTGTCCGATAAAGATGCGGATCTAGAGGTTGGATCCTTCATGATCCAAATTTTAGGATTCGGGGATATGAATTTAGGTATGGATATGGGTGAAAGGATTCGGCTAAAAATAATTAAAATATCTAAAAATTGAGTAAAAAAAAACTAAATTATGAGATATCATGTGGAAAACTTGAAGAGAAAATATTGATCCTGGAAGAAGATAAAAGGAAAAACGAGTGATATAAAAATTTCTATATTCAAGGTATTTCATTTTCTTCAAAGTACCCAAAATGGGTCATTCCTTTCATTGAATCTGTTCGAAAATTCTCTGTCGATTTTGGTCAAAGTGCCAAAAATCGGTTGACCAGATCGAGTACGGATTCCACACCATACCCACATCCAGACTGACATCGGGTCGACATCTGTGTGGCACTGAAGTGAAGAGTATGAGCAACATAGTTTCTTTGTCCCTTAGTTGTGTTTAAATTGCAAACTTACATATTCAATTTGATTGACATTTTGATGTACAACTAATCCTGTTGGTTACCTTCAAAAGATTTCTATTTCATCTAACACATCTTACAAGCATAAAATCAAATATAGAACATGTCTGCTTTGTCTTTGGTTCATGATACTTGTATTTATATGTTGTGCGAATTAGTTGGAGTCTACTTGTTGCTTTCATTGTTTTCCTGATTATTGTATTAAATTGAGGGTTTTGTAAGTTCATTTGCAGATTTTTGTTGGATGCTTGGTTTCTTCAACAATCCTAGCCTCAAGTAAAGTTGGACAAGTAGTTACTAGAATTGTACTGACATGTCCCTCATGAATTAGCATCCAAGCTAGTGTGTTACATGTAAAGTGGATGACATATCCTACAGGAATGTATTTTTTTGTTCGTACTTTGTTGTCTGAGAGCTGTGCTATAGGTAACTGTATACTGCATTGGAATGTGAGTAATTTTTATTCACCAATTTTCAAGTTTTTCTTGAAGTGAGAATTCTCAAGCTTCTGTTTTTCTCTGCTACTTTTTGCTGTCTCCGAATCAAAATCAACATGCTTAAAGAGATTGTTGAATAGAATAACACTTTTGTGTTTGCTCGTATAGGTTCTATGTTGAATTGATTGATCCAGAATATCTTAAGTGAGGTGAAAACATACTTGTTTGGATTAAATAATTGTTGTTTGATTAACCC
This sequence comes from Withania somnifera, assembly GCA_039654485.1. Classification (NCBI taxonomy): domain Eukaryota; kingdom Viridiplantae; phylum Streptophyta; class Magnoliopsida; order Solanales; family Solanaceae; genus Withania; species Withania somnifera. The sequence goes on along the minus strand of JBDJHY010000014.1, from coordinate 7,362,622 downwards.
GTGGAATTTTTGCCATTTATACGGGTTGAGGGATGACAGCAATGCATTTTGATGAAACCTTATGGATTGTGTTACGTCCAGAAATTAGATTAAGGAGGGTGGAATTTATTTACTCCCTCTGTCCCACTTTATATGACTCACTTTCCTTTCTAGTCCCAAAAAGAATGACATATTTCTATAGTTAGTAACAATATAACTTTAAAATGCCTACTTAACCTTAATGAAATGATTTCTAGCCACACAACCATTGAGTTATTTTAGACCACAAGTTTCAAAAGTCAGTCTTTCTTTCTTTCTTAAATTCCGTGCCAAGTCAAACTACATCAAACAAAGTGGGACGGAGGGAGTAGTGAATTTGCTGGTAAATGACTTGACTGAGTTTAGGGCTTCATATGGGTATGTTCATAGTTCTACTTGCCATTTTGTCCTCTCCTTGCATGTGACTTGGCTGAATTGCAATTTGTTGTCTTACATTATATATGTATGTGTACCTTTTCCATTACCCATTTCTTAAGCTGTAATTATGCTTTACTCTTAAAGTCATAACAGACTTGGTGCTTTTTGGCCCCTTGCACATTTTGACAACATTGGGTCTTTTAACTTCCTGTTCTAGGGAAATTAACAAGGCATTTTGTGGTTTTTTGGATCATTCTAAGTGTCATCAGTATCAAAAGTTTTTTCAAGACATGGAAAGTCAGCACAATCCAAATGTTAAAGGATCTTCCAGACATTCTGAAGTTTATCATTCGGTATTGCCTCCCTTTGTACTTTTAGATCCTCCCATCTTTTCTCATTTTCTTCACCGCTTCTCCCCTTTTGTCCCCTCTTTTCCGGAATCTCTCCAGTTATACTATCCATGTCAATAATTTTTATCCTTCTTTTTCATTTGACCTACTTTTTGGTTATTTATTATCCTGTCCTATAGTCTGTAGGAAATTGTTCAACATCATCTCAAACAATTGAGAGAGCTTTGGCTAACCAGTTACTCAGAAATCATGAGGCACAGTGTAGTTCACCTTTAGACTATCAGCAAGAAATTGGAGTTGTGACTGGAAATTGGGGTTGCGGTGCTTTCGGTGGGGATCCTCAAGTTAAAGCTATGCTTCAATGGCTTGCTGCATCTCAGGTTATTTAGTTCTTCCAGCATTTTGTTACAGGCATTTCTTCTCTCATGTAAGGCAAAGAGCAGTCTGTTGCTTTCATTCTCATTGGATATAATTCTCATGCTTATGTTCAAGAAGATTTTATCTGTTTTCTGAGTTTTTGATTTTTCTACACTTCTCCACTCTTCATACGCATAACGTCACATAAAATGGATGGTGTTAATATATAAATACTTTACATCCCATGCATCAGCGCTTTAATAATATATTCACGGGGAGGCGTGAGCGCTGATTTTTTCCTTAAACTACTTTTCCTAATTGATTTCACTTTGATTATTTCTTCTAATTTTCTCTTCAATTGTTCTCTCCTTTCTTGTCTTACAGGCATTGAGACCTTTCATCTTGTATTATACATTTGACTTGGAAGCATTGCAGATACTAGGTCAGGTACTAGTCTTCTAAACTACTATGAGATATTCTTTAAGGCTTTCTGTGTGAAAGGAAAAATAGTTTTGAACATCTTTTCCATATATTGTTTGCCATTTGTTAATTGTAAATCTCTTTGGTATGGGGTCGGAACTGCTGTATCTGACTGCTTTCTTTGACAGTTTATGACGACAGATGTTCCCTGTTATATAACTTTGTGTAATGTTTAATACTCTACCATGTTTTTCAACTATTCCTATTTGTTTCCTTCCCATATTTGTAGTTCACCCTTTTTCCAGCCATTGTTTTATCTTTTATTGATTGTGGAGGAGAAAAGAATTATCACTGATAGTTCTGAATGGTAGATTCACCTTTCCTAATTGATGCTTATTGGTGCTAGAAATGGTAATTGAGGTTTGTCCTGAACAAATCTGGAAATGTTGGTATCGCCTTTTCATATTGGTCCTTACATTGATGCAAAAGATAGGTGGATTTTGGCAAATTACTTTGCCCTAGGTTCTATTAGCTTATCCTGTCTTGTATATTCTTATGTGATCATATAGCACAAATATCTTAAAAACTTGGGAGCATATGTTTGTATATCTCTTTGTGAAATTTATATTTGACAACCTGTTGTAGGTTGCTCAATGGATTTCTTCACAGGGGTGGACTGTTGGGGATCTTTGGAATATGTTGGTGGAATATTCTGTTCAGAGATTGAGAGGACAAACTGGAGCTGGCTTCTTCAGTTGGCTCGTTCCATCGTTAAATTCTCACACTGCTTAAATACTCTCTTTTTATTTTTGTGCTGCTGCATGATTCTTGTATAAGCTATTTAAAGCCTATTCAACAAGTAAGAAAAAAAAAAGGAGAATAACTGAGTTGATGTCTCTGGCTGAAGGACATGGAATTTAACAATGACCTTTTCCAGATAATTGGTGGGTTTTATCAAGAGGCCCTGGTGGATTGGGTTAAGAGTCCGTCAAGCTAGCTTAAAAACATTTTCTTTTGACATTTTTTGTTGTTTGGCAAGCACCAAATGTGTTTAAGCTAAAATAAGTTAAAATTCAAAAGCTGTAACTTTTTATGTTAACAACTATCCTGAACCCTATATATCAAGTGTAGAGGTTCAATTTTGTTCTAATTAAAATTTAGCAACACTTGGATATTTGCTAACCATCAAATTATGTGTGCGTTTTAGGCATTGTTGTCAGGAAGAACAAACCTTAGAATTGCAGTAATAGCATACTCACGTGTAAGGTCCTAAGTTAAAAAGAAAATATTAAATTTATAGTCACTCTGCCTGAATCTTGTATGATCTCTCTAGTGATAGTGGCAGCTGGATTCTGTTGACGAGGGAGGAGAGAATGCACAAGTTGAAGGGAATGAAGTTCAAGAGATGGATGTTGCTGTACTCGTAACAGTATTCAATCATATAATGTGTACTCTTAGTTTGACTTTTGGCGGTAGTCGTCTGTCGTTCTCCTTTTGAATTGCCCTATTGAGTAAGGGTGGTGCTTGCAAAAATGTCGAGCTGGCTGGGTCAGGTATCAGTAGTGAGAATAGCAAAAGGGGGCTAGACACTAGTTGTGCAAGTGGAATGACCTAATTGGATCTAGTCAATCCAAATTGTTTTGTGGTTCTAGAGGACCTTGAACAAGAAGAGGCAAAGATACCAGATCTGGGCACTGCTGAACTACAAGAGATTGCTTTGGATGAGTGTTTGGGTAACAAGGCTGAGGAGGGTGTAGTCAAGGAGAGAATTCTCGAGCACAGTGATTTGGCTCATAGAAGCAAGGATTTGGACAAGAGGGTCAATTATGACAGTGACTGAAAGGAACTTGTTGTGTGATAAACAAATGACTTCATCAAGGCAGGGCATCCAAAAGAGCTGAACCTAAGAAGAACAGTTAGAGTAAGCATTCAGGTACTGGTGCTATGACCATAAAGGTGGAAGATCCTCCCTTAGTTCGAATCACACTGAATGAAGACTGGGCGAACAAGATGCAAAACATATCATAAATATTGAATTCTAAGGAAAAGGGGAGGGGGGGGGGGGTTCTCTTTACCTTTGGTCTTATTCAAGACCTGATCAAAGGATTTCCCTTTTTACTTTTGGTGTATAGGCTTTTTCTTTTTGTTCCCCTTTGTAAAGTAATTGAAAAGAGATTAGAACCCAGTTTCACCGTATCGAACTCGATATACCTAACTCCCGAGATAGAGAAAGGCAATGAATGAATGGATTCCTTTATTCATTATAATGAACCATCCAGCAACTAGCGGCAACAAAGTCTTTTATTGTGGAGCTGATCGACGATTGGTCCTTGAAAGATTTTATTTGGAAGGAATGCTTTCACAAGCGGTAGAAAAAGACCATGTTGTACACTCACCTAGATAGACAATCGGTCAACCTCGATACCGTAATGTAACAGTTATTTTTTATCGAGTGTTCGTTTTTTTTGCATTCAAACTAGATGAAACGAAACTAAAAGCCTTGTAGTTTGCTTGAACAGAAAGATGAACTAAGGCCATAGCTAAGTTATCATTATCGGCCATGTGAGATATTCCGACGTCAGAGCATTGATTTCTTCTTTCGTTCTTCTGTGCGAAAGGAAAACAAGAAGAAAAAAGATATTCATTTCAAAACTATGAGGTGAGAAGAAAACAAAAAGGAAAGAGTTTTAAAGATAGCTATGGGAAAGTCAAATCATTTTTTTATCGACTATACATGCAAAAGGAATAATTCTAGCTAAAAAGATTAGATATCTGCGCTTGACTAATGGAAGCAAGGGATCGATTATTCTCTATAACAATAATATAGAACAAGTAAACCTGGAAGCTTCGAAGCGGACTTTAAAGAACTATCATATAGGGCAAGTTCGACTTCAAATTCGACTTCTAACTCCCTCATCTTAGTGTTCTCGATAGAGCAGAAGTAAGAAACGAAGAGCTTAAGGTCAAGTAAGGCAGTCTAAGATGCTATTGAATAGTTGGGGTAATGTTGTGTTTGCCAATTAAAGTCATTCTAAAAGCTCATTCGTTTGTGTCCTAGTTGGCGATCAAGCTAATAAAGACTAAGAAAAACAATCACTTGCTTATTCGCCAACATGGGTTTCAGTTGCAGATGCAATTAATTATGCCATTCTTGCTTTCGATGGAAGAGAATGATGAAGATCTAGCTATGCACATTCATGGAGAGGCCAAGTGATAGTTATGGTTCTGCGACATGTAAAGTTTTGGTTGGAAATGCCTTCTTGGGTGACTTTTTCCTTTGATAACACGTTTTATCGGTGGAAGGTGTCGAATGATGGTCGGATTGTCTTTTTGGTTGATTGTCTTACATATAGAAGGTTCAGACAAGAATTCCTAGGATGAGTGTTGGGCTTTCTTACTAATCGTTTCAAGTATTCTACTCGTTAGGTCATAGATCTGAGAATCCCCTCTTTCAAGCTTCCTTACAGGCAGAAGAGTTAACAAAGGTACAGATAGGCCGGTCTAGACAGTGAGAAAGCATGTCCTCTTTCAATTTAATATCTTTCATAACATCCAGAAAATTATATGCCTCTATAGTAGCCTGAATGGAATGCAACTATTTTGGAAGGATAACTATGCTAGTTAGGCCACCTGTCTGATCAGGGTTTCCATCCGAACTAGGGCCTATGCAGGAAGAAAAATAAAATTATATGGTATGGTATCATATATAAGTGAAAGCTTGCTTTTAGGAGTGATTTTTCTTCTTTATTGAGGATATATAAAACAAGCTTACTTACTAATAAAGAGGCAAGAAGCACCTTCTTTCTCATCTCAAAGTCAATTTTCTCTCCTTTTACTAGTAGTTGAGTGCTCATTGTTGTTCGGATCTTGACCCGATCCGAGCTTCCTAAGCTTTATGTTGTTGGTGAACTTGTTGGACCAAGGTTGGTTCACGAGAATCGTCCCTTCGTGTTTTGATTGATGACCAAACCATTAAGTCAAGAT
>JBDJHY010000014.1:7270295-7297497 GCA_039654485.1 Withania somnifera | reverse complement strand
GAAACAAAAATGCAATATACACATAATCCTTCCAACATCCCAATGACCTCCTCAACTAGACCATATGCCCAACGAACTCTCATAATAGAATTATTTTTGGACCTGATCTGTTGATTATTTCCTCAATAGCTTCCTCAAGGTGCCCTTTACAAACTAACCAGTCATCCAATTAAGCTGACTCATAACAAGCCATACGGGAGTTTGGTATATAACAACGAGGCATAAAGATTTAGGTGTAATAGGGTGTATACCACCACTAACTCAGAAGGTAGGACCAATCACTAGAAAACCCCACTAAGCTGCTTTGTGATCTCGTAAGGGCTCAATTAAAGTCCTTGGTACCAAACTCAAAAGCAAAGGCTTCAATCTGTATGACTCCTCTATGTACTTTGCGCTATCTGAAATCTAACTCGCAAGTCTAACTCTTTTTCTAGTAACCACTAACTGGTGATCTGCAACTCATACATCATGAAGCATCAAACGGCACTATCTGGATGCTAAAATGATAGCTGCTGCTTTAGGAGAATTTTATTAAATCCAAATATTGATACCATTTATGACCGAGATCAAAATATAATACCGAACCATTTCCTGAAGTACTGTGATGGTCTACTTAAACTACCCGCCTGTCTATAGGTGAATAGACGTATTCAAAGCTACCCTATACCCATCTCATGTGGCACAATCATCCAAAACCATGAAGAAAACTACATCCCCCTGTCCGATATAATAGAGGTTAGCACCCTACCCAGGCGAAGAACCTCTCTAACATACAAGGCAATAATTCTCTCGACGTCCCAAGAAGATGAAGTCAGTAGAAATTGAGAAGATTTGGCCAATCAATCCATGATTATCCATAAACAGTCATAACAGTTATAACCTCTATAAGTACGATGGAGTCCATAATAAAATTCATGATAATCACTCCTACTTCTACTTAGGAATAGAGAGTCGTGGTAATACACCACCTAAACTGTAGTGCTCGAACCTCACCTGCTGGTATTCCAAGCATTGAGAATCAACTCTTAATGACATCCTTTTAACACTATAATAGAAACTATCATCATATGCAGATGTGTGAAGGTCGAACATCAAACTTAACCATTACCTAAAATTGAGCACTCAAGCTCATGATATATCCTGAGGTGTCTAACTATTTCGCTCATACTAGTTATCAGTCTGGGGATGGAAAATCCATACCATATTGTCCTCAGCCAATCGATATATGAATTGGGTATCATTATCTAAAATAACTGGAACTGGGATCTCACATAAGCAAAAGAACCTTTGAACGTGAAGGCAACAAGATCCCCACACATCTCCACCATGCCTAAATATATGGAATATCTGGAAAATGGACCTTCCAAGGAATGGTCTAAATCAAATCAATAACTCTGGGACTACAAGGACCAGTGCCATCCATAACTTACTATTAGAAACTAACAAAACCCAAAAATCAACAACATCAGGTGCCATAAATGGCGGCTAACCTTGCCTGCAAAGCCAACCCTACTCTTGGCTTAGAACTAAAACCACAGTGACTAGCTGAACTCCGATCATCAAATCAACCCATCAATCCTGAAATAAATTGGGAATCGACCTAAAAAGATATCTGAAACACAAGGAAATGACAACCCCAAGGTACTCTATGATGCTACTCACACACTGATAGTAGCCTCAAGTCATGACTATAAGCTAATCTGTCATTGTCTCATAACAACATAGATAACAAACCAAGCCATCACATCAACCAAAATCCAAATGCCCAAAACTAGTGATCATCACAAATTAAGAACAGGTTTAAACTCCAACTACTCAAAACCTTCTAATGTTAAATGTCTCTAACTCAGAACTTGAAAGCATCCAGACATTCACACAAGGAACACAATAAAAAAACTGGATCACAACCCCATATAAGCCAATCACTAGTCCAAGCATAAGAAATCACAAAAAAAACTAACTCAATATCCACTCATAAGGGTTCAATCCTACATGGTCTCTTCGACTAACTATGACAAGAAATGAATCACATAACTGGGCATACGAAATCCTCTAGAATACCACAACCTTGATCCACCAGTAAAGGAGCACTTCTGCCTACCAGAATAATTACATGCTTACGGGCACAAAGACCAACTACAAGAAAACACAACCAAGGGAACCCAAGGATAATAGCCAACAACCTAACATGGGCGAAGGGTAAAGATAAAACTCTGGAAATCACTTCGGAACCAAAGAAACCAAATAGAAAAGATGGACATTTACTTAAAAAAAGCTGCTCACTATGGTCCTCTAGAACTAACCGATAAAAGTCACGGATAGTGCGGATCACAATCTAGATCTATCGAATATCTCATGGTCGGTCAAGGCACGTGCTGGTAAAAATAAAAAAATCGTGGACCCCAATGCTAGTAAGCACCCTCGAGGGACTAACTTCCTAACCTGAATGTAGGACAATCTCAATGAATAATGGTAAAAGGATCCACATCAAATTGCCGAGATACATTGGTCACGTCTAAGGTATAATCATAATATAACAATCTTATATCTAAGGAGAATAGGGTAACCTTCCCATATCCGATAGAACCACTAAGGCTAACTGTCAACAGAAGGGCCAACTCTGCTATCCCACAATGGCTACATGCTAAACTAGCGATAGAAATCAAATCCCTCACTAGGATACACCACTAAAAAGTTCCATCCTCATACACGTGAAACAAAAGGACCCTATGAACAGTAAGTACCACTCGGGGTAGGACAAGGTAAGGGTGCTCAAATTTCAACTAGGGTATAGTAAGTCCAATCTAATAAAGAGACTCATCCCTTGAACCACAGGATCACAACTTGACAAGGAATCAAAAGCACCTTCCTAGGCTAACATACAAGACTTAGCTTGCCAATCAAAATCACAACCCAGTTGCCATCGAAGAACTATATAACCGAGAGCCACACATCAAAGGGGCTAAACACAAGGCCTACTCAATCTAACGCAAATAAAATAAATCAAAATAAGCCCACATCACGACTAAGTCAGCATAATCCAACTAGGAAGGGAATAAAATAAACTAGTGTCGAAAACAGAGCTCACATGTAGCTAACCTGAAACACCCTGCCCACAACTATGAACTGAAGAACGAAGAACCGTTGGAAAGCTTTGTAGACCATCCTGACTAACGCACCCTTAACCGACACACTCCTTGTATGAATAACCAATCCCTCTATAGGCAAAAGGAAAACTACCAGAACTATCATATAATCCAATTAACTGCTGATGCAAGGATGCAACTGATGCTGACTGAATGGCCCTGTGTAAAGGTCATTCTCTAGAATAGTAGTCATCATCTCCACACTCATAGCAACCATAGTCTCTGCCTCGGCCGAGAACACTAATTGAGCCCCTCTGGCCACCATGATCTCGAATCCCATTAGATGTTCCCTTAACGAGGTAGCTACTTTGACTGACATCCACTGATGGTGAAGCAGCCCAAACCGATCAGTAGAACTACCCATGATATTTCTGCGGAGGCCTACTTCTATCTTTCTTATGTTGCCATCTCCCAGATAGTCGAGAACTACTAGAAATGCCCGGATGGTGCTGACAACTCCAAATACCTAACCTCTGTCTCCCTGCTGAGCTAGAGTCTGAATAGAATGACTAACCTAACCCAACTGAATCTGTTGTGAGAAACCTTGTCCATCACACATCTACTTATAAACCGAATATCACTATACAAATCTTGTAAACTCAAAGGCAAAGTCAAACAAACCAAACCTGAACTCTAGCAATTCAACCCAAGCCGCTGGGACAACAGGGTCAGGGAAGGGGACAATCTATGACCTTATGTCTACACTTCCCCTAGGTGGAGTACCCTGCCTGCTGACTATCGCTATGTTAAAAAATACCATAGGTCTCATAAAAAGCCTCTTCAAGGGCCAATACTGTTTGAAGATTTGTCCAAGGGTATGGCCTACTACTGCCAAGTGTTCTGTCATCATACAAAGCATTCAAACTAGCTCGCTAAAAAAATCCAACATACTTCCATTTCTTGTAGCATACAAGGTTAAAATATACCTAGTCATCCTGAAAAATGATGATGTATATCCCCACATGTCAAAGACCCCTGCTAAATATCCAATCAAATTCATCCTCATCCGATACTCCTCGCAAATCACCCACTAGTAGGTCTGAATAAACTCTGGAGCTATGTTGTATTGGCATGCTAGTGCTTAATTCTGATTCTAATCTCTGAAAATGCACGTGGATATCTTGCTGGTGCCTACCGAGGGCCACTTCCTAGCTATTAGGAAAGAATAAAGCCGAGTAAAGTATAGGAAACCTGATGACCATACAACAAACTTATGGAATCAAGAAGTGAGAGTCTTTCCTAAAGAGTGCCCTATAGCCTACCAAAGATAGGATACAGATGCCTATGAACCAATCCGCGGGGTTTTACTAAACATTTGCTCATACATCTAGAGAAATCGGTGAACCTATAGATATGATACCACTCTATCATAACCCAAAAATTGAGTTGTGATGACGTATACATATCATCTATAAACCAGTCTAACTATGACCTAGAGAAATAGCGGTAGGCTAGTACCAATAACCCAAAATAAAAAGGGGAAAGGAGATAAAAAGAACAAATAGAAGTAGTACATGAAAATACACAACTGATCATGACTTCTTAGAACCTGATATCGTGGTTGTTGAGCTTCTATACATAGAAAAGGTACAAGTGCAACCCACAACGAGGAGAAGGTACAAAATAAATATCCAGACTCTAAGTAAAATAACTGTAGAGATAGAAGGAAGACCGTCCAGCATGAACGCCAACTTCTCACTGTATCTCACAAACAACACCAAGCTAGGCCGCACAATTGCGTTCGTCACGATGACTCATTCTAAGACCTGCATCAGGAAAAAATGTTGAAGTGTATCATAAGTACCAAAAACAACAAGTACCAAGTAGGCATCATAGGCTGACCTGACAAAAGTAAGCATAAGAAAGGTAAAGGGCAATTAAAAGTAACTAGGCACTTGTACGTACTATACAACAGGAAGGAAGGCTACAGTAATAGCCAATGAGTGCAGTGAATGGCCAACTATCAGTATGTATAGTATCAACTAACAAGTACGGAGGTAGCCACTAACAAGGTATAACACGTAGACTCAAGACACAATCAAATCATGACCAAAGGTGACACATTCCTAGAGCTTCAACATAACCCATATAAGTAAGGACCAATAGAGAAACAATAACACCGGGAATGTAACCACTGAATGTAACATAAACTACGGCAAGGAAAGTAATAAAAAACATTTAAGAGTAACAAACAAGCCTATTTAAAAACTATCACATACACATATAATTAACCCAATGAAACTTCCCTTGTAAGTCCCGAAGAGTACAAGCCAAAGCGTAGATATGCAATAAAAGGGGTGCAAAGTAAATGGTTCTTATACGCACCCTCTTCGATACATAACTCTATCAGGAGCGGACCTACGAAATCTTCCCCGTATACTTCTCTCATTTGATATGTTATTAATTTGACCCATTTTTCTGTTGTTGGAAGATATTATGAGCTTGAAATGACCTTTTATAATGAGATCATAGGATGAGTTGTAGTCATGATGTGGCGAGGTGAGTTATATTATCTTGAGGTTGAAATAAAAAGGCCTCTTGAAAATGATGAGAAATGATAAGAAACGCCTCTATTGATGATGAGTGAAAATAAATTGTTATATCTAGATAAGATTAGAATTATGGTAAGGTTGAGATGTTGTGGTTGACATAATTTAGATTGCTTTCACTTAGTTGTTGATATTTTATTTTCAGTTGGCCGATGGTACCTTATTGATACTTTATTATTTGGATATGGATTTGGTTGTAGTGAATTGCCCTTAGTATCGGATTTTACTTCTAGTTTTTGTTATAGATTTAAATACTATTATCACTCCTAAGCCATTTATCATTTATTTTTCATTTTAAACTGCTGAATTATGGTTGATTTACAGTCTGGTGTCCGGAGATTTGTCGTTGGTATAAATGGGTAGTCGTTGCTCATCTTTGCATTATTTTTATATCATGCCTGGGATACTTGTTGTGTACCCGTTGTTTATTTTGTTACTCACTCGATTTCTACACTTGTGTAGGTTTGTGTAGGTGAAAAGCCTATAGCAACTTAATCATCTCCTTCCAAATCAAGTCCGAGGTTTAAGATTATTAGAGTTGAGGTAGCTATTTTGTCATCCACCAGATGTCCAAAGTATTTTATATTTTGTCTTAGATCTAATTTGAGGATTTTGAATATTTGAGATTTATATGTAATAACTCATCAGGTTATTTTGAGCACTAGATATTTTTTACCATAAAAGACTCTTCCCATAGACTCTAAATGAGTATTTTAGACTATTTGCTTAACTAAGGTTGTATAATTTATGGAGTCAATTTGTAGAATTTATTTAATTGATGGCTTAATGGGTTAAAATCATACTTTTACTTATGTGATCCTTGTCAAGAAAACTAAAGTTAATAGGTTAAATCCTTGGACCCGAAAAAAGATTTTCACCAAGGAGTTAGAACAAATAGCAGCGGCCACGAGAGTTCAACATTCACCTATTCTCTAAAGAGTGAATTTTCATTCACTTCCAGGTTAGTCGTCGTGGTCAGTTGTTGTCCATAATGATTACATAGAGTGAATCAAATAGTAATTTGTATGTTAGGATGATTAAAATAAATCAATAGAAGTAATCATGAGTAATCACGGCCGAATTAAGATAGCATATGTTGTTGTACATTTAAAAGTAGTACAGTGTCTAGTTTTCTGAACATGCTAAGCTTGATACAATGAGATACCTACCAGTTATTACTTTGAAAAACATAAGTTGTAAGTTTATGATTTTTAGACTAATAATTCCTTATTTGGGAGTTGAATAACAACTTGTTTTAGTTAAAATTTGACATATATTTTAACAGGAATATATGTTTGAATAGATTTTGATATTCAGAAGCTTTACGGAAGGGAAAATTATAACTTGATTTGGCTTCTTCAGATGACGTAGGTTTTGGTTTGTTTTGTGTTATAAAGAAACTATTAATAGTGATTGATAGTCATTGAATAATATTGTGAAGTTTTCTATTTGCTTAGTGGTTGTGATTTGGATGATTGATATGTTGTGGTGATTGGTCTGTAATCCCAAGATTGCGAAATCCATAATCTTAAACTTGCTTTGTCAAAGTGATGCCTTGAATAAAGAAGGCTTGATGAAATTTTGTTAATAAAGTGGATAGTGATGATAAACAATGATGAATTAATATTATACTTGGATCGGATGCCACGAGCCGTCATAATATATTTGGATCTTGTGCCATGAGCCAGAAAAATATATATTGGATTGGGTGCCACGAACCACCATAATATTATTGAATCAAGTGTCACATTGCTGCACAATAATATTAAAGGAAAAAAAATTAAAATACCTTAATGTAGTCGTCTTAAAGAACCCATTTCCCAAAAGAGCTCTATGTGAAGACCTGAGTCCTTAAGTGTGTTCTTGATATGGTTGACTTATTATTTACTTTTTCATTGTTGTTATCACTTGTATATGTTACTTGCTTCATGTACCTGCAAAGTGCAGTAGTTGATTTTCTGTTATTACTTAATGCATATTAGTATCTATTTCTAGTCGGCCGATGATGGATACTTAGTACATGTTTCCCTATACTGCCCCCTATTTGTTTTTCTCTTTATTTTCCTTTTGTGGAGTGCAATGAGTGTACCAACAACTTTGACTTGCTTTCAGCTCTATCATCTTTAGTACATTAGATTCCAGGGTGAGATAAACCTTTCAGCTTGTAGTACAATCTTTCGGTCATGAAATGATGCCTACTTAGTTTTCGCACTTAGACTCTTTAATTTATTTATTTTGGTGCTTTGATATTCACTGACTTAGTATTTTGGGGGTTAGATGTCCTTGATGTGATGACTTTCAGGTTTTGGGAATAATGTGTAATAGACTCGAACAAATTTATAACTCTTATTTTCATTAGATTTGAATTTTTGCATTATTGTTGTATTACATGAATTGAATAGCTAAAATAAGTTGTGGTTTGCTTTTATTTGTTTGCCCAACTGAAGGATTAAATTATGGATTCCACTTACAACCCATTTTTTATTGTGATAAACTTATTATCAGAGTCTTAGTTTCGGTAATCTTGTCCCAAAAGAATAGAGGTCTAATAGAGTCTTGTGGAATGGTACATAGACACTTTTACTTTTCTTATAGAGGCCATAGGGATTTAATAACCACCTCTGTTATTTTTTTTTTGTGATGTTACTTGAAACCAATTGGTATCTAGGAGATACAAATTGGTATTTGACCTTTTTCTCTCTATTTGCAAATTGACAAAACTAGAGAAACAACAATAGAAGCACCGACACCAACAAGAGATAATGTGTGTAAGCCAACCATTAGGGAAATAACTCTATAAGGAGTAGAGATAATAGGCAGTGGTAGAGGACATAGGAGAATGCCCACCAGGGGCATAGGTCAAAATACTAATCTAGCTTGGGAAATTTAAGCGACTCTTACACTGACCGATGAGGTAGACAGAGAGGATGTTGAAGTAGAGGATGAGCAGATATATGAGAAAGAAGAAGCACTCGATCCTACTTCATAGATGATTCACTAGGTTCTTACCTATCTCAGCAACTTATTTGATCAGGGCCAAGCGCTTCCAGTGCTAGCACCAACACTTCATATTTAGGGAGTGCAACACACAACCTTTATGGCTTCCGCATTGATGTGTCCTCAGAAATAGTAATGTTTCACTGATTGACTACAGAGACTGCTATGATCAGTGACCAACATGAGATGTTTGTGAAGTTCCTAAAGTAAAAACCCTAGTGTTCAAGGGGATTGAGTCAAAAGATATTTACGATATTTTAGTTGATTGTCATGAGATATTCTATAAGCTTGATATCATGGAGTGGTTCAGAGTGGAGTTTGTAACCTTTCAGTTCCAAGGTGATGCAAAAATGTGGTGGTGATATCAGGTAGAGTATAGGCCTGTAAAGTCACCAACCATGAATTGGTCAGCTTTTTCTACCTTCTTTCCGGATAAGTACACCCTTTTCCATCTAAGAGACAAGAAAAATGATGATTTTTAAACCATTGATCAGGGTAAATAGTTAGTGTAAACGTAAGAGACCAAACTCCATAACTTGGAGAAATATTCCACCTATTTTCTATTGATGACGAGGAGCGTATCTTCGGCTTTATTAAGGGACTGCATGGTGATCTACAGATTCTATCCTGGCAGATGGCTAACACTGAGAAATCTTTTCAGGATATGGTGGACTATGTTATTCAGTGTGAGGGGGTGCTCTAGACCATGCACGCCAAAGCTACACAGTATCAAAGGTCTAATAGAGGTGGTAGTTACAGTGATTTCTACTCTAGGGGACAAAGTCCAGGCTGTTATTCAACTGATTTAGTCATATTTACATGTTTATGTTGGGGGTCCATCAACGACCAGCCAACCATTTCCTTATTTTGGGGGTTATCTTTAGTATTTTTCATCTTTCAAAATACCCATTCTTGACCTCGGTACTTATTACGGATGTGGAAAGACTAGGTATATTAGGAAGAGTTGTTTGAGGTAGATTTAGGCTTGGTATGATCAGGTTTATAGAGCCTCAACAGCTAGAGGTGGGATGACTACGATAGGGGCCATCATTCTAGGGGATGTTGTGGTCGAGGTCATGGAGGTCACCAGTACGACTAGGGTGGTGGGCATTTTGGAACTACTAGAGTGCAATCCAATAAGGTAATGGTTAGACGGGCGATAGAGCCCATTATTACACTTTTCCTTGGAGGCCAGAGGTATAGGCATCTGGTGTTGTTGTCACATGTATTGTTCTGGTCTGTCATTGTATGGTTTCCGTATTACTTGACTCTAGATCTAATTTTTCTTTTGTATCTATTGCATTTGTAGATGGCCTTGATTTATATTATGTGTTATTTGACATGCCTATTTGTGTTTCTACTCATATTAGTGAATTTTTACTAGTTGAGAGGGTATATATCATTCCCTATGACTTTTGTGCGGAGAAGTAATTATGCATATTTGATTATTCTGGGGATGGTTGATTTTGATGTAATTCCGGGTATGACTTAGCCATATCTTAATATTTCTATCCTATATTGCAATGCTAAGACAATGACCATGGACAAGACTGAGCTGGATCAATTGGTATGAGAGGGTGATTATTTTTCTACCCTTGTTCGGAGTATCTCTTTTTCTTTATGCTAAGAGGTTCATAAGTAAGGGTAAGGATTTCTCAACATTCCTGGTTTATCTTAGGGACGATAGTTCTAAAGTTCCTTTGATTGAGTCTGTTTTAGTAGTGCATAAGTATGTGGATGTTTTCCCTGTAGATCTTCTCGGTATGCCACCAGATAGAGCTATTGATTTTTTTATTGACTAAGAGTCGGGCACTCACCCCATTTCTATTCCACCATATATAATGGCCTTAGTTGAGTTAAGGGAGTTGAAGGCCCAAGTTTAGGATTTATTGGGTAAATATTTTATTCGACTGAGCGTCTCTCCATGGGGTGCTTCATTTTTATTCGTAAAGAAGAAATATGGTAGTGTTCACATGTCCATAGACTAAAGACAGTTGAACAGAGTGACCATTAAGAATAAGTATTCCCTTCCTCGTATTAATGACTTATTCAATCAGTTGCAGGGTGCTTGTGTCTTTGACAAATTTTAGTTAAGGTCTGGTTATCATCAGCTGAATATTCAAGCAGTGGATGTGCCGAAGATTGCTTTTTCAACCAAGTATGCACACTATGAGTTCTTGATATTTTCTTTTAGGATTTCGAATGCCCCTACTTCTTTGATAAGCCTGCTAAACATAATCTTTAAGAGGTATCTGGATTTATTTGTTATTGTATTTAT
Source organism: Withania somnifera (assembly GCA_039654485.1). NCBI lineage: Eukaryota > Viridiplantae > Streptophyta > Magnoliopsida > Solanales > Solanaceae > Withania > Withania somnifera. The sequence goes on along the minus strand of JBDJHY010000014.1, from coordinate 7,286,527 downwards.
TAATGATATATTTATCTAATCAAAGAGTAGGGAAGAACACGAGGAGCATATGAGAATTGTATTGGATTGTAAAGGGAGAAGAGGTTTTATACCGAATATTCCAAGTGTGAGTTATGGATCAATTTGGTGTCCTTCTTGGCGCCGTGGTATTTAAGGATGGAATGATGGTGGATCCCAAGAAAATTAAAGTAGTAAAGAGCTGGGAAAGGCCCATTAATGTTTTAGAGGTAAGGATATTTGTTGGGTTGGCTAGATACTACCGTTGATTCGTCAAGGGGTTTGCTTCCATTGCTTTCCAGCTAACCAATTTGACCAAGAAAAATTCTTCAGTTTTTATAGTCTGATGAATATGACGAGAATTTTCCGGAACTCAAGACATTGTTGACTACTACACCAATTCTTACCTTGTATGAGGAAGGTAAATATTTTATCATTTATCGTGATGAATCTTATTATGGTTTGGGTGCATTATTGATGCAGGATAGGAATGTAACTGCCTATGCTTCAAGGCAACTGAAGGTGAATTAGAAAAATGATCCAATTCATGATTTGGATTTGGCAGCTGTTGTTTGTGTTCTGAAATAGTGGAGACATTATTTATAAGGGGTCAAGTGTGAAACGTACATAGATCATCGCAACTTATAACATGCGTTAACTCAGAAAGACTTGAATATATAGCAGAAGAGGTGAATGCAGTTGCTGAAAAGACTATGATGTTACTATTTTCTATTACCCAGGTAAAGCTAATGTTGTGGATAATTTCCTCAGTAGAAAAGTAGGGAGTATAGGGAAGTTTATCGTATTTGATCCTTTCTAGCCACTTCAAAATATGGCTTATCAATTTATGATACTGGAGGTGCCTAAGAAATGAGGATTATTAGCTTGTGTAGAGAAGTTGATGTCAGATTCGTGATATGGTCTTGCAAGGAGAGGATAAGGAGGTTGCGATTGATAAGGAGGGTGCCCTGAGTATTTAAAGGCGAGTATGTGTGCCCTATGTTGATGATTTGATTCATATTATTCTTGTAAAGGCTAACACTTTGAGGTACTTTATACATCCCGTGCAACCAAAGTTTATCGTGATCTGAGACAACATTATTGGTGAAGAATGAAGCATGAAATTTTTGATTTTGTTGCCTAGTGCCCGAATTGCCAGAAGGTAAAGTATGAGCAAAAAAAGCTTGGATGGACATTTCAGAAAATGCCCATTCCTAAATGGAAGTACAAAAGAATTGCAATGGACCTTGTTGTTGATCTTCCAAAGACCTTGGGTAATTTTAATTCAATATGGGTGATTATTGACAAATTGACTAAGTCGTCACACTTCATTCCAGTCAAGGTGCCTTATAATGCAAAGAAGTTAGCCAAGCTCTACATCAGTGAAATTGTTCGGTTGCATGGATTTCCATTTTCCATCATCTCAAATAAAGGTATGCAATTTATTTTTAACATTTGGAGGAAGTTAAAGGTTGAATCGGGTACTAGATTGGATCTTAGCACTGGATTTCACCCTCCGACCAATGGGCAGTCTGAGAGAATGATGTAGGTGTTGGAGGATATGTTTCGTTCATACGTGATAAATTTTGGTGGTCATTAGGACTAATTCTTACCTTTGGAAGAGTTTTCACACAATAATAACTATCACTAGAGTATTAATATAAGGCTGTTTTAGGCATTGTATGGGAGGAGATGTAGGTCTGTCATTGGCTGGTTTTGTTCTTTTAAGGTAAGGCCTCGGGATAATAATCTTCTAAGGGAGTCATTGAATATGGTGAAGTTTATTTAGGAGAAGCTTTTAGCAGCTCAGAGTAGGCAGAAGGAGTATGCAGACAGAAAGGTTAGGGACAAAGGGTTCATGGAGAGAGAGCAAGTGTTTCTAAAGGTTTCACCCATGAAGGTTGTGGTAAGGTCCAGTAAGCAAGGTAAGCTCAGTAAGAGGTATGTTGGGCTATTTGAAGTTCTTAAAAGTGTAGGGGAGTTGGCTTATAAATTAGCTTTGCCTCCAATTTTTCTAGGAGTTCACCTTGTATTTCATGTGTCTATGCTAAAGAAATACCATGGTGAGGGAACTACATTATTCGTTGGAATTAATTCCTACTTAATGAGAATCTAACTTATAAGGAGAAGTCTATGGCTATCCTATATACGAAGGTTTGAAAGTTGAGGTCAAAAGAAATTACATCTGTGAAGGTTCAGTGGAAGAATCGTCCTGTTTAAGAGGCTACTTGGGAGACTGAAGCAGACATACATATCAAATATCAAAATCTTTTCATTAAGCCTGGCACCCGAGCCGGTGCAGTCCCGTCTTGACTATTGGGTCCTTGGACTGGCCGAGCTCTGGTTCGGTTCGATCCTGGCCATCACTATTCTGGGCCGGGTCAATTTGGTCCAAAATGCTTGATCCAGACCGGCCCAACCCACGTTAACAGTGTCCGAGCCAATCCGTCGTGGATAGTAATTTTATTTTACAAAAAATAAAATTAAACGCGTTTATTAATTCAAAAAATATATTTATATAGTTTAAATTTAAAATTAGTACGAATATACAAGAGTTATTAATATTAATTACATACAAAAAAATATAAAAAGTTACTAAATATATACTAAGTATGATAAAGTTATATATTAACGATATATTTACTGTTGTATTAAATATATTATACTTACAAAAGATATACACTATATATTAACAATATACTATATATATATATATATACTATATACTATATACTATATATAAAAGATATATTAATAATATATACTATATATTGAAGGTATATTAGATATATTAGCACTAAACTATATATTAAAGGCATATGAACATTAATACTAACGATATATACCATATACTAACGATATTGACGTATATATACTATATATTAACAATATATACTATATATTGAAGATACATTAGACATATTAACACTATACTACATATATATAGTTTTATACTATATATTAAAGACATATGAACAATAATACTAACAATATGTACTATACTAACGATATTGACACATACATACTACATACTAAAGATATATTACACATATTAACAATATACTACATATATTGAAGATATATTAGAACGAATTATCACGAAACGAATTATGATTCGGGCATCGGAATGGAAAAAGTGCTATTTGAAGGGGCTAGAAGCATTTTTTTGAAAAATCGGGTGGGCCAAACCTCCATGGATAGATCATCTTGAGAAAATACGTGAAATCAAAAAAAATTGTCTAAAACGGACATCCGAGCGCAAAGTTATGGCCGTTTGAAGTTTTACCGATTTACAATTACTTTTTCCCCTTAACTTGGATATATATTATATTCTAACGATATATTTATAAACTAACTAACAATATATACTAAAGATATATACTATATACTATATACTAACGTTATATATGAAATATGCTATATATACATTATATATACAAGATATATATACTACATATACTATATATACTATTTATACGAGATATATACTATATATACGAGATATATAATATATATAAAAGATATATACGACATATACAAGATATATATACTATAAATTAAAAAAATTAAAAATACCGGTCCGGACCAAAATGGCCAAACCAGACCGGCCCAGATGGCCCGGATTCAAACCGGGCCAGTCCATGGGCCGGGCCGGTCATTTTGGGCTGGTTTCCCGGGTAAACCCGGACCGGCTGCCACCTTTAGTTTTAACAAATAGGCTTAAGTTACTTTGTTCAAAAATTTTGACCAAGTCAAAATGTTTTCAACTCAATATTTTGACAAGTGAGCAATCTTTTCAACTCATACTATTTTAGGAAATTCAACTATATTTTTAAACATGGGTCTCTAAAGGAATGGGATTGAGTTTTTTCTAGTTACTTGATCTCAGCCAAAAAAGAAAAGAAAAAGAGAGGGCCTTTTGTAAATTCACTTCCACACTGTTTTGTTAATTGATCCACATGGGAAATCTAATGCTTTTGATATCTATCCTTCCTTTTCAACCATTATACATCTTTTTCACTATCTACTGCACCACAATTTCATTCCATATTTTCCTAGATTGAAGATTTTTGATCATGCTAATTTTTTATATTTTATTTTAATTTTTTATTCAAAGATCATGTGATAATTCCTTCTTTTCTTTTTTTTAAGTAATGATTGACAACATGAACATACAGGGACGTTTGTATACAAGAACCATACCAAAAAGTAGTAGTCCTATAAAAAGATATGGTTTTCTATTAACGACAGCCAATCACCTATACGTAAAGGAACCTCATGGGCGTACAAAAAAGAAATAACAGGTAAGAGGCTATTCCTCAATCATGCAAAGCTCATCTGATATTTCTCATTAACATAACGCTTGGCAGCTTTTTGCGTTTTTATAAGCTAAATTTATAGAGAGAAAAACAGAATAAATTTCCAAATAAAGATGTATCAATTATTGCCAGACAACCAGAAAGCAGTTTATCTATGTACATGGATCAGGTCATCTACACTTCCAGATATATCCCGTGCGCACCAACATACATAAAATAAAGATCATGAAGGTGAAAGGAGTTCTCCACTCTGTCAAAGGCTCCTGTCCTGGTCACTCCAAACTATCCACAAGGTAGCATGCAAAACATTACCCCACTAGGCATACCTATTGATATGAAGTCAAGACGAATTTCTCCAAAATAACACTAAGGAAGAGGTCAGTATGGAGAAACCCTCTAATTTTGTGCCTAAGGAGAGTACGGTACAGTATGTTATCGCAGATAGTCACTTTATGAACTGAAAAAGTCTACTGGCTTAGGTTGGACATTTCAATTAAACTCATAGGCGGCATCAGTTAAGATGGGGGTAATGAGTCTGATAGGGGCAGGCAACCTCAAGATCCTTTCCAGATGAAGATCAAAATCTTAGCTGGAACTTTCAGGGTCTCAATGATAGCAATAAAGGAAGCACACTTGCTTCAATGATTCGAAAGAGGAGGGCTGACATTCTCTCTGTTCAGGAGACCAGAATGGAAAATATTCTAACTAGCATAATTCATCAAATTTGGGGTAACAGATGAGCTGAATGGAGGGAATTAAAAGCCTGCAGCACTAGAGGTGGCATCATCATTCGATGGAACAAGAGAATTTGGATATGCACCAACTTTCATCAAGGCATATACTCAAATTATGTGCTTTCTTGAAAGATTGCAGGAAGAATTCAGATGGGCTTTCACAGGAGTCTATGGTCCCCACACCAACACAAAGAGGGATGATTTGTGCCACAAACTAGGAGCAATAAGGGGTATAAGTGAGCAATGGGTGATTGCGGGAGATTTCAATGTTTGTATGTCAACCAATGAGACTTTTCAGACACAATAATAGACCTCCCACTGACAGATCTACCACTACATGGAGCCCAATACACATGGTCCGGCGGGGAGGAAGAATCGCAGGCCTCAAGGATTGATAGGTTCTTGCTGTCTACAGAATGGGATGAGTCTTTCAGAGCAATTAAGCAAGTAGCTCTTCCTAGACCTATCTCTGATCACAGGCCCATATTACTGGACTGTGGGGAGTGGGACACTACCTATTACTAATTTAAATTAGAAAATATGTGGCTACAACAAGAAGGGTTCATGGAGATGATAAAAGAACGGTGGCATCGATACACAATTAGGGGCTCTCCAGACTTCGACAGAAGTAGTACGATTTTATCTATTCAAGTCTTGGTCTACCGGTGGGTCCTCCTATCTTTAATCAGAAGCTAAGGAACTTAAAGAGAGACATATCCAAGTGGAATAAAGAAGTTCTTGGCAAGCTGGATACAAGAACCACCAAAGCACTAGAGGAACAGGCAGCTCTAGAGCATTCCACAAAGGGAGATTCCTTACTTTGGAAGAGAAACAAAGATTATTGAATTTGAAAGTTGAATTGGAGGCACTTGCTAAAGCTGAAGAGATTTCCTGGAAATAAAAATCTAGATGCAAATGGTTGAAAGAAGGGGATAGGAACACAAAATACTTTCAATCTATAGCTAATTCCTGTAGAAGATTCAACAACATTGATAAGCTTAGAGTGGATAGTGGATACACAGAGGACAAAGCCGAACTGAAAGAAGAAATTCTACTCTTCTATCAGAGCCCTTACTCTAAGGATGAGGAATGGAGACTCACAGCCAACTATGAAGGATTAGCTAGGCAATCAGAGGAAGGTAGGTTGTCACTTGAGAGAGCTTTCGAGGAAGATGAAGTCCAAACTGTGTTATTCTCTTGCGGTACAGACAAGGCTCCAGGTCCAGATGAGTTCACCATGGCTTTTTTTTCAGAGATCCTGGGATTTCATAAAGGCAGAGGTAATAGGGACTCTCAACCTTTTCCACCGGGAATGTCAAATTGTGAGACCATGCAATGCCACTTTCATTGCTTTGACCCCACAAAAGAAAGGTGCAATTGATCTTAGAGACTACAGACCGATCAGTCTTATTGAAATGTACATAAGATAGTGACCAAGGTACTAAACAGAAAGATTGAAGAAAGTTACTGGCAAGCTAGTCTCCAATTTCAAGAATGCTTTCATTAAGCAAGGACAGATTACTGATGCAGCACTTATAGCTAATGAAGCTCTAGATTGGAGAATAAATTCTGGGAACCCCGGCATAATGTGCAAGCTTGACATAGAGAAAGCTTTGAACAAGTTAAATTGGTCTTATCTAATCTCTATTTTGAGGAAGCTGGGGTTTTTGGTGAAAATTGAAAAGTGGATTAGATGGATAGATTTAGCATTAAAACTGTCAAATAATCGGTGTTGGTGAACTCGGAACCAGTGGGATTCTACTTCCTCAGAGAGGGATCATACAAGGACCCTCTATCCCCTATATTGTTTATCAGCAATGGAGGGTTTTAGCAAGATGATTGAGAAGGACAGTGGTTTATAACGGATTCGTGGATTCAAAGTAGGGTCGTGGATTCAAAGTAGGGTCGGTTGCTGAGAAATGCAAAACAAATGCGGCCTAAGGCACTTCACTCACTTCCTGAATAAGGACCTAGGAACAACTTAAGTACATATTTTATAAGGTAAAAACATCTTAAGTACTTGTTGGACATAAAGGCCGTTCATACATCAGGTGTGATCATCTCATCAAGGAAATACGCTCCCGATATCCTGAAATGAAACCAACATGATTGAGTACATCAATTGATTCACCTACAGACCACCCTAATGTCAAGCTACTTTCAGGACAAGAACCTTAGTTTTATCCAAGCTGCCATGGCAAATTAGTTCGTAAGTTGAACTATTACATCCCCAAATATTTTTCTTTCCTTTTCTTTTCATTAGTTGTTGGTCAATTTCCGTAACATCATCCTGATAAGTCTGTAGGATACAACATACGCATCCTTCAACTGTATCAAGGTCATGAACTACATAAAGATTGAGAATACAGAGTATTCTGTGTAGTTCGGTGGGACTCTATTGCTTGGAAAAAGTAAAGGCATGGTGAAGTTAACAAATCAAGTGCAAAAGCTATATAAAGAACTATTCTCATTTAAGCAAAATCATTACCGCGGAATACTTGTTTTTGCATTCAGGTCTGTGCCATCCAATGGACGTAGAACAACTAAGGGAAAGAAAATCCCAATTTCATCCTGAAAACCAATTTTTAATTTGCAACCTCTCAAATTTGGAAATAGATACCTTAATCTCAATAGGAAGTGTAAACACTGACTACCTTGAGACATTCCCTGAATTGCAACAATAGGACTGAGAAAATTCCTGTAGCGTACTGCCAAATTATGCGGACAGTTATCAGCGAGTTAAACATCAGAAGAGGTCCAAAAGAATATCAATAACATTAGTGTATCGTTTCAGAAAGCGGAATTAATAACCTGAAATATGGTAGGTGACTGTGAGACTGATGCTCTTAGTAAAACATATGATAGATAAGCCTTGACGGAGTCCATAAACTGAAAGTTTTTGGTGAATGGATCGCTAACTCCCTCCAAAAGACCCTGCGGTTGGTTATGCCAAAATAAGTTTTTAAAATAAATAGCAAATTTCTATTGATTGAAACCAGCATTATGGTGCAAAATTTAGCTAAGTTTTTACATGAATTGCAGTGTAATAATAAAACCAACTATGCTTCAACTTCATCTACAATTGCCATCTTGCACCAAAGAGGTATAAAAGGATGACACCATTATAGTTTAGTAGCAGAAGTGAGTTCCTGTCAGTTTCACCTAAGAAATCAAGAGTATGACCTTTTAAGATTTTGCTCAAAAGAATCTGGTGATCAGGAAAGAGTTATGACAAAAAAAAAAAGGATAAGCCAACTATTATACCAAAGAAATGTTTAAAAGAACATATCCAGCAAAAGTCTTTAGGGCTAGAAAAGCACTTTGAAATGAAACCAATTTGACAGCTCTTCCAATGATACTTGATTTCACAACAAACACGTAATAGTCTTGGTGAATTTATAGGAACTCCTACTTCTATTTACTCATAATTCTTCTAAGATAAATTACCAGAATCTCCAAGTTTCATAGGTGATGTAGTATTGATTGACAAGACGCATAATGGAGTTAAAAAACAAGCAGAAAGTTTGGAAACAGACCCTAGAGTCTAAAGGTTTTAGGTTAATCAAGAACTAGAACCAAGTGTGGAGTGGAAGTCCAGCGACATATCAGATGGATATGTAGACATAAAAGAAGAGATTTGATCAGGAATGAAACTATACGAGGCAAAGTGGAAATAGCCTTCGTGGAGGACAAGATGAAGGAAGTGACACTAAGACAGTTTGAGCATGTGAAGAAGAGGTGCACGAATACACCAATGAGGAGGTCTGAGAGATTGGGTGTTTATTCGATAGGACATGGCAGACCTTCAGCTTAAGAAGGACATGACCTAGATAGGAAGGTTAGGAAATCAAAGATTAAGGAAGAAGGATACCAGGTAGCACCTTTATGTGGGAAAGTCAAGGGGCTAGTCTCCTATTTTCATTTTGCTCCTTTTAAGTTGTATTATATTACTACTTGCATAGTATCTTTTACTTTGTTTTCTATTGTTACATGTTGCTTCATTGGCTGTGTAATCTTTCCATTTTGTTTTGTTAATTTACGTTCTAGCTTTGTTTTTGGTAATGCGTCATTATGCTGAATCTACCAAAAACAGCCTTTCAACCCCATAAAGTAGGATACTGTCTGCGTACATCTTATCCTCCCTAAATCCCATTGTGGGACTACACTAGTACGGTGGCAGTGGTGTTGTATTACATAATAATCTCATTTTATCCTTTACTTTTCCTTGTTACTCTATCCTTCACCATATTTTGTCTACATCGTACTTATGTCCGACCTTTTTCATCAGCACTCCTCCTTGCTACGATATAGGTACTTATTTCCACTTTCTTGTTGGTGATCATCTTTTCCTTTTTTTAGTTTTGAATTGTTCATAAACACAGAATTTAAAATGATGAAGAGCATTTCAATAAACTTATCAGCTATTGTACAGTTCAATAAAGTCAAACCAAACAAGAGAATGGTTATCAAATGACAATAAAAAATACAATCTACAAAAACATTATTTTTACAACATAATACAATGAAATATAAAATAATACATCAAGAAACCATAGGAAACAACTCCTCAAACAGCCTGCAAAAGAAAATTTACCTGAAGCAGCTCCAGGGACAAAATACGGGTCTTAACAGTAACTTCATCATTGTCTTCTTTTATGCCCATCTGCAAACTCACTCCCATTAAAACAAAGTTCACAAATTTTCTAAACTTCACATAAAGGACCAGTCATGCAAACCTTGCAAAGGGTTCGGAAAAGAAGAAAGGCATCATGCTCTCCGGGACTCATCCTTTCAAGCTCAACTCCTCTGGTTAAATTTGCAAATTGTCAAGTGATTTGTAAATTGCAATTAAACACCACAATAAAACAAGTTTGCTTTACGAAAATCATTTCCTCAACCGTGAATCCCTACCTTGTCACCTTTTCACCATCTTCGAGATGTACAACCTTCTCAAGAGCAGCTTCTAAACCCTATATTCCAAGGAAAGGTCATAATAGGTACATATCATAAGCTTTTTACATAACAATACCAGAAAAGTTTCAGGTATGCACACCTTGATATCAGCACCACCAACAAAACTCTGAAGTTCCTCAACTGATGCAACAGATGTATCTTTAGCCTGAATAACATTAGGTGCATCTCCCCCTTCTGTTATTTCATTATCTTCCGGATCATTGTGTGAAACTTCCTCAATCTTCATGCTTGGCCCATTAGTATCAGTAGTTTCTTGGTGTGAAACAGTTCCAGGTGATCTAGAACCCTGAATTGCATGAAGCTATTAAGGGGATCTATAAAGTAGAATCCAATATCCTCGCCCCCCCTCCCCCCAGCACACACACACACAAAATCTCAAAGAAGAAACAAAAAACTTGGTTCGTCCACTATCCATTCACATACCAGATCATTTTCCATCCGTCTGAATACAATACTAAGCATTTGAGTTAACATGGCCTTTGATGTTGCTTGGTTTATTGGACTTTTGCTAAACATCCAAACAAGTTGCTATTAGCTTCATCTATATTAAAAAGTAATCATCTTCAGAAAAAGCATTACACACCTGTTAAGAGCAATATTGTAACAGACCCTGATAACTCCAAGCAGTGATTCCCCATGAACTGCATTTTGGACATAGCATACAGGAAAAATGTGAAGGCTCCTGTTTGCCATTTGCGGAAAATCCTATTCTTACCAATTTTTAATGCATTAAAATTAAAGGTTCAATATTATATGCAATATCTTTACAGAGGCAGACACGTTAAGGTGCCTGCTTGACATAAGCTTAAGTCATGAAACTACTTAGCACAGGTCGAGCGCTTTTGCACTTAGCAGCACTTTAGTAAAAGCACCAAAGAACTTAGGATTAGGACTCAATGCTCATGGACTGTCTTTGAGAGGAGAAAAGAAAATTAGCACTAATCAGAACTTAATACCGCATGTCTTTCATTTGAATCAAAAATTTAAAATTGTTAAATTTGATTGAGATGATTTTTACTTCATATATTCACTGTAACTCCATTTTTTGGTCTATAAATTTTTGTAAGTGTATATTGCTAACTTTTGGTGCACTTATTTTCAATGCTGTTCAACTCTTTAAATCCTTTACGTACCAGAACCGACACGACGTAGATGTAGGTGAGCATATGGGTGTAAGTGAGGGATCTACACCATATTTGGTCAACTTACCTGGGTGCTTTGACAACATCTATAACGTAGAAGTATAAATTGACTATATAGATTGATAGATAGATAGATATGTACATTTTATATATGTGTGCGTCTATATAGAAAGAGAGAGGACATGGTATAATTCACCCCTATAAAAAATGCTCCGTGGCACGTTTTATGAGATCCCTCTCTCTCCTACTTTCTAGGGGAGGGAACAACCCTTTTCTGGTGGTCTTCCATGCTGGAAATAGCCATTTTATTTCCTTTTCAATTATTAAAACCTTTTATTCTTCTTCTTAGTTGTACCTTCATCCTCTCATGGGAGACGATAGGATTTATTACCATGCTGGTTTTAAATCTTTCGACATTGCCAAGACCATTTCAAAGTCCGACACTTGGTTTGAGTGGACTGAGAGCAGCAGAAAGCTTATAAGTAACTTTAAGTCTTAGTGGTCGATCGGTGTGAGGTATGAGAGGATATAGTCCTGGGATAATTTTTTAGTGCCACTTAGTTTCTTGCTTTGGCAAGTATGGCATAACTTATCCCACTCCATCAAATCAGAAGATAAGTTATCCTGGGATAAATAACTAGATTGACAAAACTATCCCCTTAAACGTTTTTTATACATCATTTTTCACTATTATGTATATTCATATTTTTTTAATATCTATAATAACATTCACAACCTTCTCTACTCGTTATTTTTATTATAATTCTTCATATTTATTCATTAAGAAATTACATCATATAAATATATATTTTATTTGTTAATATATTATACGTTGAATTTATTTAACTAAATTTTATGTTTATTTATATTTTGATTCTCTTAAGAGTAATAAAAATATCGACTTCTAAGTTGAATAGCATATTTTTATTTAAATAGTCCTTTAACCACTTGAAATTTTATATTTTATAAATCAATTAAAATGAAGATAACTTTAATTTTTTACGAAATATATGCTTAAATGAAGCGAAATAAATAACAAATCATTTTTTATTTTAACAAACTTAGCTGGGGGTTTTATTTTTAAGATAAATAAGATGAAAAGTTTTATTTTATAAACACACATGGCATAATCATATCAATACACATACAAAAAAATTTAAGTTAAATAAGACGAAAGGTTTGTTTCCCTTTCCCCCCCTGGTATATATATTTTTATCTTCCAATATTTACACTAATAAATTTATAAATGGTTGAAATTTGCATTAGTTAAATTTGAACAGTTTAGTGACGGTGCTTAAAGTGATATTTAATGCATACAAATATGAGAAAAGGGTCAAATTTACCCCTCTACTTTAAAAAATTGGTTAAATTTGCCTGTAGTCATACTTTCAGGCCAAATATAACCCAGCATGATCAAAGTTTTCACATATACTCTCTCTTGGATGAAAATGAGCCAAATTACTCATTTTTTTATCTAATGAAAACAGTTAAACAAAAAAAAATTACGATAAATCATCAATCTTTATTATTTATTAATGAAAAATTGTACGAACAACTTAATAACATCATATTTATATAGACTTTTAAAAACCTACAACTTCTTACTTGGTCCATAGCAAGGGGTTATTGCACCTACAGACCCACAAAAATAATATTGTTGTGCTTTTAACTCCAAATATATTCCATGAATTATTATGTATAGCATAGTCACATAATAACTTCACTATTTTATATTATTTGATTTCTATTGATCTAATAGTTTCTAAAAAAAATTAATGAAAAATTTATTTTACTAGAAAAATAGCAATAATGATGCTTTGAATTTCTGAATTTGATTACTATTACATTATATGATTATTTAATACTAAGAATAACGTAGGAAGAAACTAATAAAAACTTTGTTAATTTATTAAAAAGGAAGAGTAAGATCAAATATTTATTTTTTGCTTAAGTTGTGAAATTTCATCTTAAGAAGGGTATATGTGAAAATTTTGGTGATGGTGGAGGTATATCTGACGCGAAAGTATGACTACAAGGGTATATTTGGCCAGTAACTACGACGAAGGGCAAAGCTAGCCAATTTTTAAAAGTAGAAGGTAAATTTGGCCCTTTCCCTACAAATTACATACCTAGGTTTATATTGATGTAGTTAAATAAATAAAAAAAAAAAAAAGCAAGGGTTAATTATATTTATATCAAAAACCTGTATTGATCTAACTATCAAGTATATTGTGATTATATAATTGTGATTAAACATGCTTGATCCTTGAACAGTTCTTTCAATACAAATGATTAATTGAAATGTCATATTAGGACAATTCATGATTCATACGCCTAGTTAAAGGAATAATCCAATTGAATTCATGGATTTACCTATGGGTTAATCAATACCCCAATTTAGGTTTAATGGTACATCCCAACAAGGGACGACCATACTTGTTCAATTTATCTCTTTCAACTTGGATTCCAGGAGGCGGACCTTGGCTTTCGTACTTAGGTGGGTCTCCGAGATCCTTTTGATGACCTATGTTGAAGGGATATCTATCTGATCCCTAAGGGATTTTTATGTTTGAAAACCATGGGAGAGCAAAACAAGAAATTAAACAAACGGATCAAATCTTTGGAGGCCCAGGAAAAAGATATGGGGTACTCGGAAATGATCGAAATAGTTGAATAGGAGGATTATTATGACTACAACTCTTGGTAAGTTTATCACGGAAGACAACGATGTCATAAGGAGACAAAGGAGTATAAAATAAATACTCCTCCCATCTCATTTCATATGGGGAACTTTTATGATATGGAGTTTAAGATGTTAATTAAGCTATATACATTTTGTTATTTTATAAGTAATAGTGGAAAAAAATTTAAAACAAAAATTGAATAGAAACTTCACATTGAAGCTAGTTAATATAATCTAAATTATCAAAAGTTAAAAGAAAATTAAAGTGAAAGACTATTAATAGGGAATGGTATCATAAAATTTTTTGGATGCTGCAAACTTCAAAGGTAATTGGGACAAAGGGAGTCCTAGTTTACATAAAGTTGGACTTCTACAAAGAGAAAACTTTCCCATTTAGGAGACAGTCGAGGAATCTGGAACGAAATCGAGATGAAGGAGGGTAAAGTAAGCTGGAACAAGACTCGATTAACAAAAAAAAAAAAAGAGCAAAGGAATCTCTTTCAAAAGTTGCATACCTCTAAACTTGGTGGATGCTACAGCAGTAAGAAGTACCTTCAGAACCTGAAGAGCCGTACTGCATAGAAATCCTCAAGATTTATCACTCCAGAAATATCAAGTAAAAATACATGTCAAATAAAAGACTATCAGGTGCATACAACTTCCTGATAACCTAATATGAAGGGAATATAATCAGAAAAGATCAAAATGAGAGGTTCTACCTGTCGGCTGACAAATTATCCACACATCCGCAGACCCTGTTCAAGATGTCTGTAAAAAGTGTCACATTTTCCCCACTATCTAAGCCAAGATCTCCCTCTAGATGATCGTATGCAATGAGTTTCTGCAGATATCAAGAGAGAGTTATCCCTGATTTTTAGACACACTTTTTGAGGATCACTGAGCACCTGAAAGAATGTTCTTAGATATTCAATCTATTAAAAATACAGATGCCACTTGAGTAATTCAGGCTCATTCACGCATATTATTATGTAAAACAGGTACTTGAAAGACCGGAATAAATGACTCAACTATGAGGATAGCAACAAATATATAGACACAATGCATGTACAAATGACATAAAATAGCAGTAATTCAATAGTAATCAGTCCCCTCATGTAATGACCCATTTGGTTATTTGCTTGCCTTTCATCTTTTACTATGTTTAGAGATTTCTGATAGCTTCCCCAAATCATTTACGACTTGCTGGGACCATAAGTTCGGTTTTCTGGCAGTTCCATAGCCCGTTATCTCAGTTTTCCTGTTTTCAAGGCTTAACCTTGAAATGGTGGAACTTGAGAGTGAATTCCTAGTAAAAGCACTCGTAATCGAATTCCGACAATTTTGTTAGCTCCGGAATGCCGACTTTGGTCTAGATGGACCTTAAGTTCGTGTTCCGAGGTTTTTGTTTTATGTTTGAACTGTTAGATTCTGATGGTGTATTGTGGGTTCATGGCCGCCTAGCTGTTCCAAGAGTAGGTGACTTGGTCCAGAATTTGTTGCGTGAGACTCACTGCTCCAGGTATTCTATTCACCTGGGTACCGCGAGGATGTACCGCGATTTGAGGCAGCATTACTGGTGGCGGGTTATGAGGAGATCTATAGCATTTTTTCTGTCTCAGTGTTTGAACTATCAGCAGGTAAAGTTCGAACACCAGAGACCAGGCAGAGAGATGCACGCTCCCTATTCCTGAGTGAAAGTGGGAGCGAATCACTATGGCCTTTATTTCCGGCCTTCCCCGAACTTCCAGAAACCATGATTGCATTTGGGTCATTCTGGATTGATTGACCAAATCAGCTCACTTCCTGCCGACGCACTCGACTTGGGGTGCAGAGAGATTAGCCGAGTTGTATGTTCCTAAGGTGGCTAGGCTTCATGGAGTGCCCGTTTCCATCATATTTGATCAAAGGCACGCAGTTACCTCGCGGTTTTGAAGGTCGATTCAGAGGGAGTTGGGTACCAAGGTTGATTTGAGTATAGCTTTTCACTCGCAGACTGATGGGCAGTTCGAGAGGATTATTCAGCTACTTCAGGACATGTTGCAAGCCTTTATTTTGGATTTGGGGGACTTTCGGAAAGGCATTTGGCCTTAGCAGAGTTTTCGTATAATAATAGTTATCACTCTAGTATTCAAATAGCGCCTTTTGAGGCTTTGTATGGTAGTCGTTGAAGATCTCCTGTGGAATGGTTTTCAAACTGGTTTCGTGATACTGTGTACCGGGTTAGACTAATTCATGATAGATTTTGGGCTGCACAGAGTAGGCGAGAGTTATACGCGGATCGTAGGCTTCGTCCCCTGGAGTTCAGTGTTGGTGATTTGTTTTTCCTCCGGGAGCCACCCATGAATGGCGTTATGAGGTTTGATAGGCGGGGCAAGCTTAGCCC
>JBDJHY010000014.1:7252017-7265304 GCA_039654485.1 Withania somnifera | reverse complement strand
ATTCGAGGACGCATGATCCCGAAGGTGAAATAATGTAGTTCGAGTTCTATGAATTCCCACTTGTTCCTAGATAATAAAATCATTCCTAAAGTGTGGAAATAGCAATTGAGGTGATTCAAGGTCATAAGAAACTCCTGGGGCAAAGTTAAGTTCAAAGCATTTCTACCGTTGTAGTTTTCGTATCATTTCATGCATGGTCAACTTTAAAGATTCGTATCTCCTAATCTATAAGGAGTTATGTGACCATAACCTATCTAAAGAAAGGTATTTGAATTTAGTTTCCAACGCAACAAACCGCATGTCATTTCGAGGTCGAAGTAAAAAGTTATGGGCTTTTTACCAGCCCCACGTCGTGTAGCAATCGTGAGAAGTCACTGTATGAGCCTCACAACTGAGGCCAGAAAATTTTGGTAGCCTCACACAGTGAGGCTATTTGGAGGAGGTGCAAACTTTCGTTTTTCTTCTATTTAGTCCTAGGGGCGTTTTGAACTCCAAATTACATGGTATTTAAGCCCCAAACCCTTGTTCCAAATCATTCTACACTAAATCAAATTAAAGCAATGTTTTCTCTCAAAAAAAACAAGGCTAGGGTTCTCATAAGTTCATCTTGTAGGAGCAAATTCATCAACTTTCCTCCATCAAAGTTCTTCACTTAAGGTATGTGGGCTTTCAACAAGGACTCCTTTCATCCCTGTGCCCAAAAACCCTTTTCTAAATAAGGTTTTGAAAATGTAAAAGCATGCTACGGTCCCTGAGTTGATTTTTTCCAATCAAAATTGTGAAGTTTACATGATGTTGATTTAATTATGAAAGTCCTCATAAGTTAGCATGTTTTTGTAATTGAAGTAAAAGAAAGAAGCAGTTAGCATGTTTTTGTAATTGAAGTAAAAGAAAGAAGCTTTGAGGTATGAAACGATTATTGTTTTCAAGGTTTATTACTAAACTTGAATTAAGCATTGAAGTGTTATAATTACTTGATTTTTTACGTGATTTTGAGTATAAACGTGAAGTGAGTCCAAATTGAACAGTTTTGGCTAATTAAGCCAAATTGAAGAGATGTAATAAAGTGTGCTTATATTAATTAATTGAACATATGGAGAGATGTGAAAGTGAAAGGCTTCAGGACTAGTTAAAGTAAAATAAACTTTAGCTTCAGGCCCAGTTAAAGTAAAGTAATAATAATGTATGGTAGGAGTATTAGCATCAACGGCGGGCAGGTCCCAATACTCAAACTTGCGTAGCCTACCGTAGGGATGTTATTTATATCGATTGTTGGTACCGCTCAGTTGTACTTATAGCCTAGGTGGTTCCACTAGAGGCAGTATTTTCTTTCCCTTGGGCAAGGTTAGGAGGCAATACAAAGGGTGTAGTGTGGACTTCATGATTATGTGCTTGTCTTAGCCGTATACTATTAAAGAGTGTCAGTTATAGAAACTCCCAGAAAGAAAAGTAAAAGTGAGTGTTGAAAAGAAAATGAAAACTTCTTTTTAACTAAGTCTTTATCTTTTGTTAAAAAATGAAGAAATAAGTTGTTTTAACTGTTGAGTTTATCTGAGATATGAGCTTTTTAACTGCTTTCATTATAAATTGTGCTTAATTGAGCTGAGTTTTGGAAAGTTGAAGCTTTTTGAATTAATATTTGAGCATCAGAATTAAAACTTGATAAACTTGATTTAAAAAATATGAGTCTGAAGTAATTAATGAGCTTGCTTGAAGGTCAAACTTTTGAACTGATATTAATTAAAAATGCATATTTATTGCTTTATTGAAGTTGAGCATTGAAGTTGAACATATTATAACTATTCATGCATTGCATAGCTATGATTTATTTATTGTCGTAGCCTATTGCACTTGCTCACATACTCGGTACATTTCATGTGCTAACCCCATACTTTCTATATTACTGTAACCTCCCTGCAGATCCTTCTAGCCTTCCGGACGCTCGTGGTTGATTGAATTTGCACTCGTAGAGATTAGAAGATTGGTGAGTTCTCATTGTTTAGAGGCCAAACTACAGAGTTTTTTTATTCTTTTATTTTTTTAGTAGAGCCAGACTAATAGAGATGTTCTTAGTTGGCTAGGGATATTTTCCTAACTGTCAAACGTCTAGTATATAGTGGCTTCCAGACAGATGTTGAGTTAGAGCTGAATGTTGAGTTTTCACTTGTTGATTTACTTATCTATTGACTGATCTGAGGTCTACTATTGCTTATTCATTTGTCACTGCTTCCGCCGAGTGATGTGGTAGAGATATGCATGGTCCAAATGGTTAAATGACAACGGTGTATACAAGAGACGGACATGCATTCAGCCATTTGCATTCTGCATTCTTTTCATCTGATATGTGGTATAGATTATTTGTCCGTTTGATTGATTATTTGAGATTATTTGATATTGAGTAGATGACTTGAGACTAGTACGCTATTTGATAAGGACTTGAGATTATTTGATTTCTACATGCTTCGGTGAGATCTTAAATATTTATTGTTGTAATTTGAGCATATTACTTGTATTTCATAATGAAAGTCATTCAATAATCACTTGGATTCGTATATTATGGATAATACTGTTGACTGGGTTATTCTACATACATAAATTGTTGCAGGTTGTAGTATCGGAGAATCGGTTGGGTGTCAGGGTCTTTCGTTTCCTCTTTATAGTTAGACCAGCCGAGGACGTTGCTGAGTACAGTAGTTTTGTACTCGCTCCTTACTTTTCTACACTTTTGTGCAGGTGTTGAGCCCTGGACTTTGTGATCTTCCTTCCTCCATCAGTCCAAAAGCACTTAGAGATTGTCCAAGGTAGCTGTCGTTGCTTCCGCAGTGCCGAGAGCTTTCTTATGTTTCGGTTTATTGTGTCTTTACTTTCTAAGGACCACTTTGAGACCATTGTATATTTCCTTGGTATCAAATCTTTTAGAGGCTTTGTGCAGTGGCTACCAGTTCAGGGATGGTTCTTTATATTCATAGGTTTCCGCTTATGTAATTTTATTATAATTTCAAGATGATTGTTGGTTCCCGCATTTAGTAGGTTCCCGCTTGTTATATCACGAGTTAGGATGACCTATCGGGAAGATAGGTGTCATCGCGTTTGAATTTCGGGTCGTGACACTTTGGAGTGAGCTGTATGAACTACAAGAACTTAGCCATACTTGATGATGATGACGATATTTTAAACAGGAAAACAAAATATATGTTAAAGAACATGTGAGGAGAAGATGTCCTCTACTGGTAAAACAAACAACAAGAAGATTAGCAACAAAACAATTATTAGGAAGACTAGCAACAACATTATGCTCTACATTTCCCTCCAGCTTCATCATCCATCAAATAGTCAGCACTCCCAAAAGTACCAGCAAGATTAGCAACAATAACATTCTGTTCTACAATTTTCTCCACCTTCATTGCACATCAATAGGCTATACTCCCAAAACATACTCGTACCGTCAAAATACAAAGGAAGTAAAACAAGAAACACTATTTTCTACGAGACCAATCTTGAGGTTTTGGAGTTCTTTCTAACAATATATACCATTGTCAAGCCAAAGAAGCAACACGTCTTAAATTTGTGTTCCTTCCTCTTCATAGATACAAAACCAAGCTATAAGTTATAGTTTAATAGGGAAAAACTCTGAATAGTTTCCTTAGTTCTCTAAATAGCCTCATTCAAAGGAGTTGTCAAAATAGGTAGTTATGTTAGAACAGAGTTAGTATTAGTCACAAGTGTAAATATGTAGTGTGACCAATATTGGAAGTATGAATTGATTGGGTATACTTTAAGAAAAGTAACTTTACAAAAACTCAGCTGTAAGACACTTGTATTCACACATTCTTTAAATATCTTTTGTTATTCTTCATATTGTATCAACTTGACGATCTTAGTAGATAAGTATCTCGATATCCTGGGAAGAGGAAGGCTATTCAACAACTACTACCAGCACTATTCCTAGTTACAATTCTGCTTGGGCCAAATGTCTTTCACATAACCAGTCCGACTAGCACCGCTTCTTGGTCATTCTTCCGGTATTATTTCAAGCCACTTCCGACAATTATGCAACAAAAGCTTTTTAGGTTATATCTTTCTAGTAACTTTTTCTTAATCCTTCTTGCAAGTTCAACTCAGTATCCTAGCATGTTTTCGATCAATTCTCAACATTTTTCCCCTTTTTTTTGGAAGTTGTAAATTGTAAATTTTCATTAAGTTGATTCCAGAGAAGTTCGTAAATACAGGTGCAACAACACGATCAAGAATTAGGACAGTAACAGGAACCATAGTAAACCATAATGGAACTTCAACCAAACACAATTACCACAGACTTCCAAAGAACAAAACAGTCCAAAAGCAACGGAAAACCTAACTCATCCAGTTTCCATTTGAGGCACGACCACCACCTTTAGAGTAGCCAGAGTAGCGAGATCCACGGCCATTATGATAGTCACCACCATATCCACCTTCATGACTGCCACCTCCATATCATCCACCGCCTTCGTGGCGTCCAAGCGGTATCCACTATCGATGTTGCTTCGCGGGATTAAGTCCCATTCACCTGATGTTACATCAAGGTTCTGGCCCATTCATCCCCTCGATAGTATCCCCCAATGGATTGCTTATCCTTGAAGATAAGAAACCGAAACTCTCATACATTTACTGTTATCCTATTCAATGATTATCTTTGATTCGAGTATTTTGCTGAACTATGAAAGAGCCTACTATGTGTTTGGTTGGTGATAGCCTATGTGAGCCCATTGATCAAGTGAAAATTCATGCTCAAACACAATTTCAACATCCGAATACTCTTTCCAACTTCAACTTCACATATTCGATTTTTCAACTTCAACCAATTATCATCAAAATGGGGCATTAGTAGTTGTAATGTCAAATTGCAGCAAAAAATTAACCAATCTCAACATCAAGAGTACAATAACGACAATATTAATCTACTTAAACAGAATATCACTAAAATGTTATTACGGTAAAGCCACATAAGGATGAGTTCAATCTCAAAAATGATTCTCAATTTTCCATCAATCAATCATAAGAGATATATAACTTGTAATCTATTTCATATTTCACGGTAATCTCGCTGAAGGCAAAAGTTGCAGAAAGAGGATGACTTGCATATTACATTTTTTTTTTGAGAAGGTAAGGTAGTTTTATATGTAGTCCACACAAAAAATCTGTTGTTAACAGTGTATAATGTCAGCATAGACTCTAAATGAAACGAAGGGGGTCATGAAGAGGAAGTTACTCTGGTGAAACACTGTACGTGTGTGCATATGGTGGACACATCACATATGCATATGAAGAACAGAGCCATAAAAGAAATATAGAAACAAAAGCAGTAGAATAGAGAAGTTATAAACTCGAGGCTGAAGAAAAAAGACAACGATGACAAAGAGAACGTAGAGTTCTCTTCTAAAATATAATGCTCCACTCGTAATCCACATGCAATTTAAACTTGCCCAATCTAGCTATATGCACTTTTCATAGTTTGGAGTTAAAGCATACAGGAATTTTAAAATACCGTAGAATAGAAACTTAGGAAGAACGAATTAAAAAAAAGGGTCAATGGATTCAACTATGTTATTTAGTTTTCATACATTTATTAGCAGTGATTCCATATCCACGAACAGGGGAACTTGATTTGTTGGTGTCCAATTATCATTCCATTTCAATAGGGTATTCTTCTAGTGCCAATTGCAGACTAGCCATGTTTACCTCCATATTCAACCAAGTTGAAATGTGATTAATAAGATCTCAATTGATGAATAAAAAATAAGATCTATCTCTGTAAAGGAAGGATACGAACCAATATAGGATTGAATAGCTGTCTGGAGAGCGGAATACTTTTTATTCGAACACTCCTTGAGCATTGATTCCAATGCTCGAGTGATGAAACCTCCCGCTGCCATTTTCTTTTTCGCCCAGATCTTGTATTAACGGCACTCGATCGAAATTGTTGATATCCTGTCAGGAAAACCCAGAGATCTGAAAATGGAAGAAAGACGACGGGAAGATGGGTTCAGAGTTACGCACCGTTCCACCAAACTCCGGATCTATTTAGTTACACGACTGGCTCGATGAGTATACCCTTTGATTTGGCTTAATTAACATTTATACCTTTTAATAGGTGTTTATAAGTAAGTATTTTAATTATCATAAAAATTAAATAAATGTATTTATATGATAAATCTTCGTGTAAGACACTACGTCTTGTACAATTTGTCCTCTAGCATAAATATATCTACTTGTATATATTTAAAATTAAAAAACATAAATATGAGTTAAAACTAAATTAAAGCACATATTTACATATTATGCTAATATAATTTTTTGACCATTAACGACTTGAGCTTTAATTTTGAAGTAAGCTATAGCTTACTTTTCTTCAGACTTAACTTGAGTGGCAACTTATCGTGTCAACATGTTATGCATTGAGTGAAATATTAGATTAGAAAAATCTTTAAGATAATTTTTATATTGTGATATAGATATGAGGACTTGTGCTGATAAATAACTTAAATTTAAAATTATTGACTTCTACAATGTGATTCAAAGTGTATGCATCATTGATGATATGAAATGTTATAATAGGAACAATATGAGTAGTGATTGAATAAAAAAGAAAATGTGACCTAAAGATATGATTGAGGTAAATTATTAATATTGAGGCTTGTAGCCTGACTTTGACATAGGAGGTATGTGTTTTTACACATGTTGCATTGCATTAGCACAATAATCATATCATACCCATTGATCATCAATACAAAATATGAAAAGAGAATTTTTTTTGTTGGAAGTAAATCACTAATTTGTTCATGTTTCAAGTTTGGATGATTATATATATTTATCTTGAAGATAAAATGATTCTTACATATATTTATGACTTGAAAGAGAGGTCGTCGGCAGAAAAAAGTTCTAGAAAAAGAGTATAAAAACATCGCGAGCACCCCATCGGTCCACCTTTCAGTATGCCACTAAGGAACAGGTGTGTACCTGTAGGCATTAGTCATAACTTTTCATAACATAGCATTGCATAACATTTATACTCATTGTTGTAGCTATATTATTGTATTGTGATATTATTAAATTACTGATATCGTATGCGCGCAAGTGTCAGAATAACATTCTTTCTTCGATCTAGTAAGTGCTTGAGTTCGGTCAACCGGTAATGTCTAATTAGTAGTATTAATTTGTACTCATTTTATTTTTTGCATTCTTTTATAGATTCTGGTAATAATCGGTCGCGTGGCCTCTGATCTTTCAAAACTCAATTGATTTGGGATTTTATAGTGAGCTCCAGCCTCGCAAGATTTAATTTTTCTTTCTATCTTTATCTTTATTTACTATTTCTTATCCTCGGGCAGTGATGTCCTATACTTTTTTATTAGATTATTATTTAATAGCTCTTGTACATGTGTTATTGAGGTTTTGAAAATGCTAAGGATGTGTTCATTAACAAAAAATAGTACTACTTTTCTAGAAAAGTATTCTAATAAAATTAGAAATATAGAAAACATGTTCAAAATCCACTTTTTTCAAGAAAAATTGTGAAAACTTGGTTTTTCAAAATATACATTAAATTTGAAAAACTATTAAAAGTATTTTCTAAAATTTTCCTTTAAAATATACCATCTAATTTTCTACAATTTTCCAACCTAGAAAAATAGAAAACACGCTATTCACTCCAATTTTCTTTCTTCTCAGTCGAATTGCTCCTCTCCTTCTCTTCTCATTGTTACATCATTCTCCACCCTCACCCACACACATTCATCTCTGCCCTCTCTTATTTTCTTTTTCTTTCTTCAACCGATGGCTTGTTCTTCCTTTTTTTCTTCTTCACTATTCCGGCTTCTTTCTCGTCGTCGCCTCCCTTCCTCGGTTTGGGCTTCCATTCATCTCCGCCCTCTCTTCTCTTTTTTTTCTTTCTTAACCCGACGCCTTCTTCTTCCTTTTATTCTTCACTGTTCCGACTTCTTTCTCGTCGTCGCCTCCCTCCCTCAGTTTGGGCTTCCATTCATCTCCGCCCTCTCTTCTCTT
Organism: Withania somnifera; assembly: GCA_039654485.1. Taxonomy (NCBI): domain Eukaryota; kingdom Viridiplantae; phylum Streptophyta; class Magnoliopsida; order Solanales; family Solanaceae; genus Withania; species Withania somnifera. The sequence goes on along the minus strand of JBDJHY010000014.1, from coordinate 7,257,264 downwards.
ATTTTTCTTTCTTAAGGGGAGGGAGTCAACTGAACGTCTCAGCCATTAGCGGGAATTTCGCCCGCATCCGATGCCTTCTTCTTCCTTCTTTTCTTCTTCATTGTTTTGATTTCTTCCTCGCCGTCACCTCCCTCCTTCAGTTTGGGCTTCCTCTCCGTCGAATTCAGCCTTCCTCGCCGTCGCCTCCCTCCCTCAGTTTGGGCTTTCTCTCCGTCGGATTCAGCCTTCCTCGTCTTCGCCTCCCTCCCTCGGTAAGTCTTTCCTATTGGTAATCGGGATATAGGTTTGACTGCATATTCTTGCATGAACTTTAAGAAACTTGGTTGATTTCTCAGTGTGGCATTGAATAACTTCTGCTGGTGTTGTCAGAATTTTGAATGAGGTACAAATTTTGATGGTTAATTCTGTAGCTTCTCAATATGGCATTCCGAATTTTGAATGGGATGATTTTTTGGATGATTATTGTTGGAATTACTTGTTAATCTTGGATGATTATTGTTCTGCTTAATGTGTAAAAGATAATCCTTGAAGATAATCCTCGAATACACTCGTCAAAGATAATATGTTCCATCAGTTACAATGGATGTTCAGTTATTATCGAGTTGCAGTTCTGAGGTCATTGAATCTGCTTTGATTGACTATGATTATTTTTTCTTTCCAGAACCCACATCAAATTTTATGTGAATTATTATAATCATGATATGAAAAAGGGGAATTTTGAAAATGATGGTAGTGTTGCATTCTTCACTTGAAGTTCTTTTGTTCTTTCATTAATATCTGTTACTGAATCTTTGTTGACATTTTTATTATAAATTAAATATCTCAATTGGGGTGGACATAGTAATCATGGGGAGGCTATGGATTGACTTGAAAATACTGAAAAATATTTTCTAGAGATTTTAGTAGAGAGGGTCAAGTGAGATTCGAATGAAACACCAATTTTTAAGGGAACTGATTGGATAGAAATTGACGAAGTCATATTTTTTATGTTTGCCTTGAGGTATGGTCCTGAGAAGCTTAAAGAAAAATATTTTCGAATGCGAACTATGCATACAAAATTTACTGAATTGATAAATAACACCGGTGTTACGTGGGACTCGAATTCTGGATAAGTTTTTGCTAGCGACTCCATATGGGATGACTACCTTAAGGTAATATAATATTATTCTTATACATAATCTATTTATTATTATGGCTATTTTAACGTATGATTAATTAAAATTTACTTCTTACCTTGCAGCGAGATAAAATTTTCAAATCTTTCAAGAAAAAGGGTTGCAAACTTTATCCATTACTTGGAGTGGTCTTTAATAATTTTCAAGAAAAAGGGTTGCAAACTTTATCCATTACTTGGAGTGGTCTTTAATAATTCTACAGCTACCGGTACTTTTTGAAATGTTTCTACTGCAGCACCTCAAACATCAGAAGAAGAACAAATAATGGAACAACAGTATTTAGATATGACTGAGGAAAGTTCAAGTAAAAAAGAAAACACAGTGCTGATTCTAATTTGGAATATTTGTCTGGCAGTAGAAGGGTAAAATTGATAGAACAATTTGTTGAAAATGACATAATTTGAACATATTTTTCGTTTTTTATCATTGAAAATTTTTAGAAAATTTGTTAAATTTGAACAAGTTTTCTATTATTCTAAAATAAAGAATTGTGTGCTTTTGAACGCATTTTTTGAATTTTTCATAATTTTTTCGAAATTAGAAAATTCAGAAAATTAGAGATGAAAAACTAAGAATAATTTTCTAGTTATGAACGCACCCTAATATTTTGTCTAAGATTTTTTTTTAGATGTAATAAAGTACTTCATAGTGTTTTAACATGGTTCTCGGGGTTTTAGTTTTCGGGTTCCTAATTAATTTTGAAGAAGATGAGGATGGCTACATGTAAACTATTTCAAAGCCTTTAAAGTTTTGAAATAATCTAGAAAAAATAATAGAGTTGACACTTAATCTTTTTAAAAAAATTAAGAAAACTTTAATTGACTTTATATTTTGAAAACAAGAACAAAATCTAAATCTTTAAAAAGCATGGGTAAGCATTTCGTAATATCCTGAGAAAGTTTTTTAAGTCACCTTGAAACATCCCAAATCGGGTTACACTGATTGTTTTAAGTTTCTATAAAAACCTTTAACACATGTGATCTTTGTATATATTTAATTATTTCTGTGGAATGTTTAAAAGAGTTTCTCGATTTGAAAAAAAAAATACAGTTATAGTTAAAAATCAGAAGATTCATAATTTTCGTAAAAAATATCTCTCTTAAAGGAGTGGTTTTTTAGACAATTAATTTTTTATTAATTTAAAACTAAGTTAAATACGAAAAAACATGTCCTTTTAAATCGAATATTTTAAAACATATTTGTTTATTATTCTATTTTTGCCTAATTCACCAAAAGAAAATCAATATATATATAAATCGTAAAAAATATTTTTTATTAAACAGAAATCGGGAACAAAAATAACTTTGTGGGGATGTGTTCTTAGATAACAAGACATTTTACATATAGATATTTAAACTGACTCTACAAATGCAGTAAAATAATAAAGAAAAAATAATTCAAAACCACCCAAACTATTAGTATATTTGCTATAACACACTCCATCTTTTTGTGGGTGTCATATGACACCCCTGGCCTTTTTTTGAATGTAATTATTTAGTATGTTAATATTCAGAGCTAAATTTCTTGTATGACGTGCTATGCACACGATACCACCTGAATTTTTTTATTTTTTCTTCTTCTTCATCATCTCTTTATTTCTTATTTTTTATTTTATTTTATGCTTCTACTAAATACCAATATTAACGAACCTTTGTTCAGCTAAATCCCGTTTTCTTCTCCCTCTCATAAATTTACACAATCAACACCACCTTTCAACAAATTAAAAAAGAAAACACAACAAAACAATATTATCAAAAAAATCCCAAAATATAGGATTTCGTCCACCACCATATTCAGAATTCTCCCATCACTCCTCAATGTAAGAATCAATTGACCCATATTAGTTTCTTCAACTTCTTAAAGCCCAGCAAAATCACCATGTTCTTTCAAAATCTTGATCTTTCTCAAACTCTTACTTATACTCAAACACTCTTTAATGCCAAAGACACTATTTACTTTATAGGTACTATTCATAAATCTGAATTTGTTGCCCATAATCTCACAAATTCTGTTTCTTTGGGTATTAAATTTGAGTTTTTATTCCTAATTCTACACTTCATGAAGACATTGACATTTTGGATCCAAAATTTTTTGGTTATGTTTAGTAAGTGAGAATATGGAAGAATTATTAAAGCTTATGCCTTATGCAAAGGCTAAAAGGATGTTCTTAATTTTGGTTATTTTGGTAAAGTTAAATTATATGGTTTTGTGTGTTAAACGTGTATTTGCTTTTGGGAAGAGTATTATTTCCATTTGGTTTGGCATGGTAAAAAAAAATTGGTGAAGGTCATGGATCAGGTTTGAATGGTAGTGGCAACGATAGAGGTCACCAGTTACAATAGTGGTGTTGAAGGTGTGGTGGTGGTAATGGTTGATGTGGTTAAGGTGATGATATAGAGAGAGAACGAAAAAAGTAAAGAAAAAATAAATAAAATATATCTGATTAATTAAAAAAAGTAACTTTGTGGGCTTCTCACTCTCTCAAAGAAAATGAAATATACATTTTTTACTACATCAGTACGAAGGGAGTAAGTTATTACATTTTAAAAGAGTCCAAGTGTAACATCTTGAATCTTGTTTCTTGGTAGTAATATCCTAAACTAAGTGTGGTATGAGTGCTTGAAGTCATTGGACTTCATAAACAACTTATAACATAAAGTTGAGTTCAAGGCTCTTTCAATATGCTTAGTTTTGAAATTACTTACGTGTTTGGGTCAACTTTTAACGATTATATCTTTTGATATATAATGATTTAGGCTACCCATGACCTATCTACAAAAAGGTCTTGAATCTAGTTTCCGACACAACAAACCGCGTGTCATTTGAATTTTGAAGTAAATAGTTATGGGCATTTTTCTTGAGACTGTCCAACAGTGAAATATTCTTAGGTGCATAGTGTAGCTCAGAGCTTCCCACGGTACAAATCGTGATCCCTTATAGTACGTCTCATTTTGAGAATAGTGGGTTTGGACCAGAATCTTCCCAAAGTGTTGTTAAGGGTCCACGAGACGCAACCACGACATGTACTCATTCAAACCATGACCCATACTTCCCATCCGTACTGTTGACGCTTGGAAAACAACACCTTCGGTCCCTCTTGTATGAGAAACACCACGAGCCATGGAGTTGAAGACCAAGACTCTTGGTAAGAGGCTTCCATTCCATTGAGAAAAGCTCATTATACAACTCAGGGGAGGCACTCCACGAGTTGTATAGTCCACTCCACTACTCGTGAAGTAGTGCCGACAAATTTCATAGTTCGTTTAATAAGGGGTATAAGGATGGCTCCCGATTCGATTCGATTTGAATTGAATCGAACCGAATCAAAATTAATCGAATCGAAAATTGTTATTCGATTCAAACTATTGGGGGAGCTAATAATTGTTCGATTCTATTTCGTGAGAATCGAATGGAATCAAAATCTTTTAAAAGTATATAAATTTAATAAGATATTATAAAACTATAAATTCTAAAAAAACTAACTATTTTCTAATCGAAAAACTAAAAAGTAAAACTAAAAGGCTAAACCTAACCTAATATAAATTGACGGTTGCTGCCTGCTGCTCCTCTCACTTTCAATTTACAAAACAAATTAAAATCTCATTCTCTCATCTCAGTCTCAGAGTCTCAAAACTCCCTTAGCTCTCGCATCTTCCTCTCTCAGTGACTCAGTCGAGTCATTGACAATCTTTCTCAATCTTTCTCACTTTCTCTTCTCATAATCACATTCACAGACTCACAGATAATCTCACCCATGACGCCGCCTCACATCAGACTCCTCTTTGTCGTTACTCGTCACCACAGGTCTACAGACACGCCTCCTCCAGCTCCTCTTTGTCATCACCACTTCTCTTCATCATCTCCGGTCGATCGCCTCTTTGCTGTTTTCTCTGGTTCTTGTGACACCGCTAGCCTCAAACTCGCTAAAAACTTTCCATTAAAGGTAATTATTTTTTATTTATCATGGATTTCATACTGTGTAGTGTGTACTATAGTTGTGCTAGCATCAATTTTATGGCTTATTTATCCTTTTTCTTCATTTTTCTTTTTGTTCTTGATTCGATATCTTTCT
>JBDJHY010000014.1:7233489-7244569 GCA_039654485.1 Withania somnifera | reverse complement strand
AGCTCCATTCTTTGGACAACACCACTACTATTGTCATCGATGCCGCTACACTCTGCAACTACTACCAGCCTATACCATCACTTCAATCTATCCCTACTTGCAACTATCTCCACCATCACAACTCGCATCGTCTCCAACTACCACCAACACATCATCAACCATTATGCATACATTTTTCAGCTACCACGGTCAACACATCTAACTACTAATATCAACCAACTTCACACTATAATCACCACCATCAACACTACCTATCGCCACTATCATATCAATCATGTCAAGCCCTAAGCCTAAATCTTGGGCGTAACATGGTGCCTGAAATCATGAATGGCTCTAAAATAACCCTTGGACTGTCACAACACATAAAACATGGGTTAACTTTTGCAATATGAATAGAGAATAAGAAAGTTTGTGACTGAATGGTACATTATTTGAAAACTAAGTACAACTTCTGTCTAACTGTCTATGAAGCCTTTACTAAGACTGATAAGTAGTTGGGACCAATCCTAAGAAAAATCTAAATAACTGGAAAGAAAGAAGACCAACTGAGAACTCTGATCGTCCTCAGAGAATAAGGACTCACATCTGCTTACTAAAATTTGCTGGCACTTACTATCCACGAACTGATAGGAGTATGTACATATAATGTGAACGTAGGCATAGAGTATACGTCAGTACTTTGAATATACTGGTATGTGAGTTTATCCAATAACTTTCAGAAAAAATATAACTGAATATAGGTATAGGATACATGTCCAATATCTAGATATGAGAGCATTTAAGCATGTATAAGCTGGTACTGACATCACAAACCTGTTATTGAGCTGTGAAGTCGAAAATGTTTAAACTATAGAACTAAAAAATCATAAATGCTTGAACAAGTAAAAGTTAGGACTATGAGATAACGAAAACTGGTTACATGCATAAAGATTAATTTTTTACTTAACATTTGAGAGATTTTAAGTAAAATATGTAAAGTCATAAAGAAATCATACTTAACCAAAAGAAGTCATGAAAACTGAGTTTCCATGACCCATATTTAATTGAAAACATGCTTGAAAACTTAGATATCATGATAATAATAATAATAAAAAATTTAAAAAAAGGTTCATAGATGTGTAAACTAGTGAATTATGCGACATGCGTAATCATATTCTAAAATTGAAAACTGAACATAGCGGGGACATGGGTGGGAGTTTCTCTTAACCGACATATAACCATGCGAGCTCATGGAGTTCAGTATGCTTCTCCTACACCGACAAAAAGCGGTAACCTGCCAAAGTAGCACCATATATACAATAGGATCCTTTCATTACGCCTCAGTGATGTTGGGCCATAAACCTACGGTGCAGCACAGTTATGGAACTTGGGTTGCATTTTAACCCTTGTTCTCTCGGTGCTCAATAATCCTCCCAAAACTCAGTACATAAACATAGCTCATTTAAAATTCATAATTGGTACATCTTGCGCATATTATTCATAAATCATACCGTATCATGTCATATAATAGTTCTTGTATCAAAGTCCATGAATTATAAGAATTCATAGAGAATCATCATTTTGAAATTTGTATTTTCATGAGATAAGGAATCAATGAGTGATTTCATGTACTTTATCCCGATCTTTAAAATCATGTAAACTCTCATGCTAAATCACATAAAATAACGAGTTCATGAAGAAAAAAAATCATGTAAAACTTGCATAGAAATAAGAGTAAATATCATGAGAGATAAAAAGGATTTAAAATTCATCATAGTTCATGATTTGGGTTAGAACCCTAATTGAAAATTCATAGAATGTTACTTGAAAACAATGAATTTTGAGCATGAGAGTGAAAGGAATCTTTCATTGAATACCCTCATACCTTGTCATGAAGATTTTAGACAAAATCTTTAATGGAGACTTGAATTCTTGAATTTTGAAGTAAGATCTTTGGAGAGGAACTTGAGCTTGAAAAACTTTGAGCTTCAACTTGAAGAAATTCTTCTATGGAGTATGCAGAATTTAAGTTTTGGGGAAGAACATGGATTTTTTCCCCTACTTTGACTTTTAAAAACTTCAAAGTATTATATGGGGAGAAAAAAAAGGGTTTGTGAGCTGAAGAAAAACAAGTTTTGGACTTTTTTGAGGGGTATTAATTCGTGAATTGAGCATAGAAAGTGGTAGGATGAATATAAACTTGAATAAATAGGGTTTGGAAAACTTTTCGTCAAGTATTGAGCTGCTCGGTGCTCTCCTAAATTACTATAAGTTAGTTGCGTCATCGTGCTCCTTATTTCGTGCATTCATCTCTACGACTCGCTATTTACTAAAATGCTCATAACTTTTTATTCTGACCTCGAATTGATGCGTGGTTTATTGCATTCGAAACTAGACTCAAAGAATTTAAGTTTAGATAGGTTATGGGTCTTGTAACTTGTAATGGATATTGAGGTCATTTTTGTGATTTCCGTAACTTTCTCTATGCTTAGAGCATTCTTATTACTGCCCCAAGTCGTTTGTGACTAACTGAGATCGGTAGGTTAGTTTTCTGACAATTTTATAGCTTAATTCCTTTATATAGTTGTAGTTTATTAAGGAATTATTCAGCTTATACAATCACGAATCACATTTTCATTGATTTCGTAAGACTTGGTAGATACCCTAATGCCTTACTATTTAAAGCCCAAGTACTAGCTATTACTTTATTGGGCCCAAGCAGCAACAAGACTTAAAAAGGAAACCCCAAACCAATGCTTAATGCTTTGGATGGCTGGTTGGGAGGCTTGCCCTCTCCTGGACGGCTTGTCCACTTGGTGCTGGGCAAGTTGTTCACTTCAAGCTTCTCCCGAGGCTTCTTGGTTCTTGTTCCAAGCTATTCTACCTACAAAAGCTTGACCCCGAAAGTGTTCCAAATGCCCAAAATATTCTTCAAAGGACTCTCATCAACTCCCAACTAACCATAGCATTTATCATTAAGTCATCATAAGTAAGGCCAATCCACACTGCATCATCAAAGATGATGTCAAGCATGAATTCTTTGTTTAATGTAGTTTATTGAGGGCTCCTTACCTTTCAAATATTTTGGTGTAACTTTATCCTAAAAGAAGCTTATTATTAGTTAATGTATGCCAGTGGTGGATAAGATTACAGAAAGTGTGATGTGTTGGACTTCTAAGCTAATACCTATGTTGGAAGGCTTCAACTTATTAAATCTGTTGTTTTTGGATTGCAAACATATTGGGCCCAATTGTTTATTTTACCCAAGAAGATCGTGAAGTTAATAGAACATGTATGTAGGACCTATTTGTGGATTGGTTTGGCTAATTCAGAAAGACCTTTGGTCTCTTTGGATAAAGTTTGTCAACCTAGAGGAGCTGGTGGTCTTACTGTACTACAATTGTATACTTGGAGTAGGCCTGCTACACTAAAATAATTGTGGGCTTTTGCAACAAAGAAGGATTGTTTAAGGGTGAAGTGGGTCCGTATCTACTATATGAAACATGAGGTTGATACATGCCTTATTCCTTGTAATGCAACATGGATGATTAGAAAAAAAATATAGGGGGCAAGAAGGTTTATTATGTCAACTCAGTCTCTGCAGGACGGCTTATGTAGCAGATTTCAATCTATGGTACACAAGAATAAATTCAGTATTAAAAAGATGCACATCACTCTGAGACCACTTTATCTAAAGGAGCAATGGAGGAGCCTTGCAACCCACTCAGCCATCAATCCCAACATCAGTTTTGCTTATGGTTCCGAATACATGCATTTTCTGTAATGGGCCTGAGGAAACACGGAGCGTCTTTTCTTTGCTTGTTAGATTACTAGTACCTTGTGGAGTAGATTACTTCGCTGGATAGGAGACAACAGAATAGTAGGGAGCTGGCAAGAGGAAGTGGTAAGAGCCACTAATTGGGCAAAGAAGAACTCCGACAAGGGTGGTATCTTTTGCTGCCTATTTGCCATGGTGGTGACAGTGTTTTGGAGAGAAAGAAATCAATTGTGGTTACAAGGAGGCCATTTCCGGCTTGAGAGTTTAATTAGGGAGATAGCCATTCACATCCTAGCAGATTGAAGAAGTGGCAACCTTGTCTACGGCAGCTAAATCACATGCCTTGAATTCCAGTTGGAGTTTGTTGTCTTTTATTTATAAAGTTTTATCATGTAATTTCTTATTTGTACTTTTGCAGTTTTAGCTAGTTGAAATAGTGTACTTACCAAAAAAAAAAAAAGATATTGTTTGGATGAGATATGTGAAAGTGGAATTAGAATTGATTAAGATTGCATCAACGTAATAACCGTTATTGTAGTATACTACTAGGAGGTATGGGCAAATCCCCTAAAAAAAAATCTTTAAGTTGTTAACAAACGAAGTAGATGGAAAAAGTTAACTGAAATATGTAGATGCTCTGAGCCAAAAGCCTATTTAGGTGCGTGTTTTTAGGGACATGCCACTTTTCTTACATTGAGTTGAAACAAATGTCTTTTAGATGCTGAATTCTGAAAAAGACTAACCAAGTGTCTCTTCCTCAAATCAAACTTTTGGTATTGCAAGTGTTTCAGCAAACAGCAAGGAAAACTCTATCCCACCTACTGGGAAAAAATAAAAAAGAGGCTCTCATATCTTTCTCTAAAATCAAGGAAATAAGCACGAAGCTGACTTGTGATTTCAGGTTCGTCTTTCGTATACTAATTTTCGTGCATCTTGAAACCTGACATTTTGAAGAGTATCTTAAACCTATCCAATCAGAAAGTACCATGGAACGTTTTCCACTCTCAAATTGTACTACAAAGAAACCATTTCTAACACAACACAATGACGCATGGGTCACAAAATTTAGATTAAAAAAGAAACATTTGCTCCATTAGTGTATGCTGAGAAAAGCAGAAGAAAATCCATAATTGAGGATGTGTGTCTTTTTTAAAAGCAAGGAAGAATGCACAATTTAGATGGAGTTCATCACTTCGCATTATTCGCCTCCCATCATCTGCAATATTAGAAGTGCTATTTCAGAAAGTCAGATTAACAGTTGCAACTCATACAAGGAGAAATTTAAAAGTTGCAATATACATGAATATAATTTCCCCATCAGAGTAGTCACACGTTTGTGTTTTTATAGCAAAGAAATGCCACTGAGCGCCTTTCTCTAAATATATGGACTAAAACAGTAACTGTTTTCTTTCCACCAAACTAAAAGAAAATGCGCTACACTTTGGTAAGACTTTAGCCAATGCTGGTTTCCTCCAATCCCATCTATATGATGACAAAGGTGACCTTAGGGCTCCAAAATAAGCAACCCTCAATTCTTAATTCGTTGGAGAACTCATATTAAGTGGTCAGACAGTAAGTGAGGAAGCCGCTCACATTGAAAGGGAGAAGAACACTTTGTCATAGTGTTTACGGTACGGAGGTGAAATGGATTTTGATTACATTTTCCAGTTTTGAGTAAGTGAAGTGCAGTTTTCACTGATTTATATGAGAAACCAAACCGATTCACAGTAATTGTTTCATGGAAGTCTTGTATAATACAAGTGCATCTGGGAGACTATGTTCTCCAAATAAAACCATAAGGGGGTCCTCCTTCTCCATTCCTTTTTCAGACATAATCCTACAATTTCTCCTAACTGCCTAATGTCAGATTACCATTACCTTGAAGAAATCTCCAATCCCCTCAAGAGGATTTCTACGTCGAATGCCATAGAACTTCTCTGCAATTTCGTCTAGCAACTAAACCACAGAACAGTAAACATTAGGATGAAAACTCTCACTCTGAACTGAAGCAGAAGATTCATATTCTTATGCTTCATAATAGCTGTAAAGACAAACATGTAAAAGTGAAAAGATATAACTAAGTATCCCAGTGTATGCATGAAAATATCTCCCTTGGAGATAGACACTCACTTCATTAAACATAGATTCTCTATCTATACTAGACTTGTAGGTTTGCCTCAGCATGTTAAACAGAGGCAAGGCATCCCTCTGCAACCTGTACCATAAATTGAGCTTGTGAACTGTGAATGGCAGCTTAATCATGTAAAAAGGAATGCAGCATAGAAATTTTACTTTTTCCTCATGAAAAATTAATTAGTGTACAAAGCACGATTGGAACTTACGTCTGGAGGAGATAGTTCACAAACTGTGTTAATTCTGAGCTAGGGAAGTTAAGATTTTTCAATTCGACTTCCATTTTCACCTCATCCATGAGCTTGTTAGCATCTCTTAGGTTTCCCAAAGACAAGTACCTGCCAAAGCAAAGAGATAACAATAGAACCATACGCTCAACAAGATAAACATGGAAAAGATTAAAATTAGTCACCAGTTCCTTTTAATTAGGATTTTATTAATCACCAAAAGTAATAATTACAAAACTAAGCTAGAACTTCTCAGCTAGCTTTCTCAGCAGGGGCAGCACAAGGTGTTGCCTATACTTAGAAACAAAACTACAATTAAAAGAAAAATCTCTCTAGCAATATCCTTGCATGTGCATTAGCTCTGGCAGAACATACACAAGTAATTCTTCTTGCTATCATCTCCTCTGTGGTCCCCTTCTTCTCAAATACTCTTGCATTTCTCTCTTTCCAGATTTCATGAACAAATTCTGTGTATACAGCTTTCAGCACCTTAGACTGTAGACTTTTCCCTTTTGTCTTCAGTATGTTCCATTGGTTCATTGTCATCCATGTTGCATGAGAAGGTGCATTAATGTTTTTCCAGTCGACCAGTCTCCTCCATACTAATTTAGCAAAAACACATTCTGTAAACAAATGGTCCCTTGTTTCATTACCCTGCTTACACAGTACATATTCAGGATCCAAAGTATTTTCCATTTCAGCAACCTGTCCACTGTAAGAAGCCTATTCTGGAGCTGTAACCAAGTGGTGAAGATAGCTTTTGGTCTAGCTGAATTATGGCAGATTAAGCTTCTCCATTCCACCTTAGGGTAGATACCTTGCAGTTGGATATAAGAGTTCCTGATTAAACTCCTTTTACCAATGCTAGCACTATGAAATACATGGAGTTATTCTTTTGCACCAAGTACCTTTCTTATCATCCAGCAAGCCTGTTTGGGAACCCTAAGATTATCCCTGGTCTGTCCTTTAATGTAATAACTATGTATCCATTTGATCCACAACTTATCCTGCTTTTTCTCCACATCCCAGCACAACTTTAGAATAGAAGCCTTGTTCTAAGTCTTTATATTCACCAGATTCAATTCACCTGTGGTCTTAGGGGTACACATCCTCTCCCAAGCTATTAGAGTCTTCTTGCTTATCACATTAGAACCAGACCATATATAACTTCTACAGTATGACTGGCAGATTTCATCACCTTGGCAGGGATCACAAACAACTGTGCCCAGTAAGCTTGAATCCCAAAAAGCACGGACCTGACGAGTTGGATTCTCCCAGCATATGATTTCTTTGCTGTCCATGAGGAAATCTTTGCAACAATATGATCTATCCGTGGTTTCCCTTTGAGGGATACTTAACTTCTTAGTAGACAATGGAACCCCCAAATATCTAAATGGCAATTTTCAATAACTGTACCCCAACATCTGTTGAATTTGAGCCTTCATTGTATCAGATACCCCTCCAAAATCCACAGCACTCTTAGCTAAGTTGGCTTGAAGTCCTGAAGCTTTAGTGAAAATGCTGAATTTCTCATGCAGGGAAGTAACCGATGCTAGATCTCATCTTGAAAACAATAAGAGATCATCTGCAAAGCATAGATGAGTGAGCTTGAGTCTAGCACACATAGGGTGATATTTGAACTGTTTCTGGTGTTCTAATTTTGACAGGTTCCTGCTCAGATACTCCATAACCATCGCAAATACAAAAGGAGACATAGGATCCCCTTGTCCAAGCCCTCTTGCTGCCTCAAAAGGTTTGGTTAGTTCACCATTTATGATAAAGGAGAACACTGTAGTTACACAATGCATGACGCAACCAATGAATTTCATGGGAAACCCCAGGCCTGACATTACTTGCACCAAGTATTTCCAGTCAACACTATCATATGCTTTTAGGATATCCACTTTTATCATACACCTTGGTGACGTATTCTTCCTACTATAATTCTTAACCAATTCATGCGCAAGAATAATTTATCAGCCACTTTCCTCCCTGGTATAAAACCTGCTTGTGTTTCCGAAATCACAGAAGCAATTACATTATGTATTCTTCTAGCAAGCACCTTTGTAATGGGTTTGTAAAGCACTGTACAACATGAAATAGGCCTATATTCTTTGATATTTGAAAGATTTGGCACCTTAGGTAATAAGGTGACTGCAGTACAGTTTATAGCTTTGTGCATCTTTCCACTCAAGAAGAACCCTTTCACAGCTTCATTCGCATCATTTTTTATTATTTGCCAGGCACTTTTAAAAAGTATAGCAATATATCCATCGACCCCCAGGGCTTTGTCATCACCAATGGAACATAAACCATCATAGATTTCTTTCTCAGTTACCTCTGCACACAATTCCATTTGCTGAAAATGAGACAGGATAGGTCCATGCTTCATAGTAATCTTATTAACTGCAGTGGTACTTGGTGAAGCAGTCCCCATTAAAGACTTGTAAAAGGAAACTATTTCATGCTGAATTGCGGCAGGCTCCACAAGTTTCTCCCCATTATCAGTAGTGAGTTCCACAATTTGTTTCCTGTACCTCCTCTGTTTTGTCACAGCTGCAAAATATTTAGTATTAGAGTCACCTAGTTTTATCGAGATAGCTCAAGATTTAGGCTGCTGAATATTCTCTTCTATATTATTCCATTTCTCAAGTTGAATCAACATCTCCTTTTCTGCAAAAGCTATGGTATCTGAGTAATGTGTAGCTAGTTGAAGCTGGGCCTTCTGTAAGTCATTTCTAAGTTGGTGGATCTTCTCAGGCACACCTATATACTCTTTGTTATTCAGTTGTTTCAGTTGTTTCAATTGTGGCTTAAAATCCTTCAGTTTCTGCCAGATATTCTTTAAACTCTTCCCAGACAACCTGCTAGTCCAACTTGTAGCAACTATTGAATCAAATGCCTCATGAGTTGCCCAAACATTAAAGAACCTGAAAGGAGTCTTAATGTTGGGTGTTTGCAATTGCATATCTAACAGCATTGGGGAATGATCTGAAATATGAGGTAGCTTGTATTCCAAGATTAGTTGCCCATACTGCATAATCCACTCATCATTTTCCAAAGCTCTATCTAACCTACTGTAAATCCTATCAGACCCCAACTGTTTGTTCGACCATGAGTAGAATTCTCCTTTCCACGTCACTTCATTCAAGAGCAAATCTTGCACAAAAGAAGCAAATTCCTTTGTTTCAGCTTTTGTAATAGGAGCACCATGAAGTCTATCTTGACTTTGAAACAAAGCATTAAAGTCACCCCACACAAGCCAAGGTTTGAAGCCTTGAGCAGCCATCTGCCTTAAATCTTCCCATAAAGATTTCCTCAACTCTATAGAATTGACACCATACACTACAGTCATGTGACAATCAATCTTCTTTTCTGTGCTAACCACAGCACAGTTTATATATTGTGTCCCCTGATTAATGACTTGAACATCACAAACATTCTCATCCCACAGGATCCAAATTCTCCCATTCATAGCACTAGTAATATGAACCATACTCCACACCCAGGAACTATTGCTTGGGCTACAGAAATAGCCTTATTCTCTTAATCTGGTTTCTACTAAGCCAACTAATTTAATACTATTTTCCTTTACATATTTATTCAGCTCCCTTTGCTTATATCGCTTATTAGTACCCCTGATGTTCACACTAACCAAGACATTTATAAACAAGTTGATGAGCCTCCACCTTCATCGTGTGGAGAAGATGCCAACATAGCTACTCGGGGGGTAAAACATCAAATCCATTCATCATGGGCAAAGTTGTTGTTTGTGCATAGCTTTTCATGATACTACTTCCTGGAACATTTTTACCTTTGCTTGCCTGTTTGCTCTTGACTGCATTGCCATGACTCCCTTCTTTAGCCCCTGTACTCTCATTACTCTGCTGCATAGTAGTTGAAGGTTGTGACTGCTCCATTTCCCTCAGTACTTCTTGCCCAGATGCCTCCTTTGGTAACCATGTGGGAACCAGCTTTGGTTGCTTCTGTATAGGAGGTGGCGGATTTAGCTTTGGTTTGGGCTGCTTAGCTTGCTCGGCCTTAGTCTGCTTACAATTATGTCCCACCATCATACATTTTTCACAATATTCAGGCTTCCAATCAAACACAATTACCTGTTCAAATGACCTCCCTTGTGCATCCATAACCGTGACTTCACTAGGAATGGGTTGAGTAACATCTAACTCAATCAACATCCTCGCATAAGAGATCCTTGTTTGTTTGGACGTACATTCATCAGCAAATAGTGGGATTCCTGCAGCACTTTCTATTCTACTCAAGGAATCACAACTCCAACAATTCAATGGTAACTTGGGAAGAGTCACCCACAGTGTGATTCAGTAAGAAATTCAGCCTTAAAATCCATTTTAGGTATCCATTGTTTCAGAATTATTGGTGTGTTATTTGTGCTATAAGGCCCAGTGAACAATATCTCCTTCATATCTGATTCTGAATGAAACTTCACCAAATAATATCCCTCATCATGGTAAAACAATTCCAGACTTGTAACACAAGATCGTGTTTGAGAAATGAAACTCTTCATGTACTTATGCCCAGGCATCTCTCCAATAACATAGAGAATCAGAGAATACTTCCATTTAGCCCCCTCTTTTCCTTGTTCCTGTTCATTCAATTTCACCAGTACTTTACCATTAACTAGCTCAGGTGTTACATAGTTCAAGTACATACCATTTGCTAGCAATTCTATTGCCCGCGAACAAACTGACTCATGGGCTGGTACCCTTTTCCTCATGTGTAGGTGACCTCACCATATCAGCTGGCCCCTTCAACGGTTGCTCATCCGCAGATGAAACAGTGTCCAGCGGAACAGTTGTCTCCACATTCATCTTCGTTTTCCCTGCAGATGGTGGTATATCTGTGCCCACCTCTCCTTGAATTCCCTCAGGACTCCAATTTATGCACCTCTGAACAGATCTTGAGGTACCCACATGTTCACTCATCT
>JBDJHY010000014.1:7189988-7207664 GCA_039654485.1 Withania somnifera | reverse complement strand
TTCTTACTTATAATATTTTCCTAGCACATATGTCCCTCGTTATTCAATAAACTTATATAAGAAGAAAAAAATTATTAAAAAATAGTAATTGACATTAAAGTAAAAGATATAGTACTTGACATTAAAGTAAAAGATATGTCTATTTAAATAATATAGTTTGATACTATGACTTATTAATTATAATTAAAATCACAAATATATAGAAATTAATAAATTTTTAAAAAAATGGCTTTAATGTATAATAATAATAATAATACCAATAATAAATAGGTCTTAATTTGCAAAGATCTTAAAATAAATACTTTATGACATTGAAATATTTTTCTTACCATGTATTTTAGGATTTTTTAATTATTAATTCTCCTAATATTTCTTACCATATATTTTACTTCTACCAAATTTTTAGGACTCTTTAATTTTTAAAATATATTTCTCTTACAATATATTTTATGATTTTTTATTTTAAATATAATAAAAATAATTAAATAATATTTGTCAGAAAAAGGTGAAAAGATTGTTTTATCTGTTGGAAGGTCTTTAACAAAAAGTTCATATCACTTTTCTAAGGGCCTTCACAATTTTAATTTAATATACATATACGTGCATGGCTCCAACAACTCATCAAACTTATCAGTACAACAAGACAAGGTTTCATTTTCAATGGCTGGTGTTAGAAGCATCAAACGGGTTAAATGCAATTGAGAGCCCGCATATATTCGCTTAGGAGTTGACAGGCTGACATTGAACCAAACAATTCACATGGAGAGAATAAGCTCTCGATTAACAGTAGGTTTGCACGGCATGGTAAAATAACATGATAAAAATCAAAGACTATATTTGAAATTCCAACCATATCTACATTCTACAGCAGCCGCCACCTATTAATTTTCATTTGCCAAAGTCAGAAGTGGCTCCCGTGATAAATGTGGAATGGAAGATAAATGGACAACAAATGCAGTTCTATGCCATATGGCTGTAGTGTTTGGAGATTCATCGGGAACCTATGGCCACTAGTGCAAGCCAGATTTAGTTATAAATTTGGCCATGCTCTAAAGGTATCATTCTGGAATGACAAATGGATTGGATATACCCCTCAGAAACAGCTTTATGCAGAGCTGGAACATCTTATCCCAGCAACAAGAAGCTACTGTGGCTGATATGTGAACCGGGAAGGATGGAATCTCCACCTCAGAAGACATAATTGAATGATAGGGAAATGGAGAGTAGCAGCCTTCTACACCAGTCTCTCATTTCCATAACTTATCAGGAGAGAATGACACTATGGTATGGCAGAAAGAAAGCAAAGGGATATTCTCTGTCAATTCAGCTTATAAGGACCTAAATTCATCAAGCGATCAGGAGGACTGTTGGCCATGGAAGACGATATGAAGAGTAAAAGTGCCTTGTAAAATGAAGTTGCTTCACTTGGCTAGTGGCTAGGGAAGCAGTACTAACACATGAGGAACTGAACAAAAGAGGTCTCCACCTATGCTCTGGATGTTACTTTTGTGGGGAACATGCAGAGACAATTAACCATCCTCTTTAACGCTGCAAATGGAAAGACAGCTATGGAAGATTTTCATCAACTTGAAAGATAGGTGGGTGATGCTAGGGAGTGTGAAAGGAGTTCTGAATTGTTGGAACAGTGATAATAATGCAGCAAAAAAAGGAGAATGGAAGATTGTCCCAGCATATATATGGTGGTCAGTGTGCAGAGAAAGAAACCAGAGATGCTTCGAGTATAAGAATAACAATATTCAGAAGTTCAAGATGAGTTCCTTAGCTCTCTACTATTTTTGTTGTAAACAGGATTTGAAGTTCAAGCTGAAGATATCTTGGAGATTTTAGACTGTTCGCAAGTCATGTAACAGCTAAGAAATCAAGTTGTAAGCTGTAATACTCTTGTTGGGGGACAACATTTTTTGGCGTAGTATACCTGTTGATATAAAGTTAGCTGTCACCATTCTCCCCCCACCCCACCCAAAAAAGTGGGTCCTGAGAAGTACTTTAACCTTCAGGAAGAACAGTAGTATCCTAGAGTGACCAAGGTGCATACAGAACACAATTAATAGATGTTCGCATTCCTGTGCATTAAACACTAGCCATGCAAATCAAGACAGAGGCAGAAGAATAAAACGATAGAACTATTTTTTTATTGGATACAAAATAACAAGAAAAGAGGAAGAATTAGCTTACTTGATAAGTAATCTTCAACATAATCTTTATCAATTTTCCCATGGGCCATAGCCCCAACCTGCATATGTCAAATATCAAGTAACGTATAACTTCAGACAGAATGAAGTTGTCTATAGAAAATTACACTAGAACATACCACAAAAACAAGGTCCATGTCATTGTTGACGCCATTAACATAGTCCTGAATATCCACCAGCTTCTCCGAACTATGAGAGAAGCCTAAAGCATAAATAAAGTGTGGTATTAGCCAATTGTCAAGAACATTCTATAACAAAAGGAAGGAACTAAAACAGAAAAATTATTCACCTATCTTCCGACAGTTGATGGGTAAGTACTGTGTAACAGGGTTTTTTATAACACGTAACAGTTTCTCTCGCTTACCAACAGCAGTTATGCTCAGCTTTTGTAGCAGCTGCACTGAAAGTTGAAGCAACATCAGAAGACAGAAAAATTAAATAAATCCCAGATGGGAATAAAACCATGAACAGGGATGAGTGAAGAAATTTTGTTCAAGGTAATTTAACTTACACATGATGCCAGCAAATCGTTTAAATGTCCTAGGGATACGGACATGAGGTTTTACTTCAAGAAGGACACCTTTCTCAGTCCTCACATATAAAGCTTTCAATCGCCCAGCTTTATTTACTCGGCTATCTAAAACTGAAAGCATTGCCTGTGAAAGGAAAGAAGAATTTACACAAACATATTAGGAAAACAATGAACAAAGAGGTTTGACTAATTGCATAGCCCCATAAAACATTCATGAACTTTTTGCAATAATTAAGTGCAAATGAACTTACTGCATTAATGTACAGTACAGAAAAAGGATGAAAGCAGTAATTGGTACCAAAAGGAGGGTAATAGGGAAAGTAAGCACTTTCACAGGGATGCATTGGACCATCACAATTAAATATTTTGATCCTACACGCCCTAAGGTGCAAGCAAGCAAATATAGTTACATCTAGTCATTCTTCTTTCTTCCTCTGACTAGAAGAAGGATCTAACAGGAAGGAAGGAAGGAAAAATCTCGTGTTCTTTTCTATTGAACTTTTAGCAACTGCTGCTTATAGTCTTTCTTACCCATCCCTAGAAACTCTCTTTTTGCTCCCTTGGTGACTCAAAACCACAACCTTAAGGTTGGAGGTGGAAGGTTGTTACCACCTGAGCAACCCACTCGTCTTTATAGTTTTTTCTCTTCTTCCCATTTCAACAATAAAACACATACTAAAGAAGAAGAACCAGCTCCCCCCTGCAATTCCATTGATGCTCCCCAGTTCCAATACACACTCAGAATCTGAACCAGAAAGAAGTAGAATGGAAGGCAAGATCACGTTAATGAACTCACTCTAAATAACTAACAGTGAGCAAGAAAATGGAAGAAAAAAAACCCACAGCCTAAGCAATCCATGTGTGCATCTTTTCACGTAAGGTAATGGAAATCCTTTTGAAATAAATAAAGAAGCTTACAGACAGACATCATACGACGGTTAACAAAAAAAACATTTAGCCCTAACTTTGTTATGTAGTCTAAACTCTTCAGTAGAATTTTCTTTGTCTCCGGGACACAAAACAACTACTCCCTCCATCCATCTTTAGATGTCACTTTTGACTTAGCACATATGTTAAGAAGCAACAATTAATATGGGTGATCTTACTATTTCACCCTTTGACTATTTTATGCTTTGGAAAATGCATTGAAGAATGAATAGTATTGAATAGTAAGGGCAAATGGGTAAATTGTCCATTGGGTTTCCAAACGTGGCAACTATTGTTGGATAGCTATTTATAGTATAAGTGACAACTAAAGATGGACAGATGGAGTATTATGAATTAAATGTTGCCTTAGTTGCAAAGTGGATCGTAGAATTGAATAAGTGCATTCTAGAGTGAATAAGCAAGATCCTTCCTAAAGGCATATGACCATGCAGACGGGGAAGATGGCATTTGCTAGAAATGGATAAAGTTTTGCACAACTATGTTGAGATTCCATTCTGATAACAAAAATGTCAGAGAAGAGAAACTAGAGAGTTTTGGCAGGCAAAGAAAGATCCATAGTACAAATGAAAATGGTTTTGGTGTTTATTGTTTACTTTTGGAGCACTCATGGTGTCGGCAATTATATAAATGGATGGAAGATAAAATAACATGCTTTTGGAGTTTGAAAGAACTCATCTTTGTAGACTTGTTTGTACATCTTGTATCCCGAAGTTCCTTATTCATATATAAAAAGATATATTACTTATGAGAAGAAGCTATTTCGCATCCTATTACATGTATTTAACTGAAATAAAATCAAGAAAAAGGTAAGAGTACATATTTCCAGAACAGACACGGGTGTGCTCATCCTAATTTCATCTTCTCTTTTCTCTTCCTTGTTCAATCCAAACTCACATTTTATCCTTGAGAAATGGAAAGTTCCACTAGAGAAGCAAATGTATAATCACTATTTACAAACATATTATCAAAGAGCTATTAAAATGATTATTTGGGGATTTCGTGGCGAACTACCAGATATCTATCTCCTTATGATTATTCCTTTTTAGTAATTCAGGCAACCGATAATCCCAGGTTACAAAGACACAATTTATCTTTGGATCAGAAAACATCTTCTAAATGATTGTTTAATACTTTTCCAGTCCCAACTTGTCCAACACTCTTTCATTTTTGTTTGCTCCGATAAGATTGGTAACTTCCTAAATATAGAAACTATCTAAATTCACATGTACTATTTTTATGGCAAACTTTTCACATTCCCCTTTTTGCCATCAACATGACTTGTTGGAGGTGCAATGGTGTATTTTATTTAAGGATGACGTAGTTTTGATTGAAGAAACTCGAGTTTACACTAAGCTGGAGGTTTGGATACAAACCCTAGAGTCTTAAGGTTTCAGGTTGGACACAAAAAATACTTGGAGAGTAAGTTCAGTGGTATGGCGTGCGAGGCTGACATGTAAATGAGGCTTAATACATATGCCATCTAAAAGAGAGATAGTTTTAAGTATCTTGGGTCTATTCTCCGGGAAAATGGAGAAAATTGACGAAGATATCACTCGTCATATTAGTGCAAGATGGATGAAATGGAGGCTCGCATTCGAATTTTCGTGCAATAAGAAGGTGCGTCCAAAGCTTAATGGCAAATTCTACAAAGTGGTGATTAAACCAGCTTGTTATATAGGGTGGAGTGTTGGCAAAAAATAGAAGTGTTGAGAATGCTATGATGTATATCTGGATATACTAGGAGAGATACGATTAAAAATAAGGATATCAGAGATAAGGTGGCAGTGACTTCGACAAAGGTCAAGATGCAGAAAACGAGATTGAAAGGGTGCAGACACGTGACAAGGAGATGCACAAATGCCGCAGTGTGAAGGTGTGAGAGATTGGCTATGGATGGATTCAGAAAAAGTAGAGGTAGATTGAAAAAGTATTTAGACAAGACATGGTGCAGTTGCAGCTCACCGAGGACGTGACCATAGTTAGAAAGGTGTGGAGGACAAGAATTAGGATAGAAGGGTAGTAGATAGGAAACTAGTAGGTAGGAGATCATTGTCTAGTAGTCCATTCTAGTAGTCATAGTATTACTCTTGTAGATTTCTGTTATTATTTTTTGTTTCGTGTAGGTTGATTATAGTATTATTTTCTTATAGTAAGGTTATGCTAATATCTGTTCTATTATTGCTCATCGTTTCTTTTCTAGATTGTTTTACCTTGAGTATAGGAAACAACCGCTCTGAGGTAGAGGTGAGTTTTGCATACACTCTACCCTACCACTTTGTGGGACCACACTAGATATGTTGTTGCAACATGAGTTGTTGGAGGTCCCAAATAGATGATACGGTACAGTTATTTTTTGACACCCTAAACCCTACTTAGTGGGAATATACTGAGTATGTTGTTGTTGCTGGGTATTTTGACACCTCACACAGATTTAGCTTATGTATGAAAACTCTTCTTTTGATTTTATTTCTGCCCAATAAATACCATCAAATAAATTGGAACAAAAGGAGCATGTTTTGATGTCAACTAATTAAGCTCATATGCAAATTCACACAAACTATGTACAAAGTCCATTGTGTCTCAGCTTGCTTGCTTTAGTTTGGGTTGTCAAAGTTGACAAACTTAGGTTTAAAATTCAAATCAGTTCTCACTCTAACAGGTTAAAGTCTCTACTCCCAACATACTTTCACTTGCAGGATTCAGAACCTGGCCGGGCCACAAGAAGTTCAAAAAAGTTTTGACACATCATCTTCTTGCTGGTTACCATTGATCTATCGCCCCATGCAGATAGTGTCTCACATGAAAAGCGCTTAATCTGATGTCCATAGGAGCACCATAAAGCTCATTCTATAGGAATATTGGACAACAAGAGAGGCCCATAGTTCCACAGTCAAGTCAACTAACCTGATGAGCAATATCAGGCCTATAATCAGAAGGGTTTCGACCATTCTTCTTCAGAAAGTTGGAGTGTTCATCCGAATTCAGAAGTTGGTAAGTCTGCATCAACAAGAGTAAGAGATCAAACACACAATAACTTCCACTAATACACAGTGAAGAGAAGGGTGAGTATTATAAGTGCTGAAGATAATACTCCCTCCATTTCAATTTGTTTGTCTTACTTTCCTTTTTAGTCCATTTCAAAAAGACCCTCTTCCCTTTTTTGGCAACCTTCAAATCTAACTTTGTAAATGACATGTTTAAAATCACAAGGTTAAAAGACATTTTAGTACATTCCACGTATCTTTAGTTTAAGACCACGCAATTCAAATGTCTTTTCACTTTCTTAAATTCCATACGAAGTCAAAACCAAGGAAACAAATTGTAACGGAGAGTGTAATAGATGATCTAGTGGGCAGTTGGATAACAACACATAATACTGAAAAAGCTACAAACTTCTTCTAAGGAAGACAATCAAAAGCTGTGTAATCAAAACCACAACAAAGTAGATGAACAAAATGACATTGGAAAAAACAGAGAGACCTTTCCAATTTTAGCAATTTCCAGAGAAGCTCTTTCAATGATAAAAATAACACCAGGTTTTGTGCTTTGATCAGTTGCGACAACAGGAATGCCAGCTAGAAAATCTACAACTCTTTCAGCTGCATCAGTGTTTGCCGCAGTGTGTTCAGTCTTTGCTCTTTTATCTGACCCTGTTGATTCCTCTTCTAAAGGCTCCTCTATTTCTTCTTTATCATAATTCTCTCCTTTATTTTTTCTCTTCTCCCCTTTTACTTTATATGGACGCACCATTTCTTGTCACGCCAAGAAGTAGCTAGGTACCTCAGGGAAGCAATAAGATTGTCAACTATACATCTGATACAAAATACTATACATATGCTATGCCAATAAGCAATTATGGAAAAACAATTACAATTTACAAGTTCCATCGTTATTTTTCACATTATATTCTTTTTTGGCAAAAATGAATTGTGAATGCTGAAAGAACGGAAAGGCAAAACTTTGTTAAAACTTATATAGCATATTTCCAAAGTTCAAAATTATTTTTGAAACTCTTTGACGTAGGGGCGTTCGGTCATGAAAGTTTTTTACTAATTCAACTTACCGGAATTCTTAGGGATTTGAAAAACACCAAAAAGTTTTTTTTATTTTTTTCACTCCAAATTATTTGCAAACATTCAAAATTTTCAAAAAACTCCAATTTGTATTCAGGGTCAAACACAACTTCAAATTTCAAATGTCATTTTTCTCTTTGAAAACAAAAACTACTTTTTTCAAATACTCACAATTTTCAAGGCGTGAAAACTAGCACATCACTAGTAAATTTTCCGGTCAAAAATAGAACTGCTCTATGCATGATTTTCTATTTCTTTGTGCACGATAATCTAACTTGGTGAGCGTAAAGCAAGACTGCATCACTTGTAACCCAATTTGATACATGAAATAAATTCAGAACAAAACAATATTTTCAGTGTTTATAGCGTAACATGCTTACCAGAAGACGAAGAGGAACACACACTAAGACACCGCAGGAGTTGGCTGCAGGAAGAAGCGAGAGATATTTTGATTTTGGAGGGCTGGGGATTTATGCAGATATTGCCTTGGGCCGAGATCTGTCTTGTAAATTGGATTTGGGCCACAACTCTTATTTGGGAACCACACATGATAGGGGAGTAATTGGCTAATAAAGAGAAGGCCGGGAAGAGTAATATGATATTACAACTTTTTTTTTAGAAGTTTAAAAAACATTATATAAAACATTAGAGCTTTATGTTTTCGATCTCGTAACCTAAGAGATACATTTATACTTTCACCTTAAATTTAGTCTATTTTCTTTCCTGTATTTATTTTAATTATTATCACAATATTTTTTTCATTTTTTTTCAAAATGGCAAAATCTATCAACCTCTTCCATTTACTCCAAACTTTACCCCTACCTTCAACTATTATCACCATAACCATCATCGTGTTTTTGAAAGTTTGTTTGAGTATATAAAATTGTTGCATAGTTGATATGCTAAAGTAAAAATATTTTTAGTTTGTACTAAAAAATGGCAAAAAATTCTCCAAACGATGCACTAACAAATCGAACAGATTCGTATATTTTTCGATTAGATATGACCGAATTTTTCTTCTTCAAAATTATATCTGACCAAATTCTTCTTCTTCGAAATCAGATCCAACCGGATTCTTATTCTCCGAGATCTAACCATATATTTTTATTGGTGTAATAAAATTGTGGGATGAACGTTGTTGTTGTTATTTCATCGGAGTTGACCATATTGTTGTTAGTTGTGAGATTTTCTTATGATAGTTATGCGTCGGAACAGTGGGTCCTAGATTTTTGTGTTGATGGATTATTGGGTATTGTAGGAGACGGATTGAAAACAGGTTTAAGGCAGAGAAGGTGCCTTAAAGATACGTTGAGCTAAAATTACTGTTATGTATCTTCGACCTCTTCTTTTTCTTATTCTATGCACAGATACATTCGTACATGGGATACATGTATTGAGATTTGAGTGAAATTGTGAGATATATAGAAAATTGATACATGATATAAATTATTTTTATGTATCTTTTTCTTCTTCTTCTTCGTCTTCTTCTTCTATGCACAGATTCATTGGTACATGTAGTATATGAGATTTGAGTGAAAATTGTGATATACATGAAAATTGATATTGGATACAAATTACTTTTATGTATCTTCTTCCTCTTCTTCTATGCATAAATACATTGGTACATGGGGTACATGTACTGAGATTTGAGTGAAAATTATGAGATATATGAAACCTGATATTGAATACATTCACATGTATCTCGCGGACATTAAAATATTTGATATACACATGCATTTAAAAATTTAGATACGCAGGCGTTAGAACATTTAATATACCCAGAACCTTAAAATATTCAAGTTACATAAGACTTAAAATTTAAGACTTGCAGAAATTAAAATATCTAATATACACACATAAAAAATATTAAGATACACATAAAAAAAATTAAAGTCTCACGGTACCTTAAAATATTCAACATACATAAGCCTCAATTATCTAAGACACACAAACCATAAATTATTTCAGATACACAATATTTTACAAACTTGTATCTAAAATACCTTCGAATTTGATGTCAAATTTCAGTTAAAGATACGTTATGTAACCCGAAATTACTAAAATTCGACATAAATTTTTTTTTTGATAAAGAAACGATAGTAAAGAAGAGAAGATTCAGGATTTGAATTTTGAATTTAGCTAAAATTAGATAAGAATTTTTTTGCCAAATCCATTTTCCTTGATTCTCTCCACAAGTTAAAAGAACAAATCCGCTTACTTTAAATAAATCACTTATTCCCGGCATATCCAAGATAATCGCGAGATACATATAAAAAAGATAATTTAAGCAATCTTATTACATTTTTTATAATTAGGTGCCGACCTATGATATTATGTAACTTGGCCTAAAAAAATATTAACAACAAGAAAATAAGAATAAAAAAGTTAAATAAGAACTCAATAATTAAATATAATTTTTTTTAAAAAAAATCTAAAACAAATTTATAACTGTCATAATCACTAAATAGGTAACAAAAATATAATTTTAAATAGTAATGACCATAAAAGTTAATTTGGCAAAATTAAGTGATTACAAAGACTAAATTATATAAAGTTGAGCGTTTGCCAAAACTTTTAATTCGAAGAGAGAGCGGTATCTTAAATACTAGTTGAAGTCGATCATTTGGAAAAATAATTAAAGAACATATGCCAAATGATACAAAATTTTGTTGGGATATATTAAAGAAATATAGGAATAAATTTTGATTATTTTTCTTTAATAATGAAGTTTGAGCAAAGTCATATTAAATTTATTTTTATGATTCTTTATAAATTTATTTCTAATTTTATAATTTACTAGTAAATTTTTCTCTGCTTTGCGTGATGTGAAACAATATCAATTAATTTATTTAGCTGATATAAAATTTTCAAATAGATGAAAAAATGGGTTAAGTTCAGAAATTGCCCTAAAAAGGGCTTGTCTCTTGATATTTTGTTTCCAATAAAAGGGTCTTACAAAATTGACCTCCATAAGGGATGGTAATTGATCTTTTGGTATTGCCTAAAAAACCTTACCCACAAGACAGTCGTTTTTAACTTTTTTCCATAAGCCAAATGTTCAAGACATTTCAGGATAATGAATTTACACAATTGTTATGAGTATCTTTTTTATGGATAAAAGTTAGAATGTCTGCCTTATGAACAAGATATCGAAGTTCTAATATATTCTTGCCAATAAGGCAAAATTTCTAGTCAATTTTACAAGTTCATTATCTTGAAATCTCATTGACATTTCTTTCATAGGAAAAAGTAAGAACGTCTGATTTACGCAAGCGACACCAAAAAATCAGGATCACCCCTTATGAAGGCTAATTTTATGACTCTTTTTGTGGGAGACAAAAAATTCAAGATCAACCGCTTTAGGGATATCAGGCGTAACTTTCGGTGAGAGAATTACTAAGAAGTCTTCTTTGTAAAAATTTAAAAAACATTGTATTACTAATGATCACCCAATGTATAGTATAAAAGAAGAAACTGATAGAAAATTAACATATGTAAAATTGCTAATAAGCTTATTTTCGGGGAATTTAGAAAATATGTTATTACCAAAGATCATTAAATGTATATCATAAGAAAAAAAAACTGCAAATTAGCCAAAAAGAATCTCACTTGAAGTTGTGCACTTCATCTAGCAACAATTACGTCTATCGAAAAATCAAAATTGAGGTTAAAAATTCAAACTCTTTGATCCTTTTTATTGATCATATTCCTTCTGTATTTTTCATATATGTCTTATATCAATTACATAATATACTCCTTGCTTTCTTTGTCTTTGCTAAAATTACAGTCTTTCTCTTGTCATATATAGTATATATTGATAATAAAAGCTATTTTACAAATTAAGGGTAAGATAAATCTGTCTCAATTCAAGGCTAAAAGGATTATTTATCCTTCGTAGCAATTTAGAAAACTCGCAATCCATTCTGCAGCCCGACTCCAAGAGACATAACTGTGTTGCAGTGTAGTTACATCCTCAACGTGGGTGAACAGATTTTTTATACTTTTATACTCAATGTACCGTTTTGAAATTATCATAAATTTTTCTTATATGTCGTAGCTGCTCGACAAGCACGACTTATACTAATAAAAACTAATACACTGTGAATAGAATTAAGTAAGATTTGTCAAACCTCACCATATCCATATTGATGAGGCTAGGTATGTCTTTGAAGCTTTGATTTGGCTTAGAAATATTTTCTGGTTCAATTATTTTCAACAGCTTTAGAATCATTTGGTCAATATAGAATTGACAATATGAATATTTTTAACCAAAAAAAAAAGCACATAAAAGTTTCACAACCGAAATAAAAATTCAATTTATTAAGCCAATAAATTCTCAATTGAATAAATTTGTAATGCTTTCACATAAGTAGGCGTGCCCAAATTAAACAGCCAAAATATTATATAGAGTTATATTAACACTATTGTCATTTATTTTTATAGGTATGATAATGTGAAAGGACAGTCTGATGCATGAAATATTCATCAATTATCACGTTTGGTTTGGAAAAGGAATGTACCTTAAAAAGTGTTCCACATGTGACTTGAGCTCGTTACATCTATAAGCCATGAAGATAACTTTATCATTATTCCAAAACTCCCTTTAATAAAATAAAAATATTATCACAAAATGAGTCTTTAGAAAGACGAAACTGCTTTCTAAGAAGTAGAGGAAATAACAACTTCAACTTAGAAAGAAAGGAATTTAGGATAGTTGGTCAAGGAAATAACAACCAGACTATTCAATAAGGAAATACAATAAAAGAAAACTTGAAAATCAACATATGAAGCATGTCAAATATGTGGTAGAAATAACCAGACTGCTTTAAAGTATTTTTACAGGTGAGATTATTCATACCAGTCTGCAGATGAACTGCCACAAACACTTGCTGTTGTGAACTTTTAGAAATTACCTGTAGAGGGTGGTGACATATACATGGACTTATAGGCTGGCAATCACATGACAAATAAGTCAGACAACGTTTCTAATCTTAAAGATTATCACGAATCTAATAAGATTATTATTTAAAATGGTTCACACTTAGATATTACACATGTTAGAAACACAACAAGATCAATATTAAAACTACTGGAAGTAATTTTTGTGCCTAAGATCACTAAGAACCTACTTTCAGCAAGTAAGATTGCAACAAATTATTCATGTATTCTTGAATTTGATAAATATGATTTTTATGATTAAGGACAAGAAGAAAAGGAAGTCGTTGGCCAAGGAAATCAAGAGAGGTAGTCACTATGCGTAAGAAGATAACAATCTCTTTGACTTGACTGCCACTCAGACTAGAAGAACTAAGACAACATATGACATGCTAGATTAGGACATCCTAATTTAATGTCTTTAAAGCTTTTTTAGTAGAAATAATTTCATTAATGTTAATAGTTGGAATAAAGTACCTACTATTTATTTTAGTTGTTAGTTGGGAAAAGTTTGTAAGCTACCATTTTCTTTGAGTAATAAAACAGAGAAAGAACCTTTGTTAAGAATACAATATGATCTTTAGGTGTTGCACCTACTGAAATTTTAGAACATATGAAGTACTATGCATCTTTTATAGATAATCATACAAAGTTGACATGAATCTACCATTTGAAAAAGAATTTAGACTTTTTTGAAATCTTTCTCGAATTACACAAAATAATAGAAAGGTAATTTACAAAGGCTATTAAATTTTTTTAATGTGATGAAGGAGGTGAGTTTATAAGAATAAAATCTATTGAAATTTTTGGAGAATTGTGGAATAAACAGATACATCTCTTATTCTAATACATCGAAATAAAATGGCATTGTTGAAAGAAAATAAAGCACATAGTTGAGACTAGATTGACACTACTTTTCTATGCTAAGTTGCCTTCATTTATGTGGGTGGAAGCTTTTAAAATGTTGTGTATCTCATAAATAAGCTACCCTTTTTAGTGTTAAAAATGACAACTCCTTTTGTTTAGTGTATAGAGAACAACTTGATTATACCATTCTTAAGGTGTTTGGTAATAGATATTTTTCATAATTGAAAGTCAGCACAAAGTTTAGTCCCAAAACTTATTTCGTGTGTTCATAGGGTATAATAGTCTACACAAGAGATACACATGCTATCAACCCTAGTCGAGAAGAGTGTACATGTTCAGAAATGTAGTGTTTGATAAAACCACATCGCCTTATGTTCACTCATCTCAGCCATATGACAAACTTGATATCTCCACTAACTTAGCTACTTATGTTGAGTTTTCCTAAACTACAGGTACCTTATTCTAGGGAAGTGTTGTTTTCGTAAACAAATTTAGGACTGTGATTAGTACTAAGGAGTAGAATCCCAAAGCAAACCTTAGTAATATTCTACAGAAAATTGAATAAAGTTTCCCCTGTTCTTAGGTATATATAGCAATTTTCCAGTCTTATATCAACAACTAACCAAAAAATATTTTCCAAACAAAGTATAATGGTCATCGACTAATAGTTCACAAATCAGTAACACTTAAACTCTCATCAAATACAAAGAGAAGTCTAACACTAGCTATAACTCTATAATAATGACAAAATACTCACGATTCTTATAAAAAAAAAAAAGACCAATGGGGCGACACTAAGAGTATTTAAAGAAAAGAAAAATAGAAATTCAATAAAATTCTTGCCCACCGTGAAGCAGTGCGGGGCTTACCAGAAAATTTTCAACTCATAAGTTATGCATAATGAAATCTTAACAATATCACCTGCGTTTTCTATAAAAATATATTAGAGAGTGAGACACTATCTTAGTAAGTAATAATATTGAACCACAACTATTTTAAATAGGGATAAGTCAAAAAAATATACTAGTATTATAACAAAAGAATTAAGAAATAAATGTCCTTTTCAAAACAGTAATAATAATCAATCATGTCTATTTCATGCAAACAAAAATCAATTTAAACAATTTAGTAAGAAACTGAGTAACCACTATCATGTCAAAATCTTGTATTAATGAGATTTTAAAAAATGAATAATGTAATCAGTGTGGCTTTCTACTTTAAGAAGCAACCGATAACAATGGACCTCTTTTAAAGAAGTTAAATATACATATCAGAAGGTTTCTACTCAAGGGAGATCAATAATAGCATGTTAGTTCTACCTTCTCAGTAGCGGGGATGTAACAATAGTACGTAAATATAAGGTGCAGTAGGTCTAACAAATCTACCATTAATAAGATCCATTAATATCTACTCCAGATTATTCTTTTATTATAATCAATAAAGTATTCATATAAACACTTTCAGAATAGTTCAAGGCACTTTAGTTACCAAAGACTTGTAAAGATAATATTTTTTAAAATAATAATAAAAATCATCACCATGATCACAATCACATTCCAAATCAATAAAACAAATCTAGTATCGGTGAAAGCATTTTAGATAATTGATAAACATTTCAAGTAAACAGTTTAATATCTTGTCAAGTAAAGGACTTGTCCTACATGCAAATTCAAAATATTCAGTAATACATTCACGATAAAAAGTAAATGTATAAATCGTGCAAGTTATAAAAGATAAATCATGGTAAGTTACTACTCATTGTACGTGTGTCGAAATACAAAAATTGTCACCTTGAGCAACTCGTAAGACTTCTTATGACCAGTCTATAACTACATCATATTAATATCATGTTAATTTCTTTATTTAGGTTAGCTCATTGACATCTTAATAATTAAAGTATATTCATTCTTGTACTTTGAAATTTCTATCCGAAGAACCCACGTTTTTAGTTACTTATATCTTGTAGGGTACCCATAGCCTTATCAAACAGTTCTCTACAGCTTCTTCATTCCTGGTTCATGAGTTGTTAGGCAACTAATTAACACCATAATTGAGGGGCTGGACATTTGAAGTCGATAAACACCAAATATTATTCTAGAATACTCATGTGTTGCTTGGTCAACTAAATGAGTACCTTCAATCCCAATCCATCAAGATAATTCATAATTTAATGTGCCCATAACTTATAAAATCAGACTTATTAAGTATGAAATTACCTTAAGGGTAGGAAAATTAGACTTAAATGTGCCCATAACTCATAATATCTTCTTCTCTTACTCTTTATTTAAGGTCCCTTATTTCTTCACTTTGCAGATTCTTCATAGGCTAAATCCCATCGACTTTTTTTTCTTTGCTGAAATTTTCTCTTCTTCTATTTTATTTTAAAAACTTAAAATACCATCATTTAACATGGAGTATTACATTTTCTCCATCTTATGAAATTCATTCCTAGAATTTAAAACTAGCGTGTACCTGTAGATTTTAAAAAATATGAGTACTTACTCACATGCCATTTTTCGACTCTAATTTAGCTTCTTCAGTGGTATGATTTCTCCATAGGAATTCCACGAGCACAATCTCTTTTGACTATACTTTCTTTGAATAATATTTATTGGTCCTTTACTTTATTATGTTTTCATCAAGTTGTATAGTCAACTTTTTTAAGAATATGAAAGGAGCGTGATATACACTTTCTTAGCATAGAGACATAAAACATTGGATTTAGAAGTCATTTCACAAGAAAGTGCCAAACAATAATGTCATTTCTCCCACTTTGATCAAGTAACTTGTACGACCCTATAAATCGTATCTCAATGTACCTCTTTTCTGAATCGTATCCTACCTTTAATAGGGAAGACTCATAGAAAATTTTTTTTGATCCCCAACTACGAACACTAAATCTCTTCTTATCTTATCTGCATATGACTTTTTCTACTTTGAGTTTGAGAAATTATATCCGATAAACTAGACTTTATCTACCTTATCCTCATTGGGTTAAGACGATCTGATAAGAGCATGGCATTTTCTACTATACAAGACGTCAATAAGAGTCATCTTACTGAATGCTAAGGTTATTATAACACTTAGCAAAAGATAAGTAAGCGTCTTAAGTATCTCCAAAATCAAGAATACAAATTCTCTAACACATCTTTTAAAATTTTTACTGTAGGTCCAGAATGTTTATTTATTTGGGGATGAAATCCGATACTAATTCCATATGTAGCTAATGCTTATGAAAAATACATAACGTGAAATATGATCCCCTATCAAAGGTGATGAACACCGGAACCCCATGAAATTGAATAAATTTCATTCACATTTACTTGTGAATTCTTCTCTTATTATACGTAGTATAACAAAAAAGAAAGGTGTATATGTGTTACAATTTTTTTATTTTTTAGGTCATGATGGCACCTATTAAACCCACTAGTAGGCGAACCAACCCGTAGCCTGGAACGATAAATAAGGAGCCATAACCACAAGTAAGGCATAATCACTATTATAAAAAACAAGCAAAGTATGGAAAAAGGGAAAAGATAAGGTAAAAACATACAAATAAGTTAATGATCCCAAATCCCATGACTTGCTATCATAATACATGAGCCACTATGCAACAAAATAATAGAAGTGTAGAAAGCAAATAGACACACCATCTACGAAAATACAAAAGTGAAAGAATAATCAAAAGAGGAAAAAAAGGTGTTATCATGTCATTAAGAGATCACCCTAAGACTTCAATAGATACCCAAAAGCTAGCCCAAATGGCAGTGTCAACAATGAGAACTAGTACTAGGATCTGCACCGAAAGAGAAAAAGTATAGTATGAGTACCAAACAATGGGTATCCAGTGGGCATCATCAGCTGACTGGGCGCATCTAAGAAATAAATGCAGTTAATAACAAATAAAGAAGGAAATAGGCCATAGAATGAAACAAATAAAAGTACAGGATAAGCTAGCGACCTACATAGACGAAAATAAAAAAAAACAAATAAAAGTGCTAGCTACAAGAAAATAAATAAAAAAACTCGGGTTGAAAGTATCAAGGACATACCTGAGTCCTTGCAACAATAATAAAGTAAATAAGTGAAAGAAGGGTGGTGTCTTGGT
>JBDJHY010000014.1:7177177-7189888 GCA_039654485.1 Withania somnifera | reverse complement strand
CACCTTCTGATTTATGAGCCACGATGGCTAGTGGATGACTTGATGATAAAGTTTCATAGCGGTATAAAGAAATAAATTAGAATACTGTAATAATATAAGTAATTTTCTTTTACGATTTTAGCCTCGACATTGTATCAAGCATCTGGTAACACTGTTTTCACTTGGTTTAGACCAGGCTTCACCTCCTGGCACCGGAAAAAGTATATTCTTACTAATAAATGCTAGAACTTGAGACTGACTTCGTTCAATAGTGAGTACAGCACTGGGACTTAAGACCATCGTCGTACGGCAGTGAGTACAGCGTTTTGACACACGTGGTACTAGTGGTTACGGAAACATGATGATATTGATTATTGAGGACCTTAGGTGATACAACCATATACATCAGCATTGAATTCCTTGACATGCCGAGTACGGCTAGCAGATATTACTGATATGATATGACTTATGAGGCACTGTGTGCCGGTGAGATAACACTGATATGAGGCATTAGATGTTGGCAGGATACTACTATTGTGGGGCACTATGTGCCAATTGTGATTCATTGTGGTTCTAAAATTGGGATTTGAGGTTCTGATAACGATCATGTGTTTATTACTTCTCTACACTTGTTTTGTTTAGTGTGCTCATAGGTCGGATTGGGGGGGCCTATAGGTGAGCATGTTTCTGTGTACGCTGCACTTTTTTAGGGGGTATTCAACTATTACAAAAGGTTATATTCTTTTTGATTTGGCCAAACAAACATTCTTTATTAATAGGGATGTTACTTTTAGAGAGCATGTTTTTCCTTTTAAATGCACTGTCACAACTTCCGGTTCTCTGGCTAATAAGTTCATTTGGTCCTCTTCCTTTGATATTATGATGACCATTCTCCTTTAGATGAGCCTGTGACATCACCTCCATATAGTCATTTGCCACATAATTATACTGTTTCAGATACTATTAGTCCTGTTTCTCCAGTACATACTCCTATTGCAAGATCACTTGTAGATGCTTCCGTTCCCATTTATTCTTGTCATGATATTGGTAATGGTGATGCTTCTGTGGTTACTACAGCATCATTCCACTTTAGAAGATCTCAAAGACTTCTTCACACAACTCCTAATGTCCATGTATTTGATTCTGCACAATCCCAGGTTAGGAGATCTCAAAGGGTTTCAAAAAAATCTATTTGGCATGTAGATCATGTCACTAAGAAGAAAGTTGTTACTGTGTTGTATCCTATTCATGCCTCTCTCTCTTATGACGTTGTTTCTCCTTCTCATCAAGTGTTTCTTGGTGCATTTTCCAATGTTCAGGAGCCTAGATCCTATTAAGAGGCAGTCCAAGATAATAGGTGGGTTGATGCTATGCAAGCTGAGCTTAAAGCTGTTCAAGACAATCACACTTAGGAGTTGGTTTTCTTGCCTCCTGGTAAAGTTGTTATTGGTTGGAAATGGGTGTATAAGTTTAAGCTTAAAGCTTCTGGGGAGATTGAAAGATTCAAAGCTACGTTGGTAGCTAAGGGTTATAACCAACGGGAACACCTTGACTATCATGAAACTTTTTCTCCTATCATCAAGATTGCTTCTATTAGGCTTGTTTTATCTTTGGACACATAACATCATTGGCCTGTTCATCAAGATGATTACAATGCATTCTTACAAGGTGATTTGTATGATAAAATGTATATCCAGCTTCCTTAGGGCTTACGAAGTCAGGAGGTGTCACATATGGTTTGTAGACTTGTTAAATCCCTTTATGGTCTCAAACAGGTTAGTAGACAATGGAATTTGAAGCTATAAGACATTAATTCAGTCTGAATTCATTTAAAGAAGTCTAGATCACTCACTGTTCATAAAGAAGACAGGACATGGTATTGTCATTATCTTGATCTATGTTGATGATATGTTGGTAACAGGTAGCAATCTTGTTGTCATTAAAGAATAAAAACAATATTACACAAGGCATTCAAGATCAAGGAATAAGACAACTTACAACTTTTTCTTGGTATGGAATTCAGCAAATCATCTAAGAGAATTCTAATCAACCAGAGGAAATATGCACTTGAGATCATTTCAGATTTGGAACTAGGTTCAGCTAAACCTGTTTTGACACCTTTTGAGGCTAATACAAAGACGACTACACAAGAATTGGATGAGTTAATGTAGAATAAAGGACAAGACACAGTATCAGAGACTAATTGGGAAGATGTTATACTTGACATTAACCTGGCTTGACATAGCTTTTTCAATACAGACTCTTAGTCAAATTTTACAAAGACCAAAGAGATCACATTGGGATGCAACAGTTAGTGTCATAAAGTACATAAAAAGAGCACCAGCTTTAGGAATCCTATTGAGCAGTGAAGTTTTCAATCTATTAACAGTATATTGTGATGCAAATTGGGCTTCTTGTCCTAACACTAGGAGATCAGTCTCAGGGTTCATTATTAAGCATGAGAATTCATTGGTATCTTGGAAGTCAAAGAAGCAGAATGTGGTGTCCAGGAGTTCAGTAAAAGTTGAAAATAGGAGTATGGCCAATGCAGTTTCTGAATTAGAGTGGTTGACAACCTTGATGAAAAAGTTGCATCATAAAACAACTTCATCTGCTACTGTATATAGTGATAACAAAGCTGCACTTCGAATAGTAGCAAATCCAGTGTTTCATGAAAAAACTAAGTATATTGAAATTGATTGTCATTTTATTAGAGAGAAAATTTAGGAAAGGTTGATCAAGACAGTACATGTGGGATCAAAGGATCAAGTAGCAAATCTCTTGACCAAAGGATTGCCAAAGCCTCATTATGAGTACTTAGTAGGCAAGCTTGGTATGCTAAACATCTTCACACCTACCAGCTTGAGGGGGAGTGATGAAATGAGAATAATATAGTGTAATTGAGCTATGTAGTAGACAGTAAGTTGACTGAGATGTGTAGTCGGTTGAATATATAGTTAGTTAGCCACATGTACAAGTAGTTGTAGAGTTTGTTAGAATTATGTATATAATTAATCACATGTGGTTAATTAGCTAAGGAGTTAGTTATAGTAATATAAAACTAGTATAAATACACTATGTGATATACAGTTGTATTCATTCAAGTCTTTTTCTCAATAGAAATTCTCTCTCTTCCTCTTTTCTAGCCTAAACTTCTTCAAGTTTACTTCAATGACTGTCAATAGTGCTTGAATTTTATCACATATTGGAAATTTATAAACAGACAACTACTCTAATGTAGGAAAAGGAGAAGTTGAGAAAAAATGATAAAGCTAAAAAAATGGAGGAGACTCATTATAGAAGTATGGTTGGATGTACCCAACATGTAAGTCTCCTATATAGATTCACTATTTGCAAAACTAAACTCATTTTAGAGCAGCTAAAAGGGTAATAACATATGTTAAGGGAACATAAAATTTTAGAATCAAGTTATGTGCAAATCAGAAGTACGTGTTGCAGGGGTATTCTAAAAGTGTTTGCGGTGGTTCTTCTAATGACACGAGGAGAACTTCTAGTTACTTTTTTGTTCTTGGTTAAGAGGTATTTTTTTGGTGTTCCAATAATCAAACAATTGTTGCACAATCTATGAATGAAGCTGAGTTAATGCAGCAACAATTGCTTCAAATCAAGTTTTGTGGCTTAGAAAAATACTACTTGATCTGAATTTAAAGCATGATAAGTTCACAGAGGTGTTTTTGGATAATCAAGAAAGTATTTTTATCTCAAAAAATCTCTTTTTCATGCAAAAAACAAGCATTTCAACATCAAACTATTCTTTCTCAAAGACGTGCAGAAAGAAGGATCTGTTGCGTTGAATTATTGCAAAACAGAGCTTCAACTAACAGATATATTTACCAAATCCTTGCCAAAGATTAGATTTGAATTTTCCAGTGAAAGGATTAGAATCTGCATCAACTAAAGCAAGGAGGAGAGTTGATTAATTTCCTTAGTTATTACAGTAAAATACACAAGAAATTGCTGCACTTTTTCCTATTTTTTAGTCATGCTCAACAATTGCTGTTTGCAGGTGTTTTTTGAGATTCTTAGAATGTTGTTGATCATGGAATTATGTGCAAAGTAATTTCTTAAATATAGGCTCTAGTTGTTTTATTTTTTGTATTTAAATACCATTTTAGTTCAATAAAAATATTATCTTTCCGACAATAATCATTTCTTCTTTTCTTCTTGCCTTTGTTTCAATTTCTAAGAGTTGAAATTAAGGTTAAAACTCTAGCAACTTCATCAATCTCTTTGAATTCTTGAACATTCTGCAAGGAGTTGGTATCATAGTTAATATGGTGATATGCACCCAAATCGAGAATCCATGATGTTATTATTATTTTTTTGGGCATCCAAATTTGCTTTTACTTCAAGGTGGTTATAGGAATGGGAATGGCAAACATTTGTGGTATGCTCAAATTTGTCAAAAATTTGACAGTTGATGCGAAAATTGCGCCACTGGAAACTATTGTTTGGATACTGGAAAGTGGTACTTTAATTTCCGTATTAGCCAATTATTACTATTGTTGGATGAGTATCTATTGTTGTATGGGGTCGATGGAGGATTTATGACTCATCAAGCAACAACTGTTGTGACCTATGTGGTTGTTTTCTTAATGTTCTCATGTTTGAGGAACTCTTCATGATCAAGAAGTTTTTCAAAAAGTTCTTCATAACTTATCATAGGATCTAGTGCTTGTATTTCCATTGAGATCTCACCGATCTCTAGAATGAATTTACTTAATATTTTCACCACGATTTCGTTATTGTTGACTGGTGAACCTGCTACAAAGATTTCATCAAATAGAGAGAAAATTTTTAACATATATTCTGTAATTGATTTATTGTCTTTGCTGCGTGACTGGGATGGTGACGGAGGCTGCATATGTGACTTTATGATCTATTCGAAAAAGAGGTATGAAGTTGAATCTATACAGCTTTGGAGTTGGTAATAGAAGCAGAAGTAGATACACTTGTGGATTCAACAGAGGTCATAAGAGCATATTGGATTAGTTTATCTTAACAAAACCAATCCTTGTTCTCAAGGTTAACTATCTCAAGTCCGTTAGTGGTGACCATTTGCGGAGGGGACAACTTATGTAACACCTTGTACTTAGATCATACTATTAACTTTTTGAAACTGTCAAATTTACCCAAGGTACCATAAGTCATGGTACGACTCGTGGAAGGCCTTTAAGAGTTGTACTGGGACTCATCTGCATATCCCTGGACCACGAGTTGGTCCCATAAGTCATAACTAGGACATACAACTCGTAGGTCCAATTGTACTGCCACTTTTTATAGCCTTTCCAGTGACTTAATCTTTTGTCCAAGAACCCATGAGCTAGAGTCACGAGTCATGACTCCCACCTATGAGCTGTAGGGTGAATAGTGGCTCTCTATGATAAAATTTCAGTTATATTTTAGTAAGGGTAGTCTAGTAATTTTTTTATCTATTTTTAACCCCACTCCATGTCATTTTGGATTCAAAATGGGTTATTATTAATGCCTAAAAACCCTACTCTATTCATTTTGTTACCTAATTAGATTAAAGTAAGGTTTCTTAAAGATTCTTCTCTCAAGTTCAAACAAACGTTAAGGTTCAAAAGCAACTTTTTCTCCAAATTTAAGACATAATTCTTCAAATTCGGGTGTGTGGGTTATGAGTAAGGGTCCCCTTCACCCTTGCATCCAAATCCCTCAAAGATTTTGTTCATAATATAACTTAAAAATTCTAGGGAAAATTTCAGTTTCTCTGTTTATGTTAAAATTGTGTATTTCAGTATACTTTTGATCATTATCATTATTATTATATGTGTTCATGATAAAATGGCTCAGAAATTAAAAAGTGTTAGAAGTGAAGCATGAATTGCATAATTTCTTAATAATTGTGAAGTATGGTCAAGTCCATGGTTTATAAATCCCATATGTGGAAATCACATACATTACTCATGATTTTGGTGATAATTCCAAAGATATTGTCTAGGTTCATGGGTTGGTCACCTGTAAGGTCAAATTTGTTTATAAATATTATCATACTTTCATTAATAAATTAATGAGTTTTCTTTATAAAACTTAAGCATGGTACAAAGTTAACATAAATTTAAAAGAATGTTTAACGACCTAAATTATAGGACCAGTCAGCATAAAATATGCATTATAACAAAGTAAGCAGCATGACATAGTCAACTATTAAGTTCATAGGCTCAATGTGGCCTAGAAAGACAAAATGAGTAGTAATCAGCATGTGGTTAGTCTTGAGAGTAGTATTAGCACCGAGAGAATTTGAGTGACTGAACCCTTATCCCACAACCAGCGGTCGCCAATCGTAGGAAGTCAACATCGCCTAGTGAATGCCTAATTATATAATTCTTAGTAGATCAGCTAGGAAGTCAACTAGTGCCCTTTACCCCGGTAATGTTTAGGGAGACCTACCAATATGATGAATGTTAGACTTTGTAGACACGTGCACAGAGTATGTCGGTTATGGGACCTCCTAGAATCAGCTAAGTGTCAGTCTGAAGTGATAAGTACTGAAAGAAGGTTTTTAACTAAAGTTTATACATTTTTTCTTGGTTAAAAACTATTGAGTCTGAATGACTTACTTAAGTTTATTTCATTATCTTAAAGTTGAAGTTTTTCAAGTAAAATTGTTAAAATTTGCATATTATTGCTTATTTGAGTTCAGTAATTGAAAGTGGAAGTTGATAGTACTTGTTCATGTATTGAACAACCATGAGTTAGTTTATTACTTTATAGCCTATTGTTCCCACTCACATATTCAGTACATTCAATATACTAATCACATATTCTGTGCTGCATGTTTTACCCCATGCAGATCCTACCAATCGTCCGGACGTTTGTGATTGATTGGATTTGCATTCTCAGGATTAAAGGTTTGGTGAGTCCTCATTGGTTCGGGACCCAGGAGAAAAAATTGTCTTGATTAGAGCAGAGACTTTAGTATCATTACTTTATATCTTATTTGAAGATTAGCTAGCGATCTTATTCTAGCAGTCCAGTAATTAGTTGATAGAGGCTTTTAGACATTGATGTGTCAGTATTCACATTGAGTTTCCCTTGTTCATTTATTATGCTAATTGATTGAGTGAGAGACCCATTGTTTATTTTGTCATTATTGATATTGCATCCACTCGGTGTGACAGAGTACAGCTATACACGAGCCAATGGTATATATGAGACTACTTAGTGGCTAAGGATGTCGTACCGTGCTCAAGCAGTGACAATTTAGTCTGTCATGATGAACATAGAGGTCATGACCATGAAGTAGTATGCCAATCTGGGCCTTCCACACAGTAATAGTTATGGCTGCCAGATAGTTCAATAGGAAACTGTGATGTTGAGTTGAATTGAACTGTGTGTTTGGCGACAGGAGAGGCATCAACATTAACAACTGGGTGGAAGACGCCTTTTGTGGGCAGAAAAAAATTATTCGTTAGAGTATTTGTAGTGTTGATACCATATAAATGTAGAGAAGTTGAATGGTAAAAGTATATGTTATTTGATAAGCCTCCAATGGTATTTATATATGAACAAACTAAACCAAATTTCCTAAACTAACTCCTAAAGTGTTTCCACCAGCTAATCCACTACTGAGCCTAAAATAACTGAAGCAGCCATATCCTAATAAAACATAAATTCTGAGTAGTGGTACAGTAGTAGTAAGCATTAGTTACGGCAGTTCTCACGTGCTTTTAGAATAAAGGTGGACTTTGAATCTATTAAGATTTAGATCCGCTGCCACCTTGTTATGCAAGACTTTCCATAGAAAAAAAAAAAAAAGAAGAAATCGTGTACTGGTTTTTCTTATGCCAAATCATTCTATTAACTAGAGAGGTATTACCTCTTTTCCTTGGGAAATTCGAAGCAAATTTACTACCAAATTTTCCATCTGAGTTGATTGTCCATATTGGGACGTCCTTGAGATTGGGAACTTAATGGTAATTCTTTGAATCAAATTTACTAATTCAACAGGAAGAACTTGGTTAGGTTTGTTAATATTCCATTCTCCATTATACATGGAATCTGAAACTTTAATTCTAATGGGAATAGAAACATTAAAAATTTGAGAAAGTCTATCATTGCCTGTTCAATTGTCCCATCAAAAGTTGTAGTTGCCCTTGTTAATCCTCCAGTTATATCAAATGGTCTATTTTATTCTTTATCTTCATCATTCTTCTCCAATTATGAGAATCCTTATAACTCCATTTCCTAGCCACTGGTGAGTATTTGCATTCCATAAAGCGAGGTCCAAGTCCTTGGACCTCTTGGCACTTGAGCTTTCAGATATGTCCGATGAAAATCTGATGTCAATTCCACCCTCTTCTTTAAGATAGTATAACTTATCCCAAGCTGCCCAATGATATTTCTGTTTCCCCTATTAAATTCCTCATAGAAAATTGGGCAAACACCTTCTGCATTTGGTATATAATAGTGTTTGGGGACTGACAAATAGAGAGCAGATATACAGGCTTAGTATTCAATACATTCTTAATTAGAATAATCTTACCTCATGTAGAAAACCTGTTACATTGCTGCATGTTCCTGTCTTTTTGAGAATTCTTGTGGCCATGTCTGCAACGTATTCAAATCTTTTTCATGCCTGCAAACAAAGGACAACCCAAATACGTGATAGGGAAATCTTTCAACTGAAGGATTCTAGACACTATAATGACCCTTTTAGCTGATATGTCCTTGTCCATTATGAAGCAGCTCTTTTCTGATCTGTTTATTTGTTGTCTAGAGCTCTGCTCGTATTCCTTAGGCAATCTGTGATCAATTCCAGCGTTTTGGTTTTACCTGATCAAAATATAATTAAGTCATTATGCAAATGATTAATCTTTGGCCCAATAGTATCCATAGTGAAACCATTGAAAGAAGGATTTTCAATGAGTTCAGCATTAAAGAACGTACACTTTACTCTTATCAAATCTCACATTGTGGGACTATGGCGATATGCTGTTGTTGTTGAAGGTCACTATTACGATAATCCACATTTGCTTGCACTAAGAGACAAGATGCAAAAGGATGATGCTAGATACTACCGAGGTGAGTAGTGATAATGAGTTAATGAGACTTGATGACTGAATTTGTGTGTCAATATGAATGATGCCACTTTCCTAAAGTTTCTAATTAAACGTTTTTATCACAATTGTTCTCAAAGCTAACAAATAGAATTTGCGAAATATTTATCGAAAATAAGAAATATTAACTATTTGTAGAAAGTTAAAGAATCAAATAGCTCAAAGTATATTTAAGAGATGAATCTTCAAATAATAAAAAGTATTTAAAAGAATGGAACATGTGATATATTTCATCGCAAACATAAAATGGAACTCAACTTGTGATAAATGTTATGATTTTTGGCACGATCAAGAATCTTTTACGAATACTGATTCCAAACATATACACATGATTTTCATTCCAAAGTCTAGGTACCTCTTATTTTCTACTACTGATATATTGTGTCATTTTTTTAACAGTAGCTATGAGCATATCGATTATTCAAATGAGTACCTTCTACCTTCAGCATAGTTACTAGAATGAATCCAAACTTTAAGCTTGAAGGACTCAAATAATCCGAGGTGAGTCAAATATTACTCTCCGAGCCTAGATTCTGGATGGGACTGGAACTCAGTTCCTTAACTTGCCCCACAGAATCAATAACATGGCATGATACATAAATCACTCTTAGAGATGGAAAATTTTCAAAATATAATTCTTGTAGGAACATCCATTCACTAGATAATAATCATACGTTTTTCAAAGTAAATACTTTTCATAAATTAGTAACTCCAACTTCATGAAATGACTCCAAAATAAAAGCTGAAATGCAAAACATAGGAACATGCTAGACTCGTTAGGCCGGGATCTTGACCCTAGACCTATCAACGTCTGATTTTCTGAACTTACAAGAGTTGAGTTTGTAGATCCTAACCTGAGATCTGATCTCACGTCTGATTTTCTGAACTTACATTGAGAAATGCAACGCCTAAAAGTAAAGGAATGCGAGTACATATATATGGGATTGCACTGTATACAAGGGAAGAATAAAACATGAAAAGTAACTGAAAGAGAGATGATGACCAAGAAAAAAATTAAATCATAACAGAGGAAAAGGTGAAAAGGAATAGAAATCGCTAGGTTGACCTTAACATTCGTATTTCATCATTCAACAGTTCATTATAGGAGTTTATTAATGTAACCGAC
Organism: Withania somnifera; assembly: GCA_039654485.1. Lineage (NCBI taxonomy): Eukaryota > Viridiplantae > Streptophyta > Magnoliopsida > Solanales > Solanaceae > Withania > Withania somnifera. The sequence goes on along the minus strand of JBDJHY010000014.1, from coordinate 7,179,679 downwards.
ATATTCCACCACGTGAATATATGGAGTCTAATCTCGAGCCCAATTAGCTTAGCCATCACGTACCTTGTTCGATATGAAACATACATAACATAGTTTTTGCTAGAAAAGGATCCATAATATGGCTCGTTGGGAAACAAAAATGTCATGCCCGACTAAACGGAACAGTACGTTCCAAATTCTACGTCAACAAACATAGTTTCAGGTATTCATTTCCTGAACTCATTCCTTCCCTCCCGGTTAACCATTTTACTCCCTTCATATCATGTTCATAGTCAGTCCAAAGGCTCATAATCATAAGTCATGCTAAGATCCTAAATCATGATTTTAAAATCACAAAGTACTCATATTTCATAATTCGTGAAATAAAATCATGTAAAAAACAAGTCACAATATTAGCATAAAGTTTCGTATTTTGATAAAAAGAGCAAAAGCCATAATTTAACAATTCGAAAATGATAGTAGGACATTAGTGGGATAAAGCATGAAGATATTTATAAAAGTTTATGGCGTTCTTAGTTAGTCTTCATGAACAAGGATCATCAGAATCATAATTGCCCTAATTATTTCATGGAGAAGAGATTTTGGGGTTCTCAATGGATGGATACAGGGAAGAATAATAATGTTCCCACGCAAAAGAATAGCTGTCCATATCTTAATAATTGAAGAAAAACTCTTACTCTGAAGAAGACCTCCAAAAATTCATTCTTGATGTCTTGAAATGAGTTCTCTTAAAATGAAAAATTACACTTCAGGGCAAACATTAGTCCTTTATTACAATCATAGCTACAATTTCAAAAATTTACAATCCGTAGAAAATATAGCTATTTTCTATTCAGCATAGATATACCATTAGAATTTGATATATGTATGCCGAAATAGCTAATTTTGACATACATATACAAATTTCAGTTGTATATGTATGTTGGGATTATTTTTTTGTATATATGTATATCGAATTTTTGTATGTATGTAGCTATGGATTACAATTAGCAAAGTATAGCTACGAAGGACTAATTGTAGCCCTTATTCTAAAACTTCCTCCTCTTAAAACCCCTGGGATTATAATGTAGAATATTGTAAGGAATTCCTTATTACTAAAATGCATGGAAGAAACTTACCTTGGTGTGGGAGGTAGGGATAGGAAAAAAAATCAACTTAGGTCTTGAAAAAAAATTAGATTAAGAGTGAAAAAGTTCCAGAGAAAATGAGCATTGAATGAATCCCATCAGCCCATCTATGCTGAGTATGCGGCCCATATATGGCAATATATTGCATTATGTCCATGCAAAAAACTTGGCAACATCGGGCCGACATACATCCAATAAGCGGCTGCATATATATGCACATTAAAATAGAATGCCTAGCAAATTTTGAGCCAACATGTGTCTCCTTGTAGAGAATTCCAAATGACAAATGATTTGATGCTTGAGAAACTATACTTGAAGAGGTGGGTAACTCACCACGTAATTCTTTACGTATTGGAGACATACTTATCTGAAGTTGCACCTCACGGATCTTATACGAGATCTTACTCGATGGGGAAGTTCCCAACCTAATTTAGTGTTAGCGTCTCTTGTGACCTCAAATCACCATGAATTACACTCCCCACTCTCAAAGACTTCTTTCCACTTAAGTATAATTAAATTCACCTAGTTTAAATACATTTACATTCATCAAATAGTTCAAACCATGACTCAAAAATATGAAGCGTTACATTGAGTCTTGACTCGGATCCCGGCATAACCCGTTGATAGGTCTAGGGTCGAGATCCAAGTTGGCATCTTAAATTGTGTTTCGATTTGAAGCAAGAAATTGAGTTTCAAATCGAGGTTAAGATCGAGAGTCGAGGTTTGGAGTCAGGTGGGGAGTTACATTATGAATCAGGTAAGAAATTGGGTCCTAGGTTGGGATTGAAAAGTCGATTCGAGGGTCAGGTCTCTAGTTAAGGTTCAGGGTTATGTCTCGAGTCGAGTTGAAACTTGAGACCCCATTCGAGATCAAGAGTTCTGTAATGGGTTGATTTTGGTGGTTAGGTTCTGGATTGGTGAGGGCTGGACCCAACTCCCTAACCTAACCTCGACTCGGCACCTAACTCTTGACCCCCACACCGACCTAGGATTCGACTCCTGGCCCCGACCCCGACCCCGACCCCGACCCTGACTTGGGACCAGATTATTGACGTTGACACCAACCTTTACCTGGGACCAAACTCTTGATGTTGACCCCGACACGAGACCCTGGATGGAACATCGACCCTACCAGGACTCAACTGTCGGCCCTACCCTAACTCCGACCCATAACCTAACTCTCGAATCTAACCCTAACCCAAAACCTAACTTCTGACCCCTATCTCGACCCAACTCCTTTCTTTCAAACCCAACTTTCATTTTCGCCCCAACCCAAGATCGATTTCTGATCTCGAGCTAGAGATGCAACTCGACTCCTGAACCTCGATTCCAACCCAAGACCCAACGACTTGACTCCTAACTCAAGACTAACCCC
>JBDJHY010000014.1:7153900-7167515 GCA_039654485.1 Withania somnifera | reverse complement strand
GACTACCAGGCAAGACTGATATCATGACAGCTTCTGTACTCATTTTCTGTTGCACTCACAGAAAGATGTTGATTTATAATGTGTTTGAAAAAGAAGAGGAGCTTGCTTGTTATAGCTAGTATAAAGAAACAACTTCGATTTCCACCAGATTCATCTCACTGTGGAAACTGTTGGATATTTGAATTAATAATTGTATTCTTCTAGTGGCCGAGTGGATTAACTTGTTTTCTCTACAGAAGAGGTCTTGCAAGGTGTTGCTGCAGGTGTTGATCTATTTGATTCCACGTAAGTGCTAGCTTGGGATATTGGTTCTCCTTTCCACTATATCTGATTCTCTTAGCTGCAATTGTGACATTGGATTTATTTTCCAGTTACATCTACCATCTCACACTAGGAGGCTTTGCTCTCACCTTTCTGCTTGAAAGAACACAGACACAAATTACTAAATATCAACCAAATAGTAATTCAGGATGCGATGGCACAAAGATAAATTTGAAAGCAACAATATATAGGTAAGTCATGTTCATCCTTCATACTTCTCGCAATACTCACTGTAACTGAAATTTGCAACACTAGCATAGTTCCAATTCGCTCTATGTTGTTCTTATAGAAGTGATAGTATATAACTTTGCTCTGACCCTCAGTAACTTAGTTTGGGGCCTTCCTCATGTGGTTGTTCTGGAAAAATACTGAGATGAGTTCACTAATGATGCAATTTGTGTCCTCCCTCTGCATCCTTCTGGCAGGAAGGATATATCTCCTATCGTCGATGATTGCAAGTGTTATACATGCCAAAATCATACGAAAGCATACATCAATCACCTTCTCAATGTCCATGAGATGCTGGCACATATTTTGTTGGAAATGTATGAAACTCTCTGCCTTATTCTATGGCTTTATTGTCTCTCATTGTACCTAATGTGACCTTGTTTTTTATTTCCCAGACATAACACACACCATTTTCTGGGATTCTTCCGCTCTATCAGAAAGGCAATTCAAGAAGGAAAATTCGAGCAATTTCGACAGGACTTCATAGGAAGTAGGCATGAACATCTCTTTTCTGCTGCTTTAAGCGTCTAACCTGAAATTTCTGTGCAAGACTAGATTTAAGGCACAAATTTTAAATGAAAAATGCTGGTTTTTGGTTCGAGATCATTTCATATGCTCCGACTGGTCTGCTTTCTTAGCTAATTAGCTAGCTGCATGAAGGTAAATTCACATTTTTTAATAAAAAGGTCTGGGTCTGTGGCTGGATGATATTGCCCATCATCATTTAGCTATTGCAATTCTTTTCCTGGAAGCGGATCACATGTATAGGACCAACTGGGGTGTTGGTCATGGACTAAAAGATATTTTAATAGCCCATAAAGGTCCATTTACAGGTTAGGGCCATAACGGCCTATATGAGATCCTAATGACGTCATGACATGCTCAATTATCTCTTAACTAAGCTATGTTAGGCTTTTAACAGTTATTGTAGCTCATAATATGTATTCTATGCCCCCTTATCAGTATCAGGCTACTGACTATGGTACACAATTCTCATTGTTCACACATCACATGTGGATTGGTGGATTTCTCGTAGTTGATGTTGTCGCGCATGCAGCCATTTTTTATGGGAAAAGATTAGGGATCGTTTGGTAGGGTGTACAAGAATAATGCAAAATATGACGTATTAGTAATGTTTGCATTGATAATGCTTGTATTAGTTATGTTTGCATCAGTTATGGTGAGATTTTTCTTATGCATCGTTTGGTTTGATATTTAAAAATGGAAAAAGGCCAAAAATACCCATGAATTATTTGAAATGGATTAAAAATACCTTCGTTAGTTTTTGGTTCAAAAATTCCCTTCCATCCAACTATTTGGGGTCATACATACTCTCTTTAATGAAATGCCACCGCGACGCCTAGGTGGAAAACAATTCCTACATGTCCTATCCACGCCTCCAACATGGAAATCGGCCTGTGTGGCTGTACAACTAATATAAATCCAACTCATTATTACAATACCTGACCCAATTTGTTTAACATCCGACCCAATATCCAAATTAAAGGGGGTGTAAGAAAGACCAGCCCCTCATTTGACCTAAACTCTTCTGAAAGAACGCTGGAGTGCTTATGCGGCTTATGGAAAGTTTAAAGGTATGGACAATTCATGAAATATTCACACCGGCACTATGATATAAAGGGGAAGAGCATCCACTTCACATATTCATGAAATATGCACCAGTGTCTATGCTTTACGCCAGTGTTCTCCAGTGAGTTGATTAGAATGCCATGGTGACTATTCATGAAATATTCACACCGGTACTATGATATAAAGGGGAAGAGCACCTACTTCACATATTCATGAAATATGCATCAGTGTTTATGCTTTACACCAGTGTTCTCCTGTGAGTTGATTAGAAGAACTCCAACAATAGAGTTTTACACATATCCCAAAATGAGTCAAATACTTTTCAAAAAGCTTCAGATTTCAACTATAATTTCAAAATAACACCAGCAACAAATTACAATCATCAATTTATTAAAATTTTCAATAAATTTACAATTTATTTATAAGTTTCAAGCTTTTGAGAACTCCATCAATGAAATTTTATACATATCTCATAACATCAATGCATACACCCAATAAGAACAAGATTAATAAATTAAAAATTCATTTTTAAGTTTTCAAAATTTCTAACAATGAAATTTTACACATATCTCAACATCAATGTGATCAATTCCAAAGATTGTTTAAAAATGAGTCCTTATACCCATAAAAGAATATATGAATTTAAAGGAATCTCATTTCTCAAAGATTTCATCTTGCAATAAGAAAAAGAACAAGCGGAATCATGGGGAAAAGGAGAGGTAAAAGATGCTAAAAAAGGGAGGAGAAAGAAGCAGACTTGGCAAATTTTGTAGAAGAAGAGGATAAGGGAGGAAAGAAGAACAAGAACATGGAAAGAAGAAGCACACTTATAACCTTTTTCAAACTTGGTAATTTTACCAAGTTGTATTCCTATAATAAAAATATACACAAAAGCGAAAGAGTATCTCTTAACACTAGTGGTACTGCCCGGGTGTCGCCCCAAGTCCAATATATGTTATTTTACTTCTTGTAGAATTTGGATAGTCAATTAAATTTATATCTATTAAAAATTTTAAATTATCATTTATAATATATAATATTTTTTATATAATTTTTTAATAATATATCTTAAACACATATATGCATATTTATACACAAAAGCTTTATAATCATGCTAATAAAAACTTAATTATGATCATTTTATTAAATTCAATAAATACTTCCTAATTTATTTATGTGCCTTACTTTTCATAATTTGCTCTAGCTTGATGATTTTTAATTTAAACCTTAAAATGATAGCATGACCAAATTGAAAATATGTTAAATTTTTATAAGTTAAATACTCAGTAATTTCATATATAAATATCTTTTTGATAAAAAAAAAATATCACTCAAAGCACTTTTTGTTATTTAAATAGTTGAAAAGTATAGACTTACTCAAATAGGATGAAAAAGTTATAGCATTTTATAGAGTAACACTTTGTCACGTTTTAATTTTTATAGCATCAATAAAATTTCAAGAGTTTGATTGAATTTTTTAAATATTTTAAATTATAAGTAATTCTAAAAAAATAGAAGGGCAAAATAATTATTTAACAAATTAACCCTTAGCTCCTCAAATAGTAATAAGTGAAACTCTGAAAAAGTTATCTATCATTCTGGAAGTAAACTCTAAACTCCTCAAATAACAATAAGTAAGAGTTTAAAGAACTTAATTGTCATTTTTAAAACTCGATCCTAAGCTCCTCAAACCCCAAATTTTGCAGACTAACTCTAAACTCCTCAAAAAGTAATAAATGACACTTTGACAAGCTTATTTATAATTTTTAAAAAATTGACCTTAAGCTTTTAAATATTTTAAAATTAATTATTATGATTTACAATGTCTTTTTAAAGTAAGTTTCAAATATATAATTCCAAAGAGGTAGAAGGGTGAAATGACCATTTTGCCAAATAAATTTTAAGCTCCTCAAATAATAATAAATGAGTTTTAAATTTTTATTTATAATTATAAAAAGTTGATCTAAGCTTCTTAAAGAATAAGTAAAAATTTGAAAAGCGTATTCGTCATTTTTTAAAAGACGACTCAAGCTGCACAACTTATAAGTAATAATGATCAAGAAATCACAAAGAGAACTGTTTTCTTCCCAGCAAGCCCATGAGGGCACGGTTCCATAACATCAAATATGAGAACTGATGCACTCGACGAGATGATCAACTACAAAATGGAAATGAAAGTCGGGACAGAGTCTACAAGGAGCTGAAGTGCAAGATCGACCCACGTATACATGTATCAACAACTTCAACAAACATTATCTCATCATGCATTATCTTTAAGGGCATAGAACTCTTTAACTCTTAGAACAGAGAACAATACAGTCGGTCCATTTCTACATTAAATCCTACCACATTTTGTGACACATCAAGGAATAAACAAAAGAAAAGTACGTAGAAGTACACGAGGGCAAGAGAACATATCATTCTTCAGCGGCACTGGCAGCACTTAGATCCACATTGAGGTCCAGAACCTGAAAAAAGATAGTTGAGTCACCCTGTTAGGTACTGTAAATTCAATAAATACATCGCTTACTAATTGAAGGTGAGGAGAAGAAAGATTGAATGTGACTATGTATACTAATTGAAAGTTCTATTTGATATAAAAGAGGTAAAAAATCCAATATCAGATGTCTTTGAGCAAGGTATTCCACCAATAAAGAAACCCAACCCCCTCCCCCCCCCCCCACATTCAAAAAGTAAAAGTATCGTGCTCGCACTATCCTCCAAGGTCCTATTTTCTTCTAAATATACAGCTGGTACAATAACCTTTCTACCTAGACTCGTTTCTCACCTCACAAACACAGATATCGAGAAGGACAAGATTTAATAAGCCACCAGAAATAAGTTACCAAGATTTAAAAAAGGAATCCAGTATCAAAGAATAATTAACTGTAGACCAGCACAGAACGTGTGCTGCTCATGATTGAGATTTGCAGCAGAAAAGGAAACGTAGGGGATCATTTTCTATGATTCAAGAAATTAGCAATGCCATTAGAAACCTTGAATCTACAAGTCTATAATCAGAAATGAGCCTTGACCTCACTTGATTAAACAATTTGACATAGTACTGTCAGAAAGACACTATTTATCAAGAAGTCAGCTACAGTGTTTAACCGCATTCCCTCCAACTGATTCAACTTTAAAAAAATGTAATCTTTCTCCCATTATTGCAACTATGGAACTCCAGATCAGGAAAAGTTATATATGTCTGAGCACTGCTATTTCAGCCAATTCTACGTGTCACACATATAAATGGGGACAAACATGTTGGGACAGAGTACTGTTCACTGTCAGATTGTTAGTGAAAACCCAATGATGATACATTTCTCTTTCTCAAATATCAGTGCCACAATACGGTGAAAGACCTCAATCTCAATCAATTAAAGTCATTCTACGGGTATCCAAGAGCTGCGGCTAAACTAGTGGCCAAGCCAGTGATCACTTCTCAATACTATGTGAACTCTACAGATGACAGAACTAGCAGAGAAGGGTGTTACTGCATGAATCAAATTTTCTGCGAGTATTATCCAAACCCTCCCTTCTTTAAACCCACAAAAAGGGAAAAGGAGAGAAAGAAAACACAGATTAGTCTTATCATACTATCTTTTGTGGATACCAAAATTATATATCGATAACTGAAATCTTGTCCCTTTTTCCAATTTGCTTAGAGGGACACAATATAATGCTCCATGATACAACATGCAAACTGATGCATGGACTATCATAGACTTGACCAGATAATCAAAAAAAGATGGGGAGGAACGAATTTTATAAGGGGTTGACCCCTTAACAAGTTCAACGTTTTCCAGAATATGCAAACAAGCATCAAAATGGAAACATACCTTTCCAGTTATCAAGGTATACATATTGAGGACATCGTCAACAGTCGACTCAAAGTGGGTTGTAGCATCATAGCTCTGTTCAAATGGAAAAGCAGGCCATGTCATGCTAGGTAGACTTTATGACAATCAGATTTCAAAGTGACTCAAAGAGAGACTCACAGTAGAAATAAAACAATTATCTAAAGAGGGCTCATTGACAGGTTCAAATCTGTCATATGCTTCAAAGAAGATCTCATCCACTTGCCCTAGAAGATCAATGCCAGGCTTCAGTTCATTCTCTGGATTATCAGTTTCTGCCTCAGTTGAGACAAATGCAATAAATTTGCCCTTTGGGGCAACATTATGAGTGTAAGAACAGCAGAACAGGTACCTGAAGATCCAAACACAACCTAAGTAAGAAGAGATCCCTCTAATTTCCAAAATGTTAAAAGTTCTTTCTAAATCAAGTCAGCACAAAAATAACATTTTCTAGGATGAATAGCTTCTGTAGAAGCATATAAAGTAGAAATAGTATTGGCACTAATGCCAATCATTAATAAGACCATCTCTCAGATCTCCAAACTGTATAGTATAATGTTGCATAATTCACTGCACTAGTTATAGCAACCAGTGACTTGTTACCGGTAGAATATCTGTAGATACAATAACTAGTTAGCAGTCACATACTTATAATCCAAGCTTCGACTACTCAAGGAAGCTGATTACAGTTGGTAAGGATCATGAATGCACAAAAACAGAATTTTTGATGTGAACCCAATAGTAGACAGAAATATTTGTAGCTTTGTATTGAATTTTTTTTATTTTTTTTGCTGAACACGGTGTCTGGCCAGCTTTAGCTCACCTCAACTAAGTCCATCGGATACCTGCCACCCCTCAGCTTTGTATTGAAATGTGAAACCTAAGAAAGCTGAAACTGAACCATTTCCAGCTAAGCATTCATTGTTTTTTACAAAGGTAAAGTTGTATTCCTTAGCAATAAGGGTATGTTGGCAACCATCAAAAAGATTTACATCAGGGACCACAAACTGAATCAAGCAAGCTACTACTAAGCTATAAAGAAACTATAAATCTACAATCTTTCCAGCCTCCTCCATACCCTCCTCTTTACACCAAAAAAAGAAAGCTTCATACCATACCATTTAATCCTTTGTAGTGACTCTGCAGTACTCTGAAAGCATTTCTTGTTTCTTTCTCTCCAAATAGTCCACCATATACAAGAAGGGATCATATTCCACCATTTCTTCTGACTCTTACTCCCCCCCTCTCCTCACCCAGCAACTGAGAAGATCTGTTGTATGTTCAACGCTAACAAAAGGTGAAATGAGGCTCAAAAGAATTGGCATGGTCCAATTTGTGTCTGTGAGATTTAAAAACATGGTCCATAGTCGAGTACTGACTCTACAATGGAGAAACAAATGGTTGTTAAGTCTCATAAGTCTCATTACATAGTGAACACCACAAAGCTATTTGGAAGCCTATGCTTTGCAGTTTCTCATGAGTTAGGCAAGGCATGCCCTTCTGACCACTAGTCATATGAAGCACCTCACTTTAGTTGGCACTTCGTTCTTCCATATTTTACTCCATGGTCCAGAACCCCCCGGAAGCTCCTTTACTTTTCTATTTTGCAGTTAGCAGACTGATAAAATATCATCATAATTATGCTTCCATTTCATTTTCCTGTATCCAAGTTTGTGCCCTTGAAGTCATCCAGCACTTACATCAGCTCAGCTACTCTCCCAGTCACTCAGAAGCCTTCTGGAGCTCAGGTTCCACCCATGTTCGAACCAAACCTCATTTACCATGGCATCTGTAGAAGTGTTAAGGATGTAAAGGTCCGGATAGGAAGTCATCAAAGTGCCTTGGCCAATCCGGTGATCTTTCCAGAAAAGAATCTTAGCCTCATTCCCCACTTTGTACACAATGTTGCTATACAATTGATTCCGTAGGTTCCTGATAGTCTGCAATACAGAAACACCATATGTACTACTCACTATATTGGAGCACCACGGACTAGTCTGTCTATGTTTGTTGGAGATAACTTCATTCCTGAGAGTTTGATCCTATCTTCCAAATATCGATAATCATTTTGATAGCAAACTCTTATATTGTAACCCCAAGTTTTTGATGCCTAAACCCCCTGCACTTCTACTAAGCAAAGCAATTTTCCATTTGACCAGGTGAATTCCTTTACCTTCATTGCTTTCCAACCGAAGAAAGCCCTCCCTCAATTTGTCAAATCTTTCTTACATTTTGGCAGGCATCGGGAATAATAAAGGAATAACATAGGTAGGCAAAGAGTCTAGTACGGTATTTATGAGAATGGTCCTCCCACCCAAGGACAAGTATTGGGCCTTCCAATATGCTAGCTTCTTCTCAGTTTTTTTTTTTTAACTATACCATCTCACAACACTAACTCTTTGCGATTATTTCCAAGTGGCATACCTAGATAATAGTTGAGAATTTTTCAATTCTGCAACCCTAAATGTTAGCCAAGGCCTGGATCTGTGCAACCTCTTTGATGATATATATGCAGCTCTTCCTCCTGTTGATTGCCAAAATTGAGACGGCCCAAAAAACTACCAAGATCATTTTGATTATTCTGATTTATTCCTCTTTAGCTTCACAAAATATGACAGTGTCATCAGCATAAAGAAAATAACATATCTGCATATCCACCCCAGAGTAACTGCCAACTTTGAATCCTGTAACCAAGAGTTTTGAGTAGCCACCCTTGTCATACTATCAAAATCTTCCATGGTTAAAATGAAAAGAAAGGGGAATAGAGGGTCTCCATGTCTGAAAACCAGTAGGTTCTCCAAAATGGAGAGCCTAACAGTTTTTATACATACTCCAATCCATTTTATCCACCTCTCGCCAAATCTCATTTGCTTCAAAATATTGATTACGAAATCCTCATTGACATCGTCATAGGCCCTCTCAATGTCTAGTTTGGACATAATTCCAGAATCATCCCTTTTGAGTCTAGTATCTACACATTCACTGGCTATAAGGGAAGCATCCATAATTTGTTTTCCTTTTATGAATGCCATGTGGAGTTTTTTAATCAATTTGCTGATTACTTTCTTCAATCTCTCAGCCAACAAGTTGGCCATAATTTTGTAGATCCCACCTATCAAACTTATGGTTATGAAGTCTCTAAGTTCCATTGCCTTGTCATTTTGGGAATGAGAGCCACATAGGAGGCATTCAAATTCTTCTCAAATACCTGGTGATCATGAAAGTGTCAGACGGTACTCATGATATCCTCCTTGAACATCTCCAGAAAATTCTGGTAAAAGCTCATAAGGACTCCATCAGAGCCATGAGCCTTGTAACTTGCAAACAAATTGATCCCTTCTAACACCTCTTCCTCAAATTGTCTTTGGAGCTAGTCTTTCTCTTCCAAACCAATGTTTTCAGTGCATGGCAAGTTGAAATCAGGCAGCCTTCCATGCTCTGTTTCTTTGTATAGTTTCTAGTAGAAACTAGTAATCTCTGCCTTAATCTCTTCAGGATCAGTTAGCGTCCTACCATCTACTTTCAATTTTTCAATAGAGTCGGTGCCTTTTATGATTGTGGCCATTCTATGAAAGTATTTGGTATTCTTGTCACCATGTTAGCTATTGACTTCTTGACCTTTTCCTCTACGCTATCTCCTCATTTCTGGAAACTTAGTGAAAATCCCTGGAAAGATGAATCTTTTGTAGAAGTTCATCATCAGTTAATGTTCTTTGCTCCTGGATCACTTAATGTTTTTCATAGATTTTGTTGATTCACACCAACAACTTTACTGCACGGTCTTGTTGGGTTTTTTCACCCTACTAATCTTGTGGCTTGGGCTATCACTATTATATTACATAGTCGAATGCAAAGAAGGATTAAAGTTTTCAGATTTTAATCGCCAAGGGTTCAATGATGTGCATATCTTCATTTCAAAATATTTACAGATTATTATTCCCTTATTTAAAAACAAACTTAACGTATATTTTGTATATAAATAAAGCAAACACGGGGCTAACGGGTATGGATTTGATGTCCAAGGCATGAATATATTTTTGTTGGTTTTAGATGTCTTTTATGGGATGTTATCCTCAAAGAAACAATTTCTTTATAAAATAAATTATAATTTTGTGCAGCTTTTATAAAGAATAGAACCTACAAAGAATGAAACTGTTATTTTTTACATTTTAACTAATGTTGCATTTATTTTTACGTCGATAGCTATTTTACATAATCATTGTTCTTTGTATATATTCATTATCACTTTGACGCTTAAAACATGTGCAATGCACGTTCACCGAACTAGTCTATGCAAATGATGGAATGGTGTTACACGATGAAATTTGTCAAGAAAAGGAATGTGGCGAGGTCAACGAACTCTCACCATTCCTTTTTTTCCCGAAAAACTTAAGCTAGCTACCCAAATAAATGTTATGGAAAGAATCAAACCACCCACCCACACCGTTGATAATAAATTAAAGCAGACAAAAGAAGGCATCAAATTGAGGGACTTAGTCATCAAAAAATATGAGCTATGAGATGCTGAAGTAAAACAGTATTAGAATGTAAGAGAATGAAATTAAAAAAGTTAACTATGGAAACTTGGAGTGCATCATTATGACACTGAAGATCTTTTAAATATCAAAAACTACAAGTAATATAACACAATGTATCAGATAGAGAACAAGGAAGCAAAAGCCATGGAAAACGTTGCAAATATAATAGAATATGAGATCATCATTGTTAGGACGGAGAAACTAAATGCAACTAGAAAGGTAGTCTTCATCCACTCAAAGGAAAATTTAATTAAAATATTTGTGGTCTTATTAATTATTTAATAACTCTCAGTTTTAATTCATGAAAAGTGTCCATGAAACAGGTGTACGGTAAAAAGTGATGACTGAAGTATACCAGACAATAATACACCAGAAAGAAAGAAAGAACGATCAAACAAGTTAATGAAAGATAAATTTCATCTCAAATGTGAGCTTTAGCTCTACCACGAGTTGCAGGAAAAAAAAATTGCAGCATACTAGAGAAGAACTTACATATCAGATTTACGGCCCAATTGTTTTTGGGGTAAGATAAGCTGCACTGAGTGAGAATCATTGGTATTTGGAATCGGGTGACTCATAATTGCAATAGCTCTTGCGACTTTTCCAACCTTTCTAACCTGCAATAATATGCCCTAGGTTTACTAACTAATTAAAACCATTTAAATGATTAAGTCAGAATGCCAATAGTAGGTTGTTTGACATCTCCTAAACAATATCGTCCATTCGCATTCACTATGATTTACTGGGAGAATGGCCTTTCTTTTTGACAAGTCACAAATTTTTACTGAACACCAAATGGTGTAAAAAGCATGTGCAAGACGTGTACATGACTCTACTTGAGTCATCCATCGTCATCCACCAAGTTTGACTTTGACCAAAACTCCTGTACCACAGAATTTTCTCCTTGTACTAGTAATGACCAAATGCAAAGCGAAATAAGATATGCTGGCTATAATACATTTAAGAAGTCATTAAAATTATCAGCTAGAGCATTTCTTACCTTATTGGTCAAGTAAGAAGGATCGCATACAACTTTCTTGCACTTAGCTGTCTCTCCTTCTGAAGTGACACCACATACCTTTCCTTCTTCATCAAACTCTACCTGGAATTTGACAAGACATTGTTTTGAGGACATAACATCAAAGATACCTTTTATACTCAGTCAATACAGAAATACAAATTTACCTTGCATTCAGGTTTGTTCAACATATAGGTCCCACCATACACCGCACTAAGTCGAGCAAATGCCTAAGTTAAGCCAAACATATACCATATCAAAATGATTTAATCTAAGAAAGAAAAAGCTAATAACTTAAAAGAAACTAAGATGATGGAGATGACTAATTACACCATAAGACACAAAATATAATAAGGAATTCAAGGTGGTACCTGGGGAAGCTCTCCCAATCCATATAAAGGGTAGATATATGGTGATCCTCCTTGAAAACGTGCAAGAGACTCAGCATATAGCTATCATAATAAATGGAACAAAATTTATTAGCACATGGAACTTTCGATACCACTGGCTCGAAAATTTAAAAGCTAAACAATGACTCACCTTCATTCTCTTCACCGTATCCAATGCAGGTTCATCTAAGTAGCGGTCATCTCTGTGTAATGCCAATGCATGACCAATGAAGTCCACAGTGTTGTCATCAAGACCATATTTCCTGATAAAACCCAAAAATAACCATCACCCCGGTTTTTTAAATACGTTACAATTTATTATTATCAGCATTGCTAACCAACAACTTTTCAAAGCCAAGTTCTACCAACTGATAATTTCCAAACGTAAAAAATCATTAAGAAATCAACATAGAAAGATTATATAGTAGAACTTCATCACTTTCTTATCTTCTAACCATCAGATCTTCTCATCACTATAGAAGCATGTTAAGAAAAAATAACCTTGAACCTAACTAGATCATGATGAAAGGATTGCCCGACCATATTAAAGAGACAAAAGGCAACAGCCATTCCCTCCATCTTAAAGTGGAGAACACGCTAACAAAGCATAAGACAAACCACATATTTCATAGGCACCTCCCACTAATTTTGCTCAGTAGTTAGTTTTATTTTTTTATATCAAATTTTACTCACTTGGTTCTTCTCACATAACTCTTACTAAGAGGTAGAGAAGAAAAATCTAAGAGAATTTAACAAGGATTATTTCTGATGAAAAGCCTCAACAAACATACGGAAAGAATAAGAGGAATAGAAAATTCGAGTCAGGAGCATACGCAATAAGCTCTCTTGTTGTCACTCTTGTCAGATCCATCCCATCGTGTGTCTTTGGATCACTCTCATTATAATCCTGAACATAGATAAAGAACTTCCGAGCACGGCGTTTCTCAAAAATGCCCATTAAAGGAGATTTAAGTGCCTCCATATCTGTGGCAGGCACCTTGTGGACCTATTTCATCAAGTAAATGAGAAATTTAGGTTAGAGCAAAGAATAATCTTGAAACTAAAAGCCGATATCTCGCAACAACACCGAAAGAGAGAAGTGTACCTTTCCTTTATTATACACAAAGCTGCCGTCAACAGCTTTGAAGTACAAATATTTTGTGACATCGGTGTGGATTAGAACTCGTACAAGTGCACCATTAGCCATAATGTACTGCTCCGGTCAACAAGTTAGAACACCAGTACATAATCAAACACTTTTCATAAAGCAGATAGTCAAAAGAGGAAGAGGCAGAACCTTAGGAATCATGTCAACATTATAATCCCTGCTAGAACCCAATTGCGCTGGAGGCTTGTCACTTCCCCTGAACCTCTTCCAAAGCTGAAAGCAGAAAACTCAATCAGAAAAATGTCTGAAAACGGGAGGTAACAATTGTCAACTATTAGAGGACCAGACTCATACCTGAACAAGACTGAGGGATGTGGATTCTCCTCCATAGTAGTCATTCCTGTCCATGTGCAGGACCTATTATACAAGAAAGGAACAGAATTACAGGATCCATTCCACTGACAAGTCAATACGATAGCAGCAATAGCACACAAAAACTTAGTTTAAAAAAAAAAACAGAAAATCGCACACAAAAGCAACAAATCGATCTGGTAATCAAAAGTCAT
>JBDJHY010000014.1:7095422-7105840 GCA_039654485.1 Withania somnifera | reverse complement strand
TTCTTTATTGCCTTTTTCATTGCCTTCTTCCATTCCGCAAAAAGTTTCAAAATATCACACCCACTATTCAACCCCCCTTCTAGTATGTGTAATCCGCTCCAACAAGTTCTATCTGTTCTATGGCCAAACTATGAGAAAAAATCGCTGGCGAACTCCAGTTGATAGACATAAGAGGAGTTTTAAAGCATTTCATCTTGGCCCTTCCCCCAAATTCCTGTAATTTTTTTATGGTTCAAACTAATGCATATCTTCTTTACAGGCTAATTGGTTTTATTGGCAATTGATGTCTGTGATCACATACACACTTATTATGTTTTCTAACTCTCAATGCTTTTACTCTAATGCAAAAACAAAGAAGAGAAAGGACTGGAACTGAAAGCATCTAGATGATTTTAAAGAGTTACAAATTTTAAATTAAATGTGTTACAGTTGTACCATCATATTTAAGACTATGTACTACATATTTAAATGTGTTTTTTTATGCAAATGAGTCATTACTAAACTTTTCAATGATGTTTCTTTGGTGTAGTTCTGTTCAATAGCCCTTCTGGAACTCACTAGCAGACTGCAGTCCAGTAGGATAAAGAAGAGTCTCTCTTTTGTTCTTTTAGTTGTGTTTATGTAATTATGTTTCGAGTTTCTAATATTGATCCGTAATATTCAAGTACTGAAGTACTATGTGCTGCCTTTTATCTTAAACTGTATTGGGTAATTAACGCTCTTTCATAGTTGATACTTGATGGAACAAATTTTTATTATTAATACTTAATGTTATGAGCTTATAGTTTAATGTTATTATTGATGTTCTTTTTAGTAGATATTGTACGGTATGAAAATATGGAGTTGTTAATGTTTTAGCTTACTCCGAAAATCAAAATTATAATAGAGAGACCTAATTATAATTTATAACCCATGATAATAAGAAGCCCATATTTTAAGGCCCAAACCAAAAAATCAAACTAAAAAGTCAAACCAAATCGAATTTGTTTCGGTTCGAGTTTGGTTATTAGTTTCACGAAACCAAAAACCAAATCGGAACTTAAAAAATAGAACCGAAAAACCGAACGCCCACCCCCATGTCTGGTGATTTACTAATCATGCATGCTTTAATGGATATCAAGAATGCAATCAAACAGGAAACTCTAATTCGGACGCACCTATTGTTCTTTCAGGATGTCAATGAAATTTTAAGTAGATGATTTCATTCTAAGCCAACCTTCCGGGTACAGATACAGGGATGAAGTCCTCGAAAGTCTATAACATTTGGATAAATGGTAGTAAAACATTTAATCTTCAAAAGTATCTTATTATATGAAAAGTTCATGACATTTTGGGATATGCAACTACTCTCAAAACTTGTACTGCATTCCGTAACAACTTCCATGTCTTGTCCCCATTGACCATACATCATAATCAAGATGAATTCTGGAAAACTTACTCCCGAGCAGAACAGAATCCCATTAGTATCCTGTACCAAAGGAATAATTATTTGCATGAAATTAGTTCTTTGAAAAATCGTATATCGGGTCCTCCTCTACATCCTTAAAGCTCCAATTGCGCTGCGTATTCATCCTATCGAAAGTAGATACATGTAAGACCTTTTTATGGTATTTGTAGAGGGTTCTACGGTGGCCAATACTTATATATGTGATTCCTGCAGCTTGGATTAACTGATATAGACGAGCCTGCAGAAACAAAGTACAACAAAGGCATTTCTATCACCTCTAATTATTTGAAAGCAAACACAAGGAAACAAGGAAATAATAAATAGAGTAAAGAATGGGATATGCCATTAGATTGTCTAAACAAAATCCAAGGTTTTGAGAGGAGATGTCGCAACAAATGTTCATATGGAAAAGTTCGAGGTTTCAAGTGTTACAACAGAAGATTAACTGATCTTCAAATATTGGCTGAAATTAAAGTGCATTTTGAACCTAACATTGCTTTAAATAGTAAATTATAAGCTTAACAGACGGAGCAGCATTTTAAAGGAAGAGAGGAGGTGGAGTGTTTTACCTAGACATAAGCCTGCAATTTTTTATGTACTAAGAGATGAGACTAAAACAACAAAAAAAGAATTAAATATCTCAGCATTATAGCATTCATACATAAAAAAGATATTAAGTCACTATTTTAAAAACCAAAGAGAATTATGTTCTTTATAGACTTATACATACTAATATATTTTATTAGTTAAATATCTTCTTTCTTTTCTAAAAATTAAGATCCGCGCAGGAAACAGACTAAACAGACTCCCCAGGGAGCATGCCATTTACTAGGCAAATGTCCAACCTATTCTGGCATTAGCCCCATTACACTTTTACTTCCATATTTGTCTCGGGCACTTCGAGGTTGCTTCACACCAAAGCAAGCTCTGAAGTGAGCTCCCAACTTCGCATTTAGAACACTGGAACGAAGTCTTTTAAGGTTTGTGAGTTATTAGCCTGTACTGACCAACAAGATTTTTTTGTAATATGATTCCAGACCATAAGGACAGAGGCGCATACCAAGAAAAGTGAAGTGTACTAATCTGAAAGTATGAATGAATGCAATCCACATGAACAGATGAACCACAAAATAGGACAAAACAAAGTAGCATCTGCAAATCACTAAATTACCTCATTGGCTTCATCAAGTGCACTGGTAGACTCATCCAACAGAGCCAAAGTTGGTTTTGAAAGCAACAAGCGGCCAAAGGCAAGGCGCTGTTGCTCGCCAAGGGAAAGAACGCTTGACCACTCACGTACTGAATCTAGGCCATCAAAACGATATAGCAAGTGTCCAAGGGATACGTCATTGAGAACCTGTATAAGATCATCTGATGTAGGCTTCTTTGGCTTTTCATTTACACAACTTGAATCTCGTGCACGCATGAATAATGGCAAAGAATCTATATATTGGTCAGTTGAAGAAAATTCAGCAGACATAACAGGTAAAACAACACGGGGGTGCTACATAGAATTCTACGCGCAAGCATATCTTGGAAACAGATGTAAAGCCGTTCAGATTGTATAAGAGCCAAAAGAAGCAATTCAAATCAAAACTTAGCAGCAAAAGCCTACAGAGATGAACCATATGAGGAATGACAACCTGTAACGAGAACTGAGAACCTCTAAGGCTTGACAATGGCATAACAAAATGATGTTAAGTTACGGATCATGAGATGTCGTACCACTTTGTTTAGCATCTGACATATTATCTGAATCTACGGGCCATGTAGGATACAGCAACTGTTGTCGAAGGGTTCCCAAAACCATATATGGTTTTTGAGGAAGAAAAATTACACCTTCAGGATTTCTACGTCCTGTGGAATCCCCAATGATCTCATTACCTGAAGTCTCTTGATAAGAAACCACATCTGGAGAGTGAGGCATAACCAGGTCTCCTCCAGGTCTGACATAGACTGTAATTGCTCCATTCCCGAAACTCCAAAGACCAGCTACAGCTCTCAGCAGTGAAGTTTTACCACTTCCACTTGGTCCTGTAATCTGTTAAAAGAACCATTGGTAGCAACATATAAAAGTAAATTGGGATTCGACTAGGGGCAAGGCAGCCGATAAAAAACCCCATCTCTCAAAGGGGTCTAATGCCTCTAAAACTTGAGTATTAGTTCTACGCACGTTCTACACCTTGAGCTGTTTGCTCAATACACCCCAAGAATGCATATGCGTCCTTTATACCTTAGATTCTCCCTTTTTCTAACAGTAAACATTTTGTTTTCACTTCTCCCCTGTATTTGACTATACAACACAATAACAACCAATAGATTTCCACAAAGTAGGGTCTGGGAGGGTAATGTACGCATTCCGTATTTGACTATAACTTGTATAAGATATAGTTCTACAACTAAGAAGTTGGAGACTTTGAATACTATTATGTGCACATATCATGTCTAGATAGTTAAATTGATCATTGTATTTGTAATTCTTTTTAAATAAGCTCTTGCTACAGAATTCCTTTTAGGTGCAGATGAATATCTTGTGTACCTTGGGATTAGGGCATATGATTCTTCTCTTAATGGTATGACAAGAGTACAGGATCTTTCATAACCTTAGGCAAGTCACGGAGTCATACACCATTGGTTTAAAGACAGGATGGAATATTTTCAAAAGAGTTTGACCTTACGCCCCGTGCTTCAGAACTTGCATTCTGCCCCACGACGTGTAATAAAGCATCACCCTAGGCCTCCCCTCCTCTTAATATATTAATTATCATTAACAATACAATTTTTCCTTTCCCTAACAGATCAATTGATGGCATATAAAAGCTGAAGGTGGACGTGTCGGAACTCACCAGCAAGTGATCCTTGTCAAAAATCTCAAAAGACAAGTCCTTAATTAGAGTTGCTTCACTTGGTGTCTGTACAGTCAAGTGTTCAACATGAAGTAATTTTACACACTTGGAACGAGGCATAGATTCATTTGAGTATAGCCCATTCGAACAACATATTAAGCAAAACCTAAGTTGGATCTCTTCCTTGGAGTTATGGTGACCTTTTATATTGCTGCTATCCAAAATGTCATCAAATTCACCTGCACATTTTAAAGGTGTCAAAATGATTTGCTGAATGCTTGTTACTGCTTTAGGGCAGTGGGTCATGTTGGATGGAAATAGCAAAACTGGGAAACTGAAGAACAGAACAAAGTTGAAGAAATTAAAATTTCAGGGAAGAAACAATTGAAAAGTCGATAGAATTTATAACATAATGTGACAAGAGATCAGATCAATTTTAACATCTGCTCTCAAGCATCTTATAGGGCAAGCATAATAGTATATATGTCTATGACTGCCTAAGGCCTTACGAGCTCAGCTTCTTCAATCTAAACATTTTAGTTTTCCTATTTGAACATCACCTCTATAGTAAATCATGACTATGTTATATGCATTCCCAGTAATTCTTCAATATTTCTTTTTGGATTCAAGCATAAAGTTTGAGGCATTTTCCTCGCCACTAGGGCTAGATTCTTAATATAAACTTTCCCACCAAATAGTTCTAACTTCCTAATTAAAAGCATTTAGTTACACTATTAACAACGGCTATCTCATCATTTTGCATTTCTAAAACGAAGGCCTACATTTTCTGCTTTAGTTCGCCTATAAGATGGCAATGCCATCAATTTTCTATAGCTTTTCCTAGTTGTCTAACTATTATAATAAAAAGCCAGAAATAAATGGTTTCAATATGTAAGACATATGAAGAATTGTGTATTGATTCTTGGTGTTTATATACACACCACTCACCTCATACATGGTAAGTCTAAATAAGGAAAAAAAATATCTATACAATCAATCAATTAATAACTAAATATTCACTACCTAAATAAGATGATTCTGTAACACAATAAGATAATATGTTGCCACAACAAAACAATAGAACATTATATATTGAAATATCATAGAAGAATCAATCATGAAATTGCAATAGCTATTATTTAGAGAAATCGAAGGACCTTTAGGTAACTTTAACATATAACATTACTGTGTCACTTAAAAGGACAAGAAAAAGGAATTATTTGCAGAAATGCTTGAGAAAACAAAGACAAAATGTAGCAGAAAAGAAACTTTGGGCTACAACGATTACTTCAGCACTTAAATAAACACAAGAAAAAAGAATTAATAACAGAAATGCTTGAGAAAACAAGACGAAAATAGAGCAGAAAAGAAACTCTGGGCTACAATTGCTGCTTGCATTTTTAGGGTTTTGAGGCTTGAGAGAAATCAGAGACGTTTTGAGAGTAACGATGTCCATATTCATACTCATAGAACAAGTATCTATTCTTTCTGGTTTTATGGTGAAGAATGTTAGATGCATATGAAGCTATCACTCTATAACAATCCTTCTCCCTTCTATAACAATCCTTCTCCCTTCATTTATGAAGGGTCACTGAGCTTTTGCATCGTAAATACTTAGCACCTACATGGCACTACTTCTGTGGAATATTGCATCTTAGTTATGACGAGAAAAAACACAAGTATAGATCAATAAACAACTAGCGAATTATCTTGGGGAAACAAGAAGTTCATAATCTAAAATGGTAGGATTACTGTATAATGGAGTCCTTGTCCAAGAAAGAGTTGCAAAAACATAAAACACATTGATTCAAAAACTGTAACCAGGGAACTTTTAACCCCTTTAACCTATGCAGCTGGGACAGGCTAAAGCTTCATCAACCGGGGGGAAAACAGCATCAATGCCTCAATCCCAGAAAAATAAATTGGTGCAGCTATATGAATCATTGATATCCATCCTATCATTTTGACCCATCTCATTTCAACCATTATCAAATCGCCATAAATCATGTGAGCGACCCAACCCTAGGGTAGTGAGAGTAGGCCAAGATAAATGTTACCTTTCGATAGTTACATGTAGGGTGAATGATTATGTTTTGTGAGTGACAAGAAAGTAAGGAAACCTCTCTTATGAGAAGGTCAAGTTTCTCAAATAACCTATTTCATTTTATCCAGCATCTGTAAGAAGCAAAGTTGCTCGGACTCTTCACTTCCGTTGCGGCACCGTGTCAATGCAACATGGGTGTGGGCGTGGGATCTGTATCGGATTTGGTCAGCCAATTTTGGATCCTTTGACAAAAATCAATGGAGAAATTCGAGAGAGATACAATGATTAATGTAATCAAAACAAAAGTTAAGGTGAAATTGAAGAAAATGGAGCACTTTGTAATCTTATATTGACATTTCTATGTCAGTCCTTTTCCTTATATCATCTTTTGGGATTTTCCTTTTGATCAATATTTTTCATAATACCATGTAAGTTTTTCACATAACATCTCATAATTTAGACATATAACTCTACTTTTAGATATTTGAATTTTTTTTTTAGCGGAAACCTCACACTCATATCTGTATCCCCGAATTATAATGAAGGATCCAACCTCTAGATCCGCACCCGTACTAGACACCTGCACCCAAGTCCAAACAACTTAGATAAGAAGCCTACAAGTAATGCAATGTGACAATTCCAAAGGTAAGAGTCTTGGTCTAACAGGATCCATTTTGGCACTAGGGTTTAACAGAAAAAATCTAGGAACTTTAGGGGCTTGAGATGCTAATGGGTTGGTCAGATAAATAACGCGGAAAAACAAGTGATGTAGAATCTAAACTCTGGTAATCAAAATGGATTCATTTCACATCAGCCAAGACAAAGTCAAGATCCTGCACATTAACAGATATTCATGTATATTCCCTCCCTCTCCAACAAAAATGGATTGGCAGATGCTCCTCCAAGGGATTAAAATGTAATCTCAGTATATTCTGCAAGCCCTTTCTATGTACTTGGAGAAGAATGCACTAGCCAGAAGCAAAATAAGTTACCTAGTCGGTCAATGACGGCTGAAAAGGCACTTATAGCCTGAAATTGATAGACAATGATGGAGAAATCACCAAGAATATGATTAAAAGCGGACACGGATTGATTAATAACACCAAACTCAATTTTTCCAGAGAAGTACATAGGTGCAACAACTGCAGCAGGGAGAATTTGAATAAGATAGCGGTAGCCATTGGTGAAGAACTCCAGATTTCTAGAAGCTATCAACAATTGCTGCCAAATTATCAAGAACAAGAGAATCAATTTAGATATTCAGTTAAAGCAACAAATATAAAATTAAATAACATACAGCATTAAACACTTTTCAAAATGCATCACATATATGAAAGAAATTCAATAACATAAAAGGGAATGCTAAGATGAGGTATATGAAGTTATTTTTTTTTATACTGCTTCTGATTAATTAGAAATGATGATATTGCAAATCCCATAAAAAGACACAATTCAGAGATCACTCTGTTGCCTGCAACATAACACATCCTTGAAAACATTCTAAAATGCCATCTATTTAGTAACAACTCCTAGCAGGAAAAAGCACGAGGAATTTAAGGGGTCAATATGGTGACAAGAAACTTTAGAATGCATCCTTTTGCGGAAGAAAAACTTGGAAGCATCCTTCGACCATATAGAGCAGAAAAATTGCAGAGAATTCTTACAACTCCCAACTAGTTTGGGAATGAGGCATAGTTGATACATGTATAAATATTGTGATCAACAGGATGCTGGGTGGGAATTGCCTGCAAAAGGCCTCAATTTTTACAAAATTGTGAACGTACACTAAAAAATTACATGTTCAATAAAATGGAACGATCAATAGCACTTACTCCCAACATGGTTATACACATTTAGACAAATTGAGATTGAAAAAAAAAGAACTTACGACTTCTTCACCTAATATCGGTTCCCACAACCCATTATTCAGTTTGTGACATGAAACAATTCTTTGCAACATGAAGTAATATAGAAACAACTGTCGAATCACAAATGTGACAGGATATGCTTCAATGCAGGCAAAAACTGAGAAAGGTGTAGCACCAAACAAACTGCAAAGGCCTCCGTACATTCAGGTTTCCAAAAGCGCTTCTGAACCGACTTAACAGTAGTTGCATCTCATTCTCCTCGCCTCCATAAAATGCAATTGATTCAGCATTTTCTCGAACGCGCACAAGACCATAGCGGAAATCTGCTTCTTTCTTTTCTTGCAAAAAGTTGAGGCTCACCAATCCCTAAATTAATCACAGTTCACATTATTTGTAGAATTGGAAACATCTCTTGCAACTTTAGGGACTCTCTAAATGTTGTATTAGTTGTGAGGTTCAAAACATGAAAGCGAAAAAATTACCCTTCCAAGGGAAACGCTGATAGCTGTTCCACCAAGTGAATATGCAAGAAGCACAACAAAAAGTGGTGGGTAGATACCATACAAGATATTGCTGAAAGATATTAAGTCTATAGCAGCATTGAAGAGTGTCAATGAAAACGAGAGAGCTGTTCCTGTAAAGGAACTTAAATCATCAACAATTCGCTGATCTGGATTATCGATGGTAGACTGAGACTGAATTTTGTAAAATGTCTTATTCTTCAGATACCGCTCCATGTAATAGCTTGTCATCCAAGATCTCCACCTTAAAGATAACTTTTCTCGTGCATAATCTCTCAACACGAAAAACTGCAAAATACATAAATCTCAAAACTAGAAAATGTACTCCTCTTGCCTTTCTCCATGGCTAATAAACGAGAATAATATAAAAGAAGCTTAGAAATGTGGTAGTACGGAAGTAGAGATCAGAAGACCCCATTCCGTCTTGTATATAAAGAAAATGCTTATATATAGTGATAGTGATAAAAGAGAGAGGTTCTGGAGAAAGTTTCAAGGTGTACTTTTTACTGAAAGGCATGATACTCTTTTAATCTATACTATCACCACTGTGCTGTTGACTATGAAACAGCATGTCACGTGTCCAATCTAAGTTGCACAATATCTGGAAAATTTGCAAAAGACTACAAGGAGCTATACCTAAAAAATATGGAGCAATGAGCTCACCGGGATACCACCAGCAAAACCAGCAAGGTAGTATAAAAGTTGTTTGGTGAACTGTTCTTGGTCTTTGTCTTTGTAAAGTTAGAGCAAGCATAGAGAAATAATTAGTAGAAGAAATTCTGGAGAGAAAACAATAAAAGGAAAAATTGGGAAAGAAATAGTACTGGCAAGTGCATTATAAAAGTCACGGCCGAGGAAACTGAAACCAACGCTGATACCGGTGGTTCCTAAAGTAAGGGCAAAGACAGCAGCTAACTGCAGTCTGGCCTGGACTTTATCATCAGAGGACCAATATGGAACAGCAACCTTCCAGAACCTCCGCATAAGTGTTTGAAGATCCGGTGCCTTTCTTTGCTCATCCTGATTATTTTTTAGCAATATTTCAAATTTTAGTTTGAGGCTCTGGATTTTGGACATTTCAGATCAAACAAAAAAAACAATGAAGGACGAACCTGAATGGGTGGTGGGCCTGGTGGAGTTACTGCTGCAACTGATAATGAAACTCGTCGTCGAGTAGTCAATGTTTGTTGAAACCTCAAGGATGAGCTGAACTTCAAACTGCTATCCAAAGTGCTAACAAGACCAGGAGTGATGTTGGAGAAAGGAGATTCTAGTACTAGTTTTGCTTGGGAACCCATTGATGAAGTAGATGGAGCTCTTCTATGTGCTACTTCTCAAGCGCACGTATTCATCCTATTATGTGACAACTACCGTTACCTCTCTCGGCTTTCTTATCCAGAAAGACAGCTTTGATTTGCGCGGTCCATATGAAATTCGCAGTTCTAATGATGCCACGCCACTTCTAATTTCATTTCACTTCATTAGTCCCCTCTAAGGCTGCACACCGAACCGGGTCGACCCGGTATCGGTACCGGTCCATCCCAGTACCGTCCTGGTTCGTCCCGGTTCTGATTGTACCGGGACGGGACGAACCGGGTACCGGGACGGGATGCCGGTTTCATCCCGGTCCGTCCCGTCCTGGTCCGGTCCGGCCCGTTTCAGCTGAAATTAAAAAAAAAAAATTTAATTACC
>JBDJHY010000014.1:7033672-7044474 GCA_039654485.1 Withania somnifera | reverse complement strand
GGATCAGTGGTGAGGACGAGACCAGAGTCTCCTTGAACACACATGGGTCTGTCATGGGAATTCATAGTCGAAGGTTTCTTCGCATGGAACATTCTCTCTTTTTAATTTCTTTCTCTCTTAGCTGTTATTTCTTCTTAATCGAATACTATGCCAAAGAGATTCAAGAACAAATGCGTTATGCAAATAGAATAGGAAGGAATAGGTCGGTTTTAATTTGAAGAAGAGAACATGCACCTTTTCTCTCTCAAATAGTGGAAAAAAAGGTGACAACCCCTCCAATTAACTAAAGATAAAGTCTGTTTAGTTAATTTTGTATTATACATGGTACATTTATCTCTAGGGGAAAAAGGTTCCTCAATACTAACATGCAGCCCTCCTTTAATTTGCCAAAAGAAAGTTCCTCTGGCAGTAGATGTGGATGTGTATAGTGTATATCAGTATTTACTTAATTACCGTGTATTTTTGCTTTTATATTCTTTCTTTATTAAGAACAGGGGGACTCGTATAACGTGAGTTAGTATAATTTATTAATACGGAAAGAGTTAATTACCATCTGGCCTGGGGTTGATTTTATAATTTATACTTTTCATTCTTTATTAAAAGGAAAAGGGACTCAAGTAATGTGATTTTGTATATAAATTACTCATACAATCATTACCAACTTTGCATTTATAGGGATTTGTATTGCCATGATTAATCATATTTGTAGTAACCCAGAATGTTACTTCGTTGGTTATTGGAACGTAGGGAATTGGAAGTGTCTGATCATCATTTATTCTTTACCCTCCCTTAACAAATACTCATCCAATTCCTTTTAAGTTAGGAGATATATTCAAAAATAGTTGTGAACTTGTATAATTAATTAATTTTCTTTTCAACTCTATCCTATGAAAAAGAATATTTACTAGAAATAAATAATAAATAACTATAATTTAGTTAAATTATATTTTATTTAAAGTGTATGCAAACAAAAAATATGATAAGTATTTAGGAATGGAGAAGTACTCTCTCCATTTTAATTTGTCTATTTGATTTTAATATGTTACGAAATTAAGAAAATGCTATAATCTTATGATTTTAAATATGTTATATGAAAAAATGAAAATTGAAAAAACCTTCAAAAAAGAAACATTTTTTTCTTAATAAATTAAAAAGAAAAGTAATATTAATTAGAAAATATTTTGACTATTTTATCTTTATTTATATGTAAGCTAACATTTATTAAGAGGTATTTTTAACTATTATAACTTCATTTAGTTTTAAATTATAATCTCTCTTCATTAAATGTGTACTTAATGTATGTGTCATCTTAAGTATGAAATTATCAAAATCACATCGCCCAAAATATCAATAAAAATGAGTTAAAATATCCAAATAGACACCTAAGACTAAACTAAATTAACAACTTCAAGATTAATAACACCATGTAATCAAGGAATCTATAGTTTTCAAGAAAAAATATTCTAATAGTCGAAATGCGAGTATTGCATTAAACTTTTAAGACGATTAAATAATTTGAAATAATTAGTTTTAATATCATCACTCGGCAGCCATTACTATTTAAAACTAATTTATAAATTGAAGAAAACCTTTTGAAGCAAAAATCAGATATTCTCGACAGCCATTACTATTGAAAGCTTATAAATTAATTGAAATGCTTTTTGGTCGCCAAGAATCCGAAAATGCATTAGTATCTATTTAGTTTGAAGAGATTTTTTCTGTTAGACCGTCGAAAATTGAAGAGGAAATTAAAATATGATACAATGGACCTCAAAAATTTGTTTTTATAAATTTTTTAGGATTTCTGGATATTTATTCGTCGAAAATATATTTCTTAAAATCTTATTAGATACGTTGTTATTTTCACTAAAATATAGAATTATTTGATCAGATCACTTACTTTATCTGTTTTAATTTACGGGAAAGTGTTTGATTGGATACAAAATTTAAGAAAAATATGGAAATATTTAAAAAATTATAATTTAAAATAAAAATTATAACTAAAACAAATTTTTTTTTATATAAAGTGGAATAAAGAAAATATTAAATTGGGGAAATAATTTAATAGAAAAAATAAAGACAAATTATTGAGATCATTGTGCCACACTAGAGTTCGGAATTAAAACGAGCCACTCGAAATATAAAAATACACAATTAAATAACTAAATTAAAAGTAAACAAAAATAGACTAACCGCGTCAATTTTGTGTAATTTAGTTACTTTTTCAAATAACGTAATTTAGCTTTGTCAAGTTAAAAATATAATGTAAGACGTACTAAAATGATGCGTTAGACATTGTAAAAAGCATCAAGCGTGAACCCAACATTTTATACAGTAAACTGCACGTTTTTTGGTGAGGTTTGCAGTCCTAGTTTTGTCACTTCAAATCCAAATTCTTCATCACCTTCAACATAAAATATTTCTTTCTTCATTTAAAGAAAATTCTTAGTTTGCTTGTTTAAGTCTTCTCTTTTGTTAATTTCAAATGCGAAAAATGATCAAACTTTTAGTCGTTCCTCTTTTCTTTTGGAATATCCTTGGATGTTTTCCTCTCTCCTAATTTTGATGGTTTAAATTATTATCGGTACTTATAAAATATTAATATTAATTTCAGTAAATTTTTATTTTATTTTCATTATCTAACTCTTTTATTTCGTATAGGGATAATCGAATGATGCAAGACGTGCCTAGTGTTTCATTGAATGTCGATGGTATTGATGTCACGTCCTGGAGTCAACCTCTAGGGGGGACCAGTATTCTTACCCACTGAGTCGCCTCAAAAGTCTTGGACCGACCCTTGATTCTTGCACAACTCTACTCAACCAACATAAATAAATAGTGATCTCACATTAGTCAATAAATGAATAAATCTATTGACATTTGAATAAATCTATTGATATTTAGCGGATAGTGACTTTCGTACATTTGAGTATTTGTTTGATAATGGAGTATTCTTTTATTGATTTATTCATCTATTAACTGATGTGAGGTCCACTATTATTTATGTTATTATTTGATATTGCTTTTGTTGAGTGTGAGTGAATAAAGTTGTGCATGAATGTCCATCCAAAGCTACTAAAGCAATTTAATGACTAAAAATACCTTATCCCGCCTAGAAAATGACTCCAGAACCTAACAACCCAAAATATAAAGCTTAATGAGCACCCACTAAATTGTTCTCTAATACATTGATATAGAATAAAATAGAGAAACTACTATACAACTAATTGCACTTCGCACTATCATCCTAAACACGCTAAAATATTTTCTTTCAAACTTTTTTCTTTTATATGTTTTTGATTAGCACTATTAAGTGTGCATATAATGCAAAAGTTTGATAGACTATAAATACATCGCAGTGTACATATATTATTGTGTCTAAACTTTTAATGTTATTTTTTAGAATCCTTTATTTTGAATTTTGTACCACTTCGATACGTTTTAATATATATTTCTCTTGTTACTAAAAGAATCTGTGAGATTTTGTTTTGGTTCAAAAAGATTAGTACACTATAATATTACTATGCATCAGTGGTCAGTAACGCCTGTTTGTTGTACCGTAGGAGTACTAGAGATATTATTTACAGTACAACAAAAAAGGGTAGACTATGGCCACTTTGGTATAGTGAAAAGTATTTTATCTTAGTCTGCCTTCAATATTTGAGTGGCAAATAAAGATGAAACTGTTCAAAGTATTATAACATCTAACTCTTGACCCTTTTCCTTGCCAGTGCATCTGCCATCTTATTCGTCTCCTGGTAGCTATTATATACGAATTCAAAAATTATATTAATATAAATGGAATGGTTATATTTTATTAGTGAGATAATTATCTCGAAGTCAAACATTGATGCTGAATGGAGTGAGATTATCCCTGTGCGCTATCTTCAGACCATTGTCTCAATCATTGATAGTAATATTAACGCACTGTCCAGAAAAGCCAAAGTATAGCCTCTCTGTCGGACATTGGAGCCACTATAACCCACTAGGCTAATATATTTAGATTGGTGTAAGATTATTTAAACTATTAGCTTAATTTAATTTTTATAACATGTTAATTATTATTCTACTAAATTATCAATCAATGAGTATATTAATTTATATTTTTATTTATAATCATCTTAAAGATGAAATGGTATGGTACCACACATATCAAGCATACTATTTCCTCCGAATTTTTCATAGAATAATTGTTATTTTAGATAATCGAAAAACAATTAACACTTTTATTTTAATTCTACCATTAGTCATATTTAAGACATTTTTTTTAAAAAAAAAAGTCATTTTAGTAGATCAATGCAAACATAATTTTTTCATCTTATATTACTCCATTATATGAACATATACAAAATCACTACCATTAACATGAATAATTTTATAAACATGGACATTAAATCATAGGTTAAGGTTTCAACAGATATTGAAGTTAACGACTCCATTAAAAATAAAGATCTAGTGAAGGAAGTTAAATATCAAATGAAGAAAGTTGAACTCACAAATAAAAGAGTTAAATTTTGTTGGAAATGTTAAATTTTCATGAACTAGTTAAATTTTTTTTTTCATTTTTAGTTAAATTTTTCATACAAATTTTAAGGAGTAAATGGAGGAAATTTACATGTGTTTTCATACAAATTAAGAAAAGTAACGTTAGTATTCGTACTAAGTGTAAACAATATTTTCAATACAACGTTAGTAAATGGAGTTAGAAGAATTTTTTCAACTTTATACTCTTAATATAAATATGCACAAATTTTGTCAGTATAATTTTTTTTATTGATACTTTATACAAATCTTTTTATCTTCCATACAAAGGTCTATGGAGTAGATAGAGGGAATTTACACATTGATCAATGGAGTAAATTGAAACACTACTTTCTGTGTTAGATTAGTCCTAATTTTCATGATTGAAATTAAATATTTTAATTTTTTATAAGAAAATTATAATAGTCAAATTGTATTTTCCATTAAACTTTTTTAATAATAATAAAAATATTATGAAATCGAAGAAGTGTGGCAGGTTGCCGGTAGGATTAATTGGTAATTAAGGTGTAACCAACAGGAATTCTAAAGCAGTTACAGAATGTGCAGCTTTTCTTTCTAGCTCTCGACTTCTTTTCTTTGTTTTCTTCCTCTCTCATTTTCTTTACCCCTTTTAGTATATGTTTTGATGATCAAATCACAACCTCTTTTAACTTCTAGTAATGCTTTTCTTGGGAGTTTCAAACTCTAAACTATCAGGCACTTTTGTGGAATAGAAGATTGTCGACTCATTCCCCTTTAAGTCTGTCTATTACCTTAGCTTTTGCATGCATGTTTATTCAAAGCACTAATATAACTACTTGCGACGCACTTTTAATCATTGAACATTTATTTAATAACTTCTTTACTTTGCATGTCTACTCGTTTACCTATACATACACCACTGATTTCTAGCCCAGCCAAGTTAAAAATAGGTATACTAAACTGCACCAAAAAGACATTTAATGAAGATTAATTAGCAACTATAATTTAATAGTCACTAAATTATATTTTTAGAGGTATTTATTAATAGATATATTAAACTACACAAAACTGGCGGAAATTAATTAGCAACAATAACTTAATAGCTACTCAATTATATTTTTAGGGACAGTTACATGTGACAATTATATTTTAGCACTTTTGGGTAAATGTTCCTAAATACTATAACAACATTAGATATAATGATAATTAACTAGTGCTGATAAAAACTTCAATCATCTTTATTAAAGTGCATTTTTATTTCTGCTAAAAGCCTTTATTGTTATAGTACTAGTATTATTTATCCAATTTTATGCCCCAATTACTCAATGTATATTTTTGATTCAGTAAAATTTCTTGCAACAAGGACATTAATTTCTTTTTATCCATGAAAGGAAAATTTAATTATAAAAATTAATTTCTTATAACCCATGAAAGGCAAACTTGATTATAAATATAGTTGTAGTTTTTAATTAGCTAGCGCTAGATTATCCAATCACATACGTTCAATCAAATGGTCATGCAACAAGTTCAAGTCTCACTCTAACTATTAACCCAAAAAATTTCCACTTGATTGACCCAAGAAAAAAGCAGTGTTGTGAAACTTGGACCGGACCGATTCTGTCCGGTCCAAGCAAAAAACCCCTCACTTAATGACTCGGTCAAATCCGGTAAAAAATTCAGTTCAACCAGGAAAAATCAGGCCAAAAACCGGGTTTTTTGCAATTTATTTTTTTACTCAAAAATGAAAAATTACTTCATTTTGTTCCAAATATTCAATTTAAATAGAGGAAAGTTACATTAAAAATTTCTTCTATTGTCGATGTGGAACAATGAAGCAACTATCCAAATTTCATCTTCCAAATGTTCAACTTAAATAGAAAAAAATTACACTAGAGAATTCTTCTTTTGTCAATGTGGACAATATCCAAATTTCATCTTCCAAATATTCAACTTAAATAGAGGAAAAATACACTAGAAAATTCTTCTTTTGTCAATGTGGGACAATATCCAAATTCCATCTTCCAAATATTTAACTCTTTCCTGAAGTTATGTCGTTAATTTTTTAACACTGACTTGATATTTATAATATTAAATATATTATGACATATTTATAATATTAAAATTTTTGTTACATCATTATGACGTCATTCGAGTAGAAGGGGTTTTTACGTTCGGGTCAACCGATCGGACCCGTTGACTCCCGACCCCTAAGCTCGTCCAAGTCGCTTGCCGAGCCGAGTCTAAAAACATTGGTGAATGGACATGATGTAAATGAAGAAATAGCCTTTAGTTGTAAAATATTGGATATTTATGGTACATGTCTTGCTGATCAAGTTATTAGCTAAATTTAATAGCCAGGCTTGGTTACTCCATGGACAAGTAACGGTGGCTTATTGCCTAAGATAAAAATAGCTTGTAGGTTAAGCTTGGCTAAAAATAGCTTCTTGGTTAAGCTTAGCTTATTACCTAAGCTAGAAAATACCTTTTTGGTTAAGCTTGGCTTATTGCCTAAAGTTAGCTTCTTAGTTAAACTTGTAGCCTATATATATATCCACTTTGCAGTATGTTACGTACAACTTGAAAATTAATTGAAAATGCTTCTTTTCATTTCCTTGTGTAATTTGTATTTGTATTAGTTTTTTTTTAAAAAAAATAATTAATAACATGTTATCAGCACGAGCCTCTACCATCTTAAGTTATTTTAACAGGTAAAAAGGATAAGGTCTTTATTTTCTTAAATCAATGTCTAATATTTCAACTTGAGTTTGCTACACTAGACATGTTGGGATTGGCTACTCGTCATGGGCATTAGATGCTGAGATTCACTGGATGTGATGGGTTTGCTGACACCATCAAAGAAATGAACTAGACATCTAGCCAAGACTGTCCAAGACGATGATATTTCTCTGTCACTACATTAATGAGGATTTGAAAATAGAATACCTCACCATTAAAAATCCTTTTATACTGTGGAACAGTTTAAAAGACGGATATAACCATTTGAAATTGGTCGTTCTACCACAGGCAAAGCATGAGTGGTTCAATTTAAGGTTACAAGATTTTAAAACGATAATTGAATATAATTCTTTCATGTTTAGAATTATTCCACAGTCAAAGTTATGTGGAGAAAATGTTGGAGAATATGTCACTGATCATGATATGTTTAAAAAATCGTTCTCAACACTCCCTTCCTCGAATATGCTCCTGTAGTAGCAATACCAAAAAATGGGCATTAAAAAATTATTCTGAATTACTTTCACATCTTATCATTGTTGAACGAAATAATGATGTATTAATGAGAAACTATGAAAGTTGGCCCACTGGTTTCATGCCATTCCCCGAAGTGAATGAGACAATTTTCACCAGCGTGGAAGAGGTCGTGACCCTAGTCGTGGTCATGGTCATGGCTGAAAAAAATTATAATTATGGTGATCGTCTTGCATTAAATTTTAACCTTCAACCAGCATTGTAAAAAGAAGGATGAAAAGCATGAAATAGTGCAACGAAAGAATTCATAAATGTATGTCATAGATGTGGAGGAAAAGGACACTAATCGTGTACCTCTCGTGCATCAAAACGACTGATTCGTTTCTATAAAGCATCCTTGAAAAGGGTGGGTAATAAGGTGAAAATCAATTTTCTGTCTGAAGATAATGTTGAGTACATGCATTTGGATGTAGTTGACCCCATGAATCTGGATGTAGCTGACTTTTTTGAGTTCCTTGAAGGAAAGATGAACCTGTAATAATGTAAATAATTTTTATTTTTGTTGTTTGTGTTGACTAGTGTGTCTGTATTATCCTAGCCCCGCAAATAAATAAATTTTGTACAATAGTCTTGTTTAATATGGATGTGCTTCAAATTTTGTTTGAATCAATAGTCAATCAAAAAGATATTTATGTAATTGACAGTGGAACAACACATGTCATATTCAAAGATGAGAAATACTTTTCTTACTTTCTTAGAAGGAAAGCACATGTTACTTTAATTTTTGATAATTCAAAATTGATTGAAGGCTCCAAAAGAACTACTATATTTCTGCCTAAGGGAAAAAAACTTGTTATAAGATGCATTATTCTCTTATAAATCCCCCAGAACTTATTAAGTTTGAAGGATATCAGCCCAAAATGGGTATCATATTGAGGCATTAAATAAAATAAATGTTGAATATCTTGGTATTACCAAGAGTGTCTTGGCCAAAAATATGTTTTAGAGAAATCTTATATTATGCAGAAATTAGTATAATTGAAGTACACTCTATCGTAAATCAGAAGTTTACTAATGTAAATACTTTTGTACTTTGGCATGACTGAATAGGTCATCCTGGATCAATAATAATGAGATAAATCCTTAAAAATTCAAATGGACATCCATTAAAGAACCTAAAGATTCTTAAAAATGATGAATTTTCATGTGATGCTTGTTATCAAGGCAAGTTGATTGCCAAGCCATCACCAATGAAGGTTGTCATTGAATTCCTAAACTTTTTGAAACTTATACATAGGGACATATGTGGACCCATTCATTCGTCTAGTGGAATGTTTAGATATTTCATAGTCATAATAGATGCATCTTCAAGATGGTCTCATGTGTACTTCTTGTCATCTCGCAACCTGGATTTTGCAAAGTTATTAGCAAAAACAATACGATTAAAGTCATAATTTTTAAATTATCCTATTAAAGTTGTTCTCCTTGATAACGCTGGAGAATTTACATCCAAACTTTTGATGATTAGTATTTATCGATTGAGATAAAAGTTAAATATCATGTTGCTCATGTTCACACTTAAAATGGCCTTGCAGAGTCATTTATTAATCGCGTACAATTGATAGCAAGACCATTATTTATGAAAACAAAATTTCCACTACTGTTTGGGTCATGCTATCCATATGCAGCATCACATGTTCGTCTCATACAGACTTATTATAATAAATATTCTCTATCACAATTACTTTTGGCCATGAACCGAATATTTCTCATCTATAAATTTTTTTATTGTGCAGTATATGTGTCAGTAGCACCACCACAACATACTAAGATGGGCACTTCAAGAAGGTTAGGAATATATATTGGGTTTGACTCACCCTTCATAATTCGCTATTTTAAATCATTAGCGGGAGATTTATTCACTGCTCCATTTGCAGATTGTCAGTTTGATGAAGCAAATTACCCGCAATTAGGGGGAGAAAAAAGGAACCCACAAGAGAAATTACATCAAAAGTTTTTTTACTATCTCATTTTGATTCACGTTCCCTCATATGTGAGCAAGAAGTCCAAAAGACCATCCAGTTGCAAAGAATAGCAAATCAAATATCATATGCATTTACTGATTTGAAAAAAATAACTAAGTCACATATTCTTGTAGTGAATGTGCCTGTCCGGATTGATATCCTAAAATGACCATCTATTAATGTCATAACTTCTGAATCCCAAAAATGCTTAACGCATGGTAGAACATTGGGTTCAAAGTATAAGAATCCTAGAAAAAGAAGCGCGAGAAATGATAAAAATGATACTATAAAAGAATCTCATGAAGAAATTCAAGATCTGATTAATTTTGATATTCCTGAAGAAATTAGTGAGTCTGAGACTCAAGTGAATAAAGAAAGTTCGATGAGTTTTACTGGTGATGGGATAAATTTTGGTTAATCAAAAATTATGGTTGATAACATTTATGCATATAATATTGCACTACATATTATAATACAGTGAGGATCTTGAGCGTCAATCTGTTGAAGAATACCGATGAAGATGTAATTTACCAAAATAAAAAGAGATAATTCAATCAGAATTGGACTCACTTAATAAACATAAAATATTTGGACCTATAGTCCAAGCCCGTGATGGTGTAAAACCAATTGGCTATAGATAGGTCTTTGTGCGAAAGAGAAATGAGAGAAATAAAATTGTAAGATATAAGGCACGTCTTGTTGCATAAGAATTCTCTTTAAAGACCCGGTGTCGACCATGAAGAGACATATTAACCTGTTATGAATATAATAACATTTCAATACGGTTTAGATGTACATAAAAATCTTAAAATATATCTAATGAATGTAGTCATAGCTTATCTTTATTACTCACTTGATACTGAAATTTACATGAAAATCCCATAAGGATTTAAGATGCCTGAAGCATGTAATTCGAAGTCTCGCGAAATATACTCAATCAGATTACAAAGATCATTGTATGGTCTAAAACAATCAGGTCATGAGGTATAATAGCCTTTCTGAGTACTTAATAAATAAAGGTTATATAAATGGTGTCATTTGTCCTTGTATTTTTATTAAAAGAATGAC
>JBDJHY010000014.1:7000787-7017620 GCA_039654485.1 Withania somnifera | reverse complement strand
CTTTGGAATTGCAGTCACTGGCCCACCGCTACTCGCTCTGAGCCAGTGATTAGGCAGTCTATAAGTGAGGTGTAGACGCCATCACTTATTGATTTTTGGGTAGTGACAAACCAGGACTCACCTTGGTCATGGTAAAGAATCTGCGAATGCAACGGTTTAATCTCATCTCTTTGCGATCGTGGAATACATGTCACGATTGTGGAGAAAAACGTAATCATCCTTTACTATAAATGTTGTCGCTAACCCGCATAGCACCCTAGATCCTTCGTGAACGAGGACCATGCATTACGAATGTGAAGGTCTGATAGAGGGGTGAACTAGGACAACAATCAGAACAAAACATCAACTAAGAATATGTTTCGAATGGACCATTGGGATTCATTTGAAATCACACGCAAGCAAGCCATATATGCAAACTTACCCTCAATATTTACTAAAGTCAATCACAAAAATCGACTTAGTTTGAGAAAATGCAAATACGAGAAATAGAAAAATGATAATCCGAGTTAAAACTGAAAAATCACCTTGAGGGTCATTACACTTCATCTCCAAATAAGCATACAAACTTATTTGATCTTTTATCATAAAGGGAGACACCTTTTGCTTTTCACCACAACTATGCATGTAGGTGATGGCAAGATCTTTCAACTTATAGTATAGTTTAGTATGGACGATGATATGTTCACAAAATCATCGTATGTGATATCTCAATCCACAGTCATCACTATCATTTCTATCATTTTTTCCCCTTCCAATACCAAATATAACGATTGTTAGACTCAATCTATTCACCATAGAAGTCAATCCTTATTGTTATTTTGTATCTCATTGATGGTGCTGAAGTGCCCATCTTAAGACTTTTAAAAAATAATCATAATATTGTCTGCAGTTTATTAAGCAACTGCTTAAAAAGTTTCAGCAACTACTGCAAAATATTCAATAGTTGCTGAAATTTTTCATCAATAGCTGAATTTCTATTCAACAACAGAGATAACAATTGCTGAAAAACTTTAGCAACTGCTGAAAACATAATAGTTGGTGATAATTTTTCAGCAATTCCTGAATCTGTTACTGAAAATAGATTTAGTTATTAGTGAGAAATTTTCAGCAATTGCTAAAAATATAAGAAACATAATTGCTTGTAGAAATTGTTGAATTTGTTTCTTAAAAAGATTCATCAATTGCTGATAAACTTTCACCAACTGCTGAAAATATGAGAAGCATAATTGCTTCCGGCGTTGCTGAATTTGTTTCTTAAAACATATTCAGTAATTGCTGAGAAAGTTTCACCACTTGCTAAAGATATAAAGAACATAATTGTATCCAGCAATTGCTTAAAATTTCTCAACAATTGATGAATTTGTTACTTACAAAAATTCAGCAATTGCTGAAAATATAAGAAGTATCATTGTTTCCAAGAATTGGTGAATTTTTTTTCAACAATTACTGAATTTGTTACTTAAAATAGATAGCAATTGCTAAAAATATAAGAAGTATAATTGTTTCAAGAAATTGCTGAATATTTCTTAGCAATTGTTGAAGTTGTTGCTTAAAACAGATTCAGAAATTGCTGAGAAAGTTTAAGCATTTGATGAAAATATAATAAGCATATGCTTTCAGCAATTATAGAAAAATTTTCAGCAATTGTTGAATTTGTTACTAAAAATAGAGTCAACAATTACTGAGAAAGTTTAAGCAATTACTTTAGATAAAACCTAGATGAGCAATATCAATAAAATAACAATATTCACTTACCAAAATGAACGAAAATCACCCCTCAAGCAATGCCAAATGCTATACCGACAAAATTTACTCCAGAATTGTAAAAATTTATTTCAAAATCGCGAAAAGTTTCTAAACAAAAGAATGAAAAAAAAGAGGTTCTTTCTCTCTCTTCTGTTCAACACAATAGCAA
This sequence comes from Withania somnifera, assembly GCA_039654485.1. NCBI lineage: Eukaryota > Viridiplantae > Streptophyta > Magnoliopsida > Solanales > Solanaceae > Withania > Withania somnifera. The sequence continues at coordinate 7,015,705 of JBDJHY010000014.1, read as the reverse complement.
TAGCCATAAGAATAACAACAATAGCAGCAACAGTAATGACATATCTAAGGAGGACGAAGAAGAACAAGAATCTGAAGAATAAAGTGCGAAAATGGTAGTTAAGGAAGAACCATTTTAGGTAATTAGAATTTTATTATGTTGGGTCAAAGCGTAAAAAAAAAAATTGTAAGCTTGTTTAAAAGGATAAAAATTCTTTAATCACTAATCAAATTATTGTCAGCTACACTAAAAAAAATAATAAGAAGATTCATAAAGATTGTGGTATTTATTGTACTGGGAAAAAAACACAATGACTAGTGCAATATATTCTAGTGTTGATTTTTCTCTCAAAGGTCTTTGAATTTATTTTATTTACTTCCAGAAAAAAAAATCAGGTAATTCATAGAGATTGTAACATTCACTGTGCTGGAATAGAATACAATGACTGTTGTAATACTTTTTAGTCTTGATTGTTGAATCTAATTTTATCCCAAGATATTCATCAGATTCAATTCAGATTGAATGGACTACACTTGAACAAAGGTAAACATAAAAACAGCTTCAATGAGAAAATATGAAGTAAAGAGGACACAATAGAGGAAATAGACCTTAGAAGATAGAGGTGAACACATCAAAATACTATGGTAAGTAGGAATGAAACTGATGTTATTTTAAAAGTTACGCCAGGCAACCACCGTAGATATATATGTTAGCTTTCATTTTATCATAGTCTTGTGTTCTAGCTTGTGAGTGACGTCGAAATCTATATGGACGAAAGCTCGCTCAACTTCGACAAGTAGCTCCAGCTTTTCCTGCAGTGTTTCACCAATATTATGTGCCTGGTTCAGGAACATATCCTCAGGCAGCACTATATCAACCTCCACAAAATATTGTGTCCCAAAAGTATATGCTCTAACTGTGTCGATGTGTTTGATCCTTTCGTGGTGATTCCATACTAGATATGTTAACTTTGCAAGAAAATCTGGTGGAGCTGCTCTTCCAATAAGTGACCATACGTTTTCCAATGCCGTCTTTGCCCACGTGCTCATTGTGTAAAGTGCTATCTGAAAAAAAACACAACAAATATTACGGGACACACGTTGCTTTTAGTCCAGAAGGATTCCAAATGCTAATTACTGGAACTAGACATATATGCTACTTAAAAGGATGATCAGTCGTTCATAGGGAATGCAAAGCATCTTAGTTGCAGCAACAGAAATGTATACAAATTAAAGAGCTATATATGTTGTTATTCTGGACTCACAATGATAGCTCCAGTAGGATCAATCCACCAGTAGAATTGGATGGCTAAGACTGCTGTCGCCAATCCGATTAAGTTGGTAATTACATCAAAGAAATGGTCTTGAGCATAGGCCCTTACAATTTCATTTTTGAATCTTCGGCAGTAAACCATAAGCAGAAACTTTATCACAGTGACGGAAACCATAATTCCGATCATCCATTTTTCTTTCTCGTGGTCCCTGTCAGGGTGAGACTGATTTTGAAGCATAGAACCAGAAAATAATTCGATGTTAATTGTAAGGCATATAACAATCTAATGAAATTGCAGTAAATCAAAACTCAGTCCTATAACACGAAATGAATTATGAGGGAATAATCTTTGTTGACCCATGCTACATCCAAGCGAGTCATTTTCAATTAGAACACAAGTGCTTATCACTATACGTGACCTAGAGAGTGTCTCACTACAACTTGCCTTTAATACAGATTCTGTATCTGTTTTTGGCCTTCCCTTTCTCCTGAAATCAACTACTTGTCCTAAAGTAATTCATGTTGTACTTAACAAATAGAACCTAAGGTAATTTTCAACAGCATAAATCGTCCATCTATATTAAGGAACGAGTTACCTAGGATAAAGAGTGTACCACTGAACTCTATAAACAATTAAAATCAACTCTGGAAGTACAAAAGCGAAGGCTGCTGACTTATAGGAGAAGAAGGAACTATGAATGCTATTAGTCCCAAGCTCGTTGAGGGCATAAACTCTAATCTCTTTGTATAGACCTGTAAAATCCTCATATTATGAATTCCAAAATCCATTTTTCATAATAATTGTATGAGAAAATATGTATTTTAAGAAATAGTTCATCATTTTGGCATTATTTGCAGCTCAGACAAATATATCCATATATGTCAGGACACAGCTGAACAGAACCAAGTTACATACCTTAGCTATGAGTTGTCTACCAGATTCAAACAATATTTGTAGTCCTAGGGTCGCCATTATGGATGCAAAGACAACTAGACCCTGAAACAGCAGATAAGTTCAAACATCACATCATGGTAAAAAGGTTCCTTAAAGAATATGCTAGACACATCTGTGTGATTCATGTTAATGCAATATAACAATGCAACCATTCTTGTTTACTTGCTAAATTTTTAAGTGTTAATTCTTGAGAAAACTGTCAAAAGGAAGGAAGGTAGGACCCTGGTACAATAAACATAAGTTGGTGGAGACATATTCCGTTCTTTTTCTTTCTCAAATGTAGGGCTAAGGGAAGATACTTTTTTTTTTTTTTACTATATGTTTGGAGAAATACCCTGAGACAAGGGTTGTTCCTTTCAAGCAGCTAAAAAGCACTTTGGAAATGAAAAATGCATGTGATAAATTGTTAAGTAAAAATGGACATTAGGCCACTCAGCCCCAAAAGTTAATAATGAGGTGCCGGTTGGTCAAGTCAACATAGCGAGACAACAAATCATTCCCCAAATCAATGTAGGACAATCCAACATAAATCTCAGAATGTTGCGGTGTTGTCAAAAACTTACCACTGGCTGCATTCTCTTCTTTCCAATTGGATAGCGGTACTGGTTTGGGGTGTTCATTGCATGAGAAGTAAACCACAGAATAAATCCAGATAAGAGGTCTAACAGGGAGTCCAAGGTCGATGAAATTACAGCCAGCGATCTGCTGTCAATAGAAGCGTACACTTTAGCAATGAAAAGGACCACATTTGCCACGTTTGACAAATGAATCGCCATCCTTTCGCCCTTAGCTACTTGCTTCAGTTCATCCTGGCAAACATTATTGGTAGATAGGAAAAACGACATCGACCCTTAATTGTTAATTAGTTGCTTCTTATAAGTAGTAACAGATATCAAGATCTAAGAAACCTAAGAATTTGACTAGAAATCCTAATGTACAAGCAAGTTAAAAGAGGAAAGTATTGTTGCTAAAGAAGCAGAGCAGAGAGTAATGGAGAAATCATGGCCTCCGAGTTTGATTTGAAATAGGAAAGTTAGATTTATGAAGAACAAAAGAGCATAAAAATAAGTAGCCTTAGCAGATCCAGTGGCACAAGATTATTTTAATTGAAAGTAGAAATATTGCAACGAAGAGAACATAAATGCTGTATACAGTATACCTTGTAGTAAGGCCCTCCCCTTACCCTAGACATTTTAAGGCCCTCCCCTTACCCTAGACATTTTAGTACACCGGACTGCCCCTTTTCTAAGAGCACAGAAAGTTAACTTGACAGTCATCAACACCTCAAATATAGTGATGACTAAATTGATTAGAATCTGTCCTCCCTTGTAAATATGGAAGAGACCAACCTCAGTAAGATTTCCAGGTAAATAACCACATTCATTAATTGTGTCCATCTCATTGAATCCTTCAAGCAGCCTTTCTTGCTTCATATAGTATTCAGCAACTTTTCTCTGATTCCCTGTAGATGATAAAGAGATTCAAAGAAGAAATCCGCCATAAACTGTTTTTTTTAAAGAAAAGTGGAAGTGACAATGGCAACTTGAATATCCAAAACACTTAGGTTGTTATCTGAAATCAGCTGTTTCAAGTATCATGCTCAAGGATATAATAGCTTTTAGCTTGTAACACATGTACTCTTGAATATTGGTTAATTTCAAATAGGAGACCCAATTTAAGTCCATGAAAGATAAATTTCTTACCTATTATCCTCAACAATCAAACCATTTAGCCATAGAACAGTTCCAAATAATTTGAGTCCAACAGAGATTGAATTTGTTGCCTGCTTTGCAGATCATACTTATAGATTATCAGGTGAACCATTGTTCGTTTAACTGAATATATGGGACTTCACAAGTAGTCCTCAACCTTCCAGCTTAGTTTCCGGATAAAATGTAAAATTACTTAATTTTGTGTTTAATTAAGGGTATTAGTTAATTCGGGATTACTTATCCCACCATTTGTACTACGATGGGATAACTAATCCCATATCCCAATTTATATATTCTATTCCCATATCAGACGACCCTTGAGAGACTAAATATGAATGAAACTCAAAATCTAGAGCTGCTAAGTAAAAATCTCGAACAAAATAGTACACCAAAACTCTTGAATATCTGCAACACATTAGCTTTCTATGTAAAAAGGAAACAAATGTGGCTAATGCTTTTACAAATATGAGATCGAATGGTTTATATTTACGCCAAGACATAATGATCTTAGCCTGGAAAGATGGTGAAATATAACCCTCATAATTTGTTAAATGATCCATCCCCCACAATCGTTCTTGTAGTAATCAAATTGCTGCAATTCAAACTTTCCAAATAAAGAATTTGAACACAACCATTTATCCCTTCTCTTCTTCCATTAGTTGAAAGACGTAACTAGGTGCCTTTCGACTATTTTCCCTCTTATATCAACAAAAGTATGGTAGAGACACAGCAAAAGTGTCATGTAAAGAAAAAAGAAAAATAGCCAAATAAGAAATAAACCACGAACTCTAAACTTTTAGTTTTAGTATACTCCATGAAACTAGTCCTAGTGAAAGCGCACTGAGTGTTCGCTTATCAATATAAGCTTGCCAGCTTATTTTGGAAGTTTGGAATCATATTTAATGGATCCAAAACTCAAAGTTTACTTTAGGTTATTCCCAGTATGTTAAATAGTTAACATCTGTTGAGCACATGTGAAGATATTTGAGAAATGCCAAAATATGTTCAGCTCAGATCTCTATTTTGAGAAAATAAAGAACCAAAAACAAATAAAATGATTCCTGGAAAGGAAACTATCAATAAATTAGGTAATTAGTCAACATAAAAGCAGGTAGAACATTATAATAACACTAGAATATTCACAGGTTACCAAATAAAAGGCTCCACACATCGAAGAGAGAAGCCTCCTCTACTCTGTCTCAATTTTTATACTACATTCGTCCGTACCATTTTATTTACGATGATTTGGAGTACAAAAAGTCAAATTATCTAACTTTTGGTATGAGTTTAAATATATAATCTTGAAAGAATTTGAAATAAAGTTTAGTAAAATTATATAAAAGTATTATAACTAACAGTAACAATTTAAAATATTTAAAAGTCATGAAAAAATAATAGCAAAAAAACTCTTGCATAGTAACTACATCACATAAAATGAGATGGATAGAGTAATATTAGTCCCTTTTCCAATTTGTTTCTAAAAAGTGCACACTTCTATTTGTATAAACTTTTTATTTTGATTCTTTTTAATCCCCTTAATGAATATGTTTAAGAAGATGTAATAATATGTCCTGGCATATTTGTAAGAGTACTTTTGATATATGTCAAGGTCTATAATTTCTTAAACTCCATATTCAATTAAACAAAGAGGCGGATAGATGGAGTAACCAATATATTGAAATACATATGTATTTGAAAAGGGAAGAGAGGAGGCATTACTGTAAGCACGAAGTAGATGAAGGAAACTGAAAGATTGATGATCATAAGAGCGGTGTTGGGAAAGATGGAAGTCACTTTTGTTGAGCTTCCATGTCGACCGGCCTAAAGACATGGAGTGATCAACGACGGACTGAGCAGCAGGAGACAGCAACTCCGTCTTAAAACTGTCACCGCCGCCACCACTACCATCACTACTGCGACGGATGACTGACATGTTTAGATGAGTTGCTAGTTATGGCCAGAATAGTTGTTTATGCAACAAATATACTTAAGTTGATTAGAAATTGGAACACGGCGTGAATATGGGCACAATGGGATTGAAGATGATTCCACACCACTCACCCACCGTCTGTCCAATCATGAAACCTTGCACGCTCCCTTACCTATGTTAATAAAATTAAAAATCTTAAACCATCAAGACCACAAGTAAAACACACTTCCTACTGGCCTATAACATGCATTCTTCTCTCGCCGTGTTTCATTTATTAAAATCGTCTAATTTTTCTTTCACATCCAACACATTTTATACGCAAATAATTATTTAAACATAAAATTATTATTTCTTTATTAAAAAAAAACTTGGAAACTCGTTGTAGCTAAGTTCATTTAATCCATTCTCCCCTCTCTCCTGCACTTCATTTCTTCTTCAAGGCAAAAGTTGAACAACGAAAAACAAGAGGAACATCCTCTCTTCATATATCATTCTTGTTAAATAGACTAATAAAATAATAGTATCAAATAAAATAAAACAAGGAACTATTTTTTTTTTTTTTTTTTGCGTGTGTGTGTAAAATTGATGATAGCTTCATTGGCTAATTAACTCAAATGAGAAGGCATTTAACGTACAACTACTAATTAACAAGGCAATCCGTACATTACGTGCTTGAACGTTGATAGTCTTCGTTTCCTACGCCCAGTCTGGCTATGATTTACCCGAACACTATTCATCACAAACCTAATTCTGGTATGTTTTGTTACCCGAACACTATTCATCCCAAACGCACTATACGCATAGTTGATTGACAAGTAATATAAGATATAAGGTGTCAAACCCACTTTGATGAAAAATAAATTAGATTTAAACTATCCAGATTATTAAAACAGGAATTAAACCCAGCATTGTTTGATTTGAAACTATAATTAAAAAAAAAAAATATGAACTCTAACAAAAGAAGACAAGATTTTTATGTTATCAATATGATAAAAACGATCTAGGATTATGGCCTATCTAACAATCCTGTTGTATTCTTCAATTTTTTCATCCTTTTAATTTTTTTCATTGAGATCTAAGACCAAAGTTGGAACATATGGAGGAATTTCTTAGTCTTCCACAACTTCTTTCAGGTAATCAAAAAAATTTTCTTCAACAGTAAGTCATTAGCAGTTTTCTAAGAACATATAATCTTGTGAGTCATTTACAAGAATTTTTTAGATGATGGTGGTTTTGAACTTTTGATTTCATTTGCTTTATGTGCAACAAAAGATATTTTGGTGCACTAAAGCTTTCATTCTGTGCGAGACTCAGGATTTTCTTTATTTTTAAAACTTACAGCTTTCTAACTTTTGACTTTTTACCTTGAAGGTTTGGTCATAAAGCAAATGGGGATCAAAAGTTCAAGATCATTAGTAAATTTCTTTTGATCTTATAATGATCGTGATTTATGTATATTAATACCAAACTACGGATGTAGAACTATGTTGTGAATAATTTGGGCTTTCACTTATACCCTAATTCCAAATTTTTTCACGAATTGCCTCTGTTTTAGGTGGTCTTTAATTTTTTTCCCTTAAATTTCTGGTCTTTAATTATTTTTACTACTCATATGTAAATATGTGAACCTCCGTACCCTTAAATATGACCTAAATTCGCAAGACAAAGCTTTTTCGAGAATGTTTGTCTTGCGATATAAGTTTTTTCATATATATTCACAGGAAGACTTTTAGAGTAATTTTTCCTAGGGGGATAATTTCTTCTCTAAACGTATGCCCTGTGGTATAAGTTGTGGCAGTAAACTTATACCTCAGGCATAACTTGTCCAACTGAACGTATGTTTTTTAGGCATAGCTTGAACCACTAAACTTCTGTCGTGGGGGTATAACTAACACCTTCAGCTTAATTCTTTTGCCTTCAAACATAATTTGTGCCACTGTAATTATACCTCGGGGTGTAACTTCTCTCTTTTGCATAATTTCTTTTGCCAGGGCATAACTTGTGTCACTGAACTTATGACCTACGACATAACTTATGTTATTGAATTTATGCCCGCGACATAACTTTAAGTGAACTTTTCCTTGTAAAATTGGTTTCACATTACAGTTTTTTATTTTTCACTGCCAAGGATTTTTTTGGTAATTTTTTTGTATTTAAATCTCTGAAGGGTAAAAATTAAAGATCACAATTTTAAAGGGCAAAAATTAAAGACCATCTTAAATAAGACATTTGTGAGAATGGCCCTCCAAATTCTCACATGTGTCCAAAACACTAATAAATTCTAGGCTTTGGTAAGCACTATGAGGCTTCTTTATGAACTTCTCTAGCTCCTCTAGCTCACCATGGTTCATTAATATTCAAACTAACATTCTAAATGCAGATCTACAAATCTTTCCTTTCTTATAATGTTGTACTTATTATAAACGGTACAAAATTAAATTCATATGTCCTCTACATTATCCTTAATATTAAGGGTGATCTATTACTCATCCTTTGCAATTATCATAAAGTTCTCGTGACTATTGCATAAGCACCATCTAAGATTGACTATTCATAATAAACAAACATTGTTGCAAATTCAAAAACTACCTAAGCCTCAATTTTTCACTTGTCTGCAGTGATTCCACTGTAACTGTAAAAACAGCCTTGTTGATGCTACTAAGGTGATTCAATTGTGTATGACTTTCTAGACCTAATCCCTTTATATTCAAATGGAGGTTTAAATGCATATTCATAATCTAAACTAATTAGATTGTGTATAAATCACAGACGAGAAAACTTACTGGTTTTTCACATTGCAGAAGCAGAAGACTTGGTTAAACCACAGTTGGAATTACTGGTCAACGATGGTTATCATGGTGTATTGGAGCAACTCCTATACCACAGTCTAAACTCTTACAATTGGACGAGAGCAAGTGAAGGGTGAAAAATACAACATTTAGAATTGTATTATGTATCTTTTCTAATATTTAATAATACACCACATGTGTACTTATATAGCAAAATATTTGGGTTAAATTAATTACCCTAATAGGCCTTAAAAATATCCCTTATGCATGGGCCCGTGTTTCCTACATCTCCTACTAGAACATAATGAGAGAGTTTTTCTCAATTTGAGAATATATTCTCATCTCCACAATCATTTTTACAGGGAAGTAGTTTGTGCGACCGACATACTGTAAGAGGTAAATTCTATATATTTGTTAGGAATATATAATACAAACCTACAATTAGATCATAAAGTACGCAGTACCCCAAATCATATTAATCACATTTTATATAATCTCATATATCATTGTTTATTGTATTCATAATTATAACTCATAAGCTATACTAGTGCAACAATGAACACAAATCAATGAGACTCCATTGATGATCTTCCTCTTCTCATAGTTCTCTTACCATTAGCTTCACTGTTTTTCTAGCTATGCTCCTCCAGATCGAATCCATATCCATGATCTTTTGGAAACACATTAAGATAGTAAACGTCAAAGTAAGTCTCAAGTATTTGATTAGAGTCACTAAGGGCACATATCTTGAACCATTATAAAGTTTCTGGGTCTTACACAACAGTAAATTGATAATGGACTTATGTTAAACCCAATTAGTATACATTAGCACACATGGTATGAAACATGTGTAACATCATTTCTCCTTTTCTATGAAGCGTAACTCTTTGTCTCTTAAATGATGATGTGCAAATGATATTTAGACACCTTACGTATCTAAGTTTGAGTACCTTGATCTACAATTTCATTTTAACTCACATCTTACTTACTAAGTTGACTAGGACAACATTTTTCACCTTAGTGACTTTATGTCGTGACTTAAACTAATAGCTCTCAAATTATCCATTTGTTAAACGAATAGCTCTTAAATCCAATATCATCTCAACTTATCACTAAGAAAAGAAGGTGGTTACCTGTGTGAGAAGGCTAACATTATGTCCACTCGACATACTTATTAAAAAAGAATAAATAAAGAATGTTCATAACATTAAAAAATTAAAATATGTATATATGCAAATCAATTCTATTGATAATTAAAGAACACTAGTCTTGTGAACATTGGAAAATAAAGACAATATGAAGTATCTCAAATTCTATGCGAACCTTGAGACTTTATGTGTCTCATAAATGTATCTCTAATCAAAGGATTAGTTAATTGATAAGCTAACATTTCTATTATAGACACATACTACAAGTTCACTACCTTACGTCTAAGCATGTCTCTTATATAGTTATACTTGATATATATATATATATATGTGTGTGTGTGTGTGTGTGTGTGTGTATGTGTGTGTTTGGTTTTGCAATAAAACTTGGGGTCCTTAGTAAAAGATGTAGTAGCTTCAGTGTCACAATAAACTAATAGTGTAATGCCCTGGATTCACCCCCTAGGCATCATAGGGAATCCTCTACTGTTGGATTGCCCCAATAGCTTCAGACGAACCCTCCTAGATAAATCATCCTCTAATATTCATTTGTAAGCGGAAGCCTAACTAAGTAATATCAATAAAGTAGCTATGGTAGGACTATCTCACGTAAGTCAATAAAAGACAATACCAGAATAAAGGATAATTCAATATCAATTCTAACACATATGTCTGAAAGTCACTAAATAAAGATAGCTCTAGGCTGCTATGGACAAGTTCCAAGCTAACCTTAGAGTCAAATTAAGACAAATCAAAATAGTATTAATTCTAATATTGGTATCTAGGAAAGTAACTACTCAAAAGATGACTCTAGTTCTTTGAACATGGGAACTCAACACTATCTCAGAATCTCAGAATGTAAGGTTAGTAACTAGGAGCGGATGAAAGGTCACCTGAACCTGCATGAATGAAGGCCATGTAGCACAAAATAGCGTTCAGTACTAAAATTACTAAGTATGAAGGAATGTAAGAAATAGAAGGTAAATGCAACATGCTCAAATTAATTAGGTGACCATATCAAGAGGCTGAATCATGAACGGCTATGCAATGCATGAATAGTAATAATGCCAGTAAATCCTTGTCCAAATCCATAGAAATGTTAATGGTGAACTCAATGTAGTAAATGACTTAAATTAAAATATGTCAAGTTCAAATATTAGTGTGGTAGGTTCTTTAACCAACTTATAAGACCATATGAGTAGAATGCAGAATCCAACATATCCTTGCTAAAAGGGGTACATCACCTCGCCATGAGCGTGTATCGTAACTGTGCCTAGTAGATCCAACTAGAAATTAACATGACAAGCATTTAACTTTTGTCATATATCAATCCTATACTAGCAACATAGTTTGGACTTAGTCCCTCAGTTCTAATACTACTCCCAAATATACTGCTCCTAAATCAATATTCTTGAAAACATTGCTCAATATTTTCATGTCCAGCCTCAATAGGCGATAATTCTCATGTCCAACCTCAATGCGCGATAATTCTCATGTCCAAGCCTTAATGGAAAATATTCATATCAAACTTATTAAAAACTCTCCATGTCAAGGCATTATTCTTTTTCTTAAATCATCATTTAGTCAAACTTGTCAAATGTCAATAGTAATGACTCGATAAAATCATGTATTTAATAATTGATCAAATTCCCTTGCAAATATCTCATTATACTTTCAAATTCATTGTAAAATCAACCAAATAATAGTTCAATTAAATCATCATTTCATGAAAGATTATATGCAATAAAACTTGCCTATATTCATAATTAATAACCCCAAAACATAATGTAAAATAGTGGACAATTATTGAGATAAAAATCAATACTTTAATGCCAAATATCCAAATAGGGTTCTTGGGAATAAGGGTGAACGAAAACCCTAGTTGATGATCCCGCTGACTTGGAACATAGAAAAATTGAAGCCTCTTGAAGAAAATCGAAGAAGAAGTTTGAATTCCAAAGCAACTTGATGAACCCTAGATAGCTTGACTTGGGAGAAAAATAAACCTTCTTTTTTTCTTTCTTTGTTGGTAATTTTAGGAGAATGAGAATTGGGGTAATATTTTAATATGTTAAATGTAATGGGTTAAGGTTAAATTTGGTGTTTCAACAACTACCCATTAAAATTACACACTTAAAAGTGTCAAAACGCCATAACAAAGTATGAAAACTTGAGGGGAAAAGTCATAAAGTCCCTGAGATTTTTGTCAAGTTTTTTGGTGCTTATTTTCACATTATGCGGTCGCACAATTTGGTATGTGAGCCACACATTGAGCTGCATACCAAACCAGTGACTTCCAGGACCACTGTTATTATTATGTGGGTCACACATTTTATTGTATGGTCGCACAATTTGGTATGTAAGCTGCACATTGAGCCGCATACCAAACCAGTGACCTCAAGGACCACTATTACTATTGTGTAGGTCATACATTTGATTGTACGATCGTACAATTTGGTATGAGAGCCGCATACCAAATCAGTAGGTCTACTACACTGTGTTATTTTAACAAAAATAGGCATATCTTCCTACTCTGAGCTTCAAATGACACGTGATTTATTGCGTTGGATTCTAGACTCATAGAATTTTCTGTGGATAGGTCATGGGTTGTCAGAGTCAGAATATATTGGGATATATGGTCAATCAAAGTTGACCTATATAGAAAAGAACCTCAAAATGAGCAAATTATGGATGGTCTTGAACTTAACTTTGGTTATATGAGTTGTTTATGAACTCAAATAACTCCCAACGCTTACAATGTACTTAGGTTAGGGATTTTAATAAATTAGAATTAATTTGAAGCTCATAGGTTTCAAACTTAAGCACTATCATAGAACGGTTCAAACACTAGATAAATTTTTAGGGTGTTACATTATCTCCCCCTTGGGATCATTCGTCCTCGAATAAAAATTTGGGCTAGAAATCAGTAGAGAATTTAGGTTTCTCACTACATGAGTTGGGAACTTGCTTGATTTACATAAATGACCTATGAGGTGTGACTTTACCCATATTTCAACTGACCCAAATGCATCTGACTTCTTCTGGATCCATAGGTCGTGACCACTCTAATAATGCACAAGTAATCATGTAAGGACTCATGTAATGCCATGGACTACATGATGCATGTTATATGTGATTGACATACGAAAGAAAAGCTTGAATGAGAGGCTATTTCCTCAAATAATAATAGAACTAGGAGGAAAATAGATGAGGGTGCTTTTGAATCATATCCGCTTCAACTTCCCAGATGTCCTATCTAAAATGATGGACAAGGGAACCCCATGCAAATGAATGATCTCACAAAGATACAACCTACCATAATCCTCTGTAGAAAACCAGTCTATATAGGAAAGAAATGGGCTGATTTGGTCAGCCTATCCACAACGACTCATATCGAATCATGGTAACCCTTGGTTATAGGAAAATTAGTAAAAAATCCATATTTATCACTTCTTATTTACAAAAAGGTATTTCAAATATCTACCTCTCACCTGCGGGCTTCATTCCATCCTACCAATATACTTTTTTCAAATCTCTATACTTCTTAGTAGCACCCGGATGAATAGAGTACTGAGAGATAAGAGATTCTGCCAAAATCTTTTCTCTCAACTGATCGACATTTGGAATGCATAATCTGCCATCATATCTAAGAATACCATCTCCCCCTTTGGAGTAAAATCCATCTTTACATCTACCAAATCAGCTCTACTCTTCAACTTAAGCAAGAATGGGTCTCTATCCTGCTTCTCTTTCACTTTAACCACTAGAGAAGACTCAAAAGCATTCAAAACAAACATAATACCATCATTAGTGTCAACCAACCTAACACTAAGGCTAGCCAACCTATGAACTTCCCTATATAACTCCATCTTCTCCTTATCGACGTGAGCAACACTACCTATCGACAATCTACTAAGGGAGTCTACTACTATGTTGGCTTTTTCTGGGTGGTACATAATAGACATATCATAATCCTTCAACAACTCTAACCACCTTCTTCGATGAATATGCAATTCCTTTTGGTTAAAGACATATTGCAAGCTCTTATGATCAGTAAACACACTAATATGCATATCATGTAAACAATGTCTCCAGATTTTTAAAGCAAAGACAATGGCGGCTAACTCAAGGTCATGAGTGGGGTAGTTATTATCATGGAACTTAAGTTTCCTAGAATCATAAGCAACAACTCAGCCAACCTGCATCAATACACAACCCAAACCAACCTTCGGAGTGTTACCATAAATAACAAAACCCTCCGAACCATCTGGCAAGGTACGAAATGGGGTTGTGGTTAGCAAAGTTTTCAACCTTCAGAAAATTTCTTCATACTTACCTGTCCATTCAAGTTTCACCTTTTTCTGAGTCAACTTAGTCAAGGGAGAAGCTATGGAAGAGACGCCCTGAACAAATTTGCGGTAGTAACCGGCTAAATAAATGAAACTGCAAATATTAGAAGATGAAGTGGGTCCCAGCCAATTTTGAACCGCTTCTACTTTCTGGGAATCAACACGAATACCCTCTCCAGAAATTACATGAACCAAGAATGCAACTAATCTTAGAAAAAATTCACACTTGGAGAATTTGGCGTAGAACTTGCGGTCACAAAGAGTTTGGAGGACAATTTAAAATTTCAATAGTAAGGACTTGGTAAAATCACGTATTCAATAATTGATTAAATGTCCTTGCAAATATTTTATTACACTTTCAAATTTCTTGTCAAATCAACCAAATAATGGTTCAATTAAATCAAGCTTTCATGAAAGATTATATGCAATAAAAATTGACCATAATAATAAGTAATAACCCCAAAATATAATGTAAAACAGTAGACAATTATCGAGACAAAAATCAATCCTTTAGTGCCAAAAATCCAAATAGGGTTCTTGGGCATAAGGGCGAAAACATATCCTTATTGATGATCCCACTTACCTAAAATGTAGAAAACTTAAAGCCACTTGAAGAAAATAGAAAAAGAAGCTTGAATTATTAAGCAACTTGATGAACCCTAGATAGATTGGCTTGGGAGAAAAATAAACCTTCTCTTTTTCTTTCTTTTTGGTAATTTGGGGAGAATGAGAATTGGGATAATATTTTTATGGGTTAAGTGTAATGGGTTAAGGTTAAATTAGGTGT
>JBDJHY010000014.1:6985507-7000687 GCA_039654485.1 Withania somnifera | reverse complement strand
GAGAATTGAACTCACTTCTCAAAGGGTTCTCCCGAAGGCTTCGGAATTCATCAGAGACGAGAGTGAAACTTGATCAATTTGATACTACAACTTATGCCAAATAAGACGAAAGTTCTCTAAATTTATGTCACAAAAGTTAGATACTACACAACTTATGGCAGATAGAAGTTTGAGCGAATTTAAGTCATCGTTTGGGTATTTTGACCCACAAATTTCCATTAAATGAATAATACAAGTAAAAATTAAAGACCACATATATTAAGAGCAAAATTTAAACCATCCTGAAACAGAAAGAAAGAAAACCAAATTTAACTTTGCAAAACTATTGCTATCTTTATCTTAAATGGAAACCAATTCAAGAGCTCCTTTCCCAGTTGCTTTGAGACATAGGAAACTCAACTATACATTTGTGAACTGAAAACTTGAGAATGTAGCGTTCTAAACACGGTCCCTACAGAAGTAAAATCGATGTCAAAACCATAACTCTCCCCCCCATACTGCAGATAAAGGTAACCTTTAGAGGACGAGGGTGGAGGTAAGATTTCAGATATCTCTAAAAACTCTCCTGTTGTAGGAGGCATAGGCGTTTCTCTCTTCTTTGAGTAATAAACGTCAGCAAGAAGAAGCCAAATAAGATCGGGATCTATTGAAGCGAGTCCAGCAAGGGCATTAATAGATGCATCTCGAAGGCCTACAACACCGCTGCATGCTATCCCAACAACAAGACCACTGACCTTTTTCAGAACTGCTTCCAGTGCTGAAGCACTATGTTTATTTCGAGCAAGATCTGCAAGCATGTTCAACACTGCAGCCTGAACCTTTAGATCAGAAATCTCAGCTGCCGAATCTCCTGAAGATGCAGAACCACCTCGGTATGGAAGCTTCAAGTGAGTCTCCTCTGAAGAACCTGGGCCTTTCTTTTGAAATGGTGAAGTTCTTAAAAAGCTCCACAAGTGTTTCCCATCTGTATGGAAACGCCGAGTAAAGAAGTCGCCTCCACATATTTGCACGATATTACTAATTGTATGTGTGCATCTTCGAACTGCCTGCTTATCAACGAACAGGAAAAAGCGAATCAGAAAACAGTTCCCCCAGTGATACTACTATCATAAAAAAAAAAACTTCTAATTCTGTCTTGCTTCACCAGTTCTTTTCCTTTCATTGGGTGAGGATGGGAAAAGGGAGTGTAGCAAGCTCAAATTGGATGCAATGCACTCGACCATTTATTATGTACAAACTTATTTCATGTTAACTGCTTATCATCTGCATCCCCCTAACCCAAACGATAAATTAGGAACTTCTAAAATTCCATTGGTTTCCTGTCATGCTTCCCAAGCACATCTCATAATTATAGTTCCCATAAAACTGAAAATAGTCATATGTTTAAAAGAAAGTTATCAAGCAGTATAAATTAGTAGTTTTCCAGAAAATAAATACAGTAAAAATTCTCTCACCAGTGGACTTTTATTTCGAAGACAGGCAACCAAAAAAGGCCACACTTTGTTGGCTGCAGGGAGTAGTCTGTTCTCAGTAGTTTCATCAGCATCAGCATCTAAAGCATCCGTAAGACTGTAAAACGAACACATATGAGCAACATGTCCAATTGCTTCTTTAATTTCCTTCTCATGCTTGTAGGCATCCTCCACTTTGGCTACTGTCAAAAATACATCCTAAAGACATTTGGAAAAAAATGAATACGGAAACTTCTATAACATATAAAGTAACTAAATAAACTGTTGATCCTCTATTAAGTGAAAAAAGAGGCAATTGCTACCCCAGGGAATTATGATATATGCAGGCATTCGATAATATACGAGGGTGGATAAATGAGAAACTATAACTAAATGAGTCAAAAGCATATAGTGAATCCTCGACTTAGCCCTTGAGGGACACGGATGCCCCAATGCGCAGGTGTGAGAGGTTGGCTATTGGAGGATTCAAGCGAGGTGGAGGTAGATCAAGGAGTATTGGAGGGAGATGATTAAAACGTGACATGGAGCAATTACAACTTACCGAGAACAATGGCTCTAGATAGGAAGATGTTGAGGATGCAAATTAGGGTTAAAGGTTCGTAGAAAGGAGTGAGTCCTTGCTAGTAGTAGGATTGCTTTGTTTTGTTTTCCATGTTAGTAGCAGTAGTGGTGGTATTTTGTAGTGTCTTATCCTTGGAGTTCGAGCAATGTTTGTTGGTTCAAATTAGGTTGATTGTGGAATTACTTTGGGGTAGTGTTTTTTCTATTATTATCTGTCATTTTGTTGCTACCTATTGTTTCTTGTTCTTATGTTATATCTTTTATAAAGAGTGGTTTTATCGTGAGCCGGGTTCTATAGAAAACAACCTCTCTACCTCACTTCTAAGGTAGTGGTACACCTAACTTCCCAAAGCCCCACTAATTGGGAATATACCAGGTACGTTGTTGCTAACCAACTAAGATGTGTTATAGCAGGAGAAAAGGAAACTGGTGTAAGAGGGACAGCACAGTAATCTTATCATGAATAGGCATGAGATAAGTTTGGGGTTTCCAAAGGCTCATGCAGTCCCAACTGCGGATGCAACTGAATACATCTGGAAGAAATGGATTATAAGTTTTTGTTTTAGGATAGAAGGTGCAGCAGTTAAAGAACTTATCTGGTATTGTAACCTTTTCAACGTGAAGATGCTTAATTGCGACATAAGAGTGTAAAGATCAAAACCATACATCAACTATATCAAGTGCAATCAAGGATGCTGCTTGATTTGCTGAAGCAAGTAATGGAGTTGCAGCTGTTAAACATGAACCTGCAATAGATCCAACTGTTTGTCTAAACCTTCTGAGGTCATTCACTTTAAACAGCATAGCCTCCCACTCTATTTGCAAATGAGCATCATTAGTGAAGATCTGCATCCCTAATAAAAGAAGAATATACCAACATCAGATGCCCAAGACAGTCGTTTGGGTAAATAGGGACATGAACTCCAAATAAGGCACACAAACCCTGAAGTATCAATATAATATATGGAATATTCTTCAAAATATGATTCAACACCAAAAAACAGTTTGATACTCAAGACAGATCACCTTAGTTCAGGTTGGCATCATGGAGTTAAAACACAAATTTCTAATATTTTTATGTTTCCGTCATTGCTAGCAATTGGTAATCCCAAGATTTTATTCAGATAAATGCAGCTGTTTAAGCACTCCATAATAAGTTTTATCCTAAAAATCTCCTTCAAGATACGAAGGATAAAAAAAGAACCTCTAGCTATCTCCTATTTCCATATACATTTGCGAGGAAGAATACTTTTAGTATAATCTTTTTGCCACAGTTCCCCTTACTGTCCTTATCTGCACATTTTACTGAGCCACAAACAGAGGGTTCTTGCCAGACAAGCAAAAACTAGACATACAGTGCACTGAAAAATCAAGTGTCAATATTGATAATTGGAATGGGCAGGATAGAATCATGTAGAACACCTTCTTACACGGGAACACTGTATCAGATAGTGATTGCAGTAAATTTTGAGCAGTGCAGCCACAGAAAGCAAGCTATTGTCTTATGTTATATTATCTTAATTATATTTCATACGAGCAGCAAATAATATTTAATTTTTTACCAGCTAATCAACAAACTATAGGTGAAGAAAATTAATATCTATTCTTTTATCACACCGATCCTCATAAGAAACTAACATTTATTCACAATGACATTTCCCCGATCAATACATGTGAACTTTTATTGTATATGCAATTACTGCTGCAAATGGCGGCCCACCTATAAAAAGAATACAATAGAAAAATACCTAGGGGAATACTGCAGCATCATACATTTACACCTGTTTAACAGTGATCTAAATATAAACACAAAAACAATTACAAAACCGACAATCACATTGAGTTACAAAATATGAGATTTACCTCATTAGCCTTAAATTAAGTTTAGCCTTATGATGTGCCTGCTTTCGGTAACTGAGTGTTGTAGTACTTCTATCTGGGAAAGGCAGGGGATAGTTCCATCTTCTCCATATTTATTAATATTAGTAAGTATTCGTTAGTATCTTATTCTTCAAGTTTTAAAGCTCTATGTTGCTTCATTTGCTTTGTTCATCTTGTATTTTTGTTGTCGTTAGTTTTCTTTCAATCCTACTTCGTTTTCGGTCTCGCTACCCCATAAGGATACATCCTATACTCCACAGACCCTCCAATTGTGGGATTACACTGGGTATGTTGTTGTTGTTGCTATTGTTATTGTGTGTGTACACGTATATATAATCAAATTGCAGCATGATTCAATGGATACATACCAGATTCTGACGACCCGTTGCCAACATTTTCTTTCTTCTCCATGTCGAGCTTTCTAGATTCCACATTCTCATAATATGATTTTGCTTGATCCAGCAAAGCACTAGCCTCCTGCTTTGATGCCTGAACTATTTCTGCCATTGCCTGAAGAACACAGGAAGATTATAACCAGACAACTGAATAGAGGAGAGCAACTCACATCCAATTATCAGAATATCAAGAAATCTAATACTAGCTCGGAACAAATTGGCGCTAATGCATCAGAGTAATGTAATTTCAAAAGGTCTGAGGCAGAGACTCAAGAACTACGTAGATTCCTTACCAGGCAAGACATAAGGAAATTGACTATTTAATTTTAAGACACTGAATATGACTAAAGACAACCGGCTGTTATCCTTTCACTATATCTATCATCAAGTGCTTATCAAATTAGAGTACAGCAAGCAAATGAAAGAAATGACCTTCAAGAAGGGAATGGTCAAATCAGGGTGTTGATGCCTGCCCAGAATTTCAAGCTCCATGGAAACAGCTCGCATCTGCACAAATCACAATGTCATTGTGAATATAATCAACTTAAACTACAAAATAAACATACATCTGATCATGTCCATATATACAGACACAACCGAATATACAACAACACCTACAATTATGGCTAATATGAGAACTAGTTGGGTTTGGAGACATAACAAAACAGAAGGAGTTAGGATAAAAAATGGTCTTTGTTTCAAGACATCATTGTTGAGACATACTGGCTCTTCCAATAGAGGCAATATACTGTGAGCCACTCCTATGTACGAAAGCATGGAAGCTAGTACGTTTGGTATATCCGGGTTAAGCTCCAGAGAGCGCAGCTGCCTGCATACTGAATCAATTATATAGTCTGAATTTGCTATAACTAAGTGTCCAACCTGCAAGAAGATTCATAATTAATGCCATATAACCTTCAGAAGTTATACAAAGAAAGAAATCCATGGCTGCTGCTTACTGTTGGATAGTCATGCATCGTGGCGATAATGTGCAACACAGCATCAGATGCCCTTCTAATTTGGAAGTGAGAGCAAATAAGATTGTGAAGCAACATATAAAGAGATGAATGAAGAAATCCTGATGAAGAAAATTCTTTCCCAATGCACATAGAAAAGATGCCAATTCCATCAATAATAACCTGTTTAGCAATGGGGAAACAAATATCAATATGACAACCATAATACCAGCCACTAGCAAAGAAATCGATTAGTAAATAACACATGAAACCACAATAACAAGAAGAGATGGAAAAGAAGAATTTCCTGGTGCAGCATCACATTGTCATTAAAGAAGTGTGAGCTAATGTTTGTGTCCTCGCAATCATATTGTTGAAAAGATGTATGCTCAACGGGAAGATTCCATATTTCAGGGGATAAGTATTCATGTAATATACTGCCAATGCAGTCAACTAAATGTCTCATGTCTCCCTTAACTTGGCAAATCTTCCAAACAGATCCCTTTGTTGTAGATTGCTCAATTTTCCAACATTGAGTAGCATCTTCTTGACATTTCTTATTTTCTTGTGGTGCCAATGCATATGCTTTAAACATTCTGTTACAGTCATCAATTGCTTGATCTGACAAACCAAACACCAACTCATTCAGGATACACACAGCTGTACTGGCCTGGCGTACTAATTGTCCTGAAGTAATCCTGCTGTACCAAGATTGCCAACTTTCTTCACTATATTCCTTCATCCGTATTTCAGAAACTAATTTCCGCAGGTTCTCCAATGGCAGGTCAATGATAACCGAGAGAGGACCTTCACTTCGAGGGTCTAGTCAAAAGCAATGCCAACCGAAAAAGTTACAAGTTTAGGTCGGGAAAGAAATAACTACACAGTTAGGTAAGAAGGAAAAACAACCTGCAAATAAGGATAAACCTACAAGTCGAAGGATCCCAGCTATAGAATGGTACAGCTTCTGGCTGCCAACATAAGCAAACCAAGGTGGCATGCGCGGAAGCTGATGCTCATTCATTATACTTTCTGTGGCATGTACTCTTCTATTTTGATTCTCCTTACTTCTCAGATTGTCAGAGTCGACAGCTCTAACAGCTCTTATCTCTGCTATGGAATGCATGAACCCTGATGAGGAACGCTTTGCTACAACATTCTTCTCAAGGGAACCGGCAAAAACTGAATTTTGACTCAGACAGAGAGCCAAAACATCCAAGAATTGAGCAGTTCTCACCTACACATTCCACTGAAAGGCATTACACTTAACATCCACTCAAAAGAGCAAACATTTAGCACTAATGTTGGAAAGAAAAGTACTGCAGTGACATTTACATGATAACGCAGACAAGTTAGAAAGGTAAACATTGCAGTGACAGCAGCATGTCCAAGTACACGAAAAACACGGTACTGAAGCAGTTATGAGTATCATGAAGTTCTGGGTCTCAAAAGATGTTTGCAGAGATAAACTAAAAAATGGAAAAGAGATAAAAGTGATTGCTTATTTGCCCTAGGTTAAAGAAGAAAAAGTACTGCAGTGCTAGATCCAGAAATGAATTTATATAAAAAAATAACAACAATCTTCCTTATTTTTCCTATGAATGACCCAACGAAAGCAAATTGTAAAAACAGATTTGAAGGCTACCACTACTCCCTTCGCGCAAAATGCTTTTGTGACACTTTATAGCCAACAAATCAGTGAACAGGAGACCGACTTATCAACAGATCATCCATGAGACAAACAGAAAATCTATTTCCTACTTCATGTTGAATAAGTTAACTGACCAAGAAAGACCCATGAAACGAAATTAAATTCCAAAAATCGTGCGTTTAACATAATCCCAATTTGCTCTGTTGTAGGCTTACTTTTTCTATGCCACCCTTTGACGTACGGAATCTGATTCAGAGGGAATCTCCCACAACACACAGTTTGTGTTTTTATTAGGAGGTTATCATAGTAACACTACTTGACTAGTATAAAATCCAGATATACTTCTGATGAAAGATGAACAGAATGGCTTGAAAAGGTTAAGAATCACAACACTATGTGAGCTTCGTAACAAAAATAATTTTTTACAACCGTGGTGTACAAACCCAACTTGTGCGCATCTCGACTAATTTCACGTGATACCTGCCACCTCCGCCAGCAACACATACCAGATAGGTGCCTTATTCCCATATATATCATCATCTTTTTCGCTTGTGGATTAGATGGCATTGCTCTCATAAGTTCAAGATATAGGGTTTTTTGTCAGAGTAGGAAACTAGGTAGAATTCCCTCGTGTTTGTATATAGGGTACTATTTTAAATTGTTTACATAAGCATTCTGACCTGAATGCAGGATGATGCAAGAAAAAAGAAAAGATTCCTTGACAACTAAACACTGGTAAGTCATAGCAGCTCCAGGGGAGTTCACTCACAAGTCAGAAAGCAAAAGAGTAGACCATGACAAAAGAGAACCATAAAAGAAAAGGACAGCGACCCAAAAGCTAAGAATTGATAGCTCAGCATCATAACAAAAGATTCTAACTTAAAGGATATAGACAAGTAAACACTAGGCCTGTCACCTACAGGAGACTGAAGGAGGTAGTCTGCCACGAGTTGTGGCCCTGAACAATAGATCAATACTAGCAGTTTCTGGCAATGTGCAATTGCATATAATTCATCAGTTCCAAGGACCACCTTCGGAAGATTTTCAACTAGCCTGTGAAGAAGATGTACAACCCATTAAACCATTTCTAGTGCATAAGCTGCTTCCTACTACATATTTTTCAACCGAAAAAAATTGTTTTATAAAGACCTGTTAAAAATCTCTGCAACATCATGTTTTACGTGAAGCTTCCCATGTGATGAGAGCAGATGTCCAATGAACAACTGTGAAGCTGAGGAAACCTCCTCGGAATCATCACATGCCAAAACACATAGACTTTCCTGTATTTTCAAGAGCCAAGAATACATTCAGAATAAATTATTTAGGTTACTGAAAATGAGAATATTTCTATGAAATCGTGTACTTCAAAGAAGCTTCAGGACTGCTAATAAAGGGCCCAACGGAACCAGAATGTAAAACCAAAGAAATGAAATTCACTTATCCATAAAAGAGAGTCAATGCATTCCAACTTTGCATATTTATAATTGTACTAATTCATCGAAAATCATGGCATCGCAAGCTGGAAAGTATTACTGAACAAGGATTAAAGAGGAGCAAAAATTTATCAGAAATTAAATTAAGTGCCAAGTGCCAATTACAGTATCCCATGCTGTAAATGAATAAGGTAAAGAAAATGATTTTGTTGCAATAGTGGTTTATGTACCATTTTGACAGACTGTAGTAGGCAAGCAGCAATATCTAGAAACAATATAGAACACCAAGTTCCATGAGAGGAAAACACAAGAAGAAACTGGTATATCAAAATAGGTTATGTAAGTGGTTCAGTCAAATGGATACTATTCACATCTATTAGTATATTATGTTTCAGTGTTAAAATCTTAGAATGTTAGAATTGTTTTGTTAAGTTGGTCAACTTAGATATTGTCCCATAATGTAAAAATGAATATTTTAGACCTATGAGTCAGTATAACTTGTATTCAATTCTAATCAAGTCACCAGTACATATCTTCTTCTCTCATGTTAGTCATATGGTTTCAGAGTCTCTACCATCCTGCTTGATGGTGGAGATCAACTTCCACATATCAAAGGTCGACCCTATGCCAGCCAGCTGAACAAAGTGTTTCACTTTCTTATCTAGCATAATTCCAGAGATCATCCCTGTAGTAACTCTCCGATTCTAGTGACCAGTCCAACAGTACCATGTCCATCTCTGATGATCATTCCTAGGGTACCACACCTCTTTTCCAGTAATCCTTCCTGTGGCAGTACGATTATTTTTGGTAACTTCTCAATTGGCACCAGCCCTCTTTTCCAATGACAACTCCAGCACCAAATGCTGTCTGGCCTGCCCAATATTCCAACCACTTCCTCAGAACTATATCTGACAAGATTCCAGTAACTTCCAGCAAGTTTTCCCATAGCTGTTCCAGCAATAATAGTCAAGCAATTT
The DNA here is from genome assembly GCA_039654485.1 of Withania somnifera. Taxonomy (NCBI): domain Eukaryota; kingdom Viridiplantae; phylum Streptophyta; class Magnoliopsida; order Solanales; family Solanaceae; genus Withania; species Withania somnifera. Next base: position 6,991,361 of record JBDJHY010000014.1, on the reverse strand, counting down.
TTCCATACATCCACTAATCTTAAAATTGTTTACTTTTCGGTTTCCACAATATGTGAATTCAATTAGTTTTCCTCACCTTGATTTTGAAGAGGCAAGTTAGACTATTAACTATTAGCTAAGTTGCTCGTACTCTTCATTTTCAATGCAGCGCCCGAGTTGAAACAACAAGGGTGTGGAGGATCCGGATCCGATCTAATCAACCGATTTTGGGTACTTCAACCAAAATCAACTGAGATAAATAGATTTAATGATTTCTATAATCAAAAACAAAAGTTAAGGTGCAATTGAAGAAAATGAAAGACCTTGTATTTAGAAATTTCTATGTCACTTCTTTTCATTTTATCTCCTTCCTAGGACTCTCCACTTGATCAATATTTCTCATGTTTTCCCCATAATATCTCATAATTTAGGTTTTATAACTCTATTTTAGATATTAACCATTTTTAGTCGTATCCTTGCACCCGTTCCTGGATTGTGTCCCCGATCTCAAATTGAGATCATGACGAATCCAACCTTTAGATCCGCACCTGTAACGGACACCCGCACCGAGTCCGAGCAACTTAGATTATTAGTATTAGAGTTGAGGTAAAATGTTAGAAAATATTAAGTTGTTAAGTTTGATACTGTCCTACAATGGACAAATGTCATATGTGTAGTACATGTCTTGAATTCAATATTACCTATGCCATAAATACGTCTCTTACTTTAGCCCCCAGGAGTGCCCGATGTGTGGGTTAGGCACACATCACAAGTTCGAACTCTACTGCAAACAACAACTTGGAATTTAAGTGGAGAAGGGTAAATGGGTCGGCTCATTATCCACCGAGTTTTGTATTGTGCATCATTTGTCCTAGGAGATTTCTTATAAAAACAAAAATACAACTTTTTCTCCCCCATATCTTACAATGTCGATCTTTTTGAATCAATTTGGCTGTGAGCTAGAAGCACATGCACAAGCCATCACGACTTGGGAAGTTTGGATAATTTCAGGATATTGCAATGGTTTATGGAGGTTTGACATCTCAACAAATAGCACTATGAAATTCCACTTTTAAGGGCACCACGACTGAAAGAGTCAATTTGAACTACCACATAACACTAAAATGCTAGTAGAATTGGTCCACCACACCAGCTAAACATGTCGTTAATTTATTTTCCCTTTATAAGTCATGTGAAGTCCAAAATGATATGCAACAGCTTTCTCCTCACTACTAGACATAATACGACATGAGTGCATATTACTTCTCACAGGAAGCAACTAACAATCCCATCCAGCAAAATAAACTAGTGCAACTGCAATCTAAAAACATAGATCTTAAATTCTAAAGACCAACTTTAGAATAAGCAAAAGTTAACTGATGAAAACTGCAACATATACTTCTGTAGGCACAATAACTTTTCCTCTCGCAATCCCAAAACAAACTGTCTTACTATCCTTTTCTATTCTGTTTGGAACTTCTTTTTGCCCTTTACTAATTGAAATCCCATTGGACCTGTGTCTATTCTTATTTATCTTTAACTTATCAAAAGGTAATCTCTCTACCTACTTTTGACCCATTATAATTTAAAATACAATTCAAATCAATGCTACTCTGAAAGTTCGAGCAGACAGAAAGAGTATCTTAGTGCCTGAGACAATTCAAATCAAAAGAAGAATATGGAAAGAGAACTGAAAACTTGACTTGGAAGAGATATCCATCTTGGGCTGGTATCAATCATAAAATCCACATTGATGTGTTATATTGTTACCCAAACATCATATGGATACAAGTTCCAGTTTGGACCTCACCAAAAGCATCAATCTGCTTCCCTTCAACACACAACTGGTTTTTGACAAGAGCCCCTGAATTGCTGCCAAAAGTCCTCGTCTCACTTTTCTGCTTGGATGCATGCAAAGCTAGCAACACAATATTCAAATATTAGTTTACCTTGTTCCTTAAAAAACAAACAAGGTTATTATAAATTTAAACTGACTTGATATGAATTCTTCTAAATTCAAGTGCCATTGAGACACTTGTTATAACGTACGTGAGAATACGTTGCACGTAACAGCTTATCAACATGTGACGAGGTATCAGCAATCCACTCTTTTGTACGAATTACACGCAAAGATCCAGTCGCGTTTCTAGGACTAACACTTTTCCCCTCTGTGGAGCTAAGTGCAATGGCGCCCCTGTCAACAACCTCACTCAAATTTTGATCATGCATGGCAGAGGGCAACTGACGAAGTGCCTCCAGAAACGACACTGACAATTTCTCTTTCTTGACATTATCAAGGGGCAGATCAAGAAAAGGCAAGTTCAAATTATCCTCAAGAACTATCATAAGAAATTCAGCCAAGCTTCTAATCGCTTGTTGCAAAGCTTCTGCACTCCCAGCAGCCCCACTAATGAAGGTTTTTGAAATATGCAAAACTTTGCCAATTTGACTAACAACTCCTGGCAAAAAGAAAGCTAAAGCATCTGCAGTGCCAACCTGCCAACATCATATAAAATTGTAAGGATGTAAGTTATATGAACCTGAGCAGCAATGCTACGAGAGAGTTGACAGCCAGAATGACAAACTTGTAATAGTAAAAATGGCAAACCTCTGACGAGAGTCTAAGCATAAACATATATATTTTGAAAAAAAAACTCCTGGAGATATCATTGTATCACATGGATAAAGGACACCTTGTTGAACAACAAATCCTAACTTCGTAAATTTTCATGTATTTCAAGTTTCTTTGACCACGTCTAACTCACTTTATGGGGAAATTTATAGCATTAATTGTAGTAAAGAAATTAAGTCTTATCAAAGGCATGGCCTCACTGGAGTAAAGTTCACTGAACCTATGAAGGAATAACTGAGAACTCCAAATTCCAATAACAACAGAGCCTGCAAGAGAGGAAAAGCAGCACAGAAAGGAGAGACGACGAACCTTAGCAACAAGTATTCTCAAAGTGGAAAAGGCTTCTATCCGAAGGCTTGCACTGCCTTGTTGCCCTCTTGCTGCCTCAACATCTGCTACCTGTTAATATCATGAATAATCTAAAAAATACAACTAGAGCAATAATATGAAGAATGGTAAGGAAATATGTCTTCCTCGAGGAGACTGGAGAGCTAGATATATCGGATGTCCATAGAGGGACGACAAGAGAACCAAGTAAATACCTTCAGCAGAAGTGATAGCCAATGACCAACAGCAACTGAAGCAGTTTCAGACTGTAGAAATGCAATTAAACACTCTTCTTCCTTCAATTTAAGTTTTGAAACAGGTGGAGAGTGCAAACTTTTTCTTTCCAGAAGCGAAGGCCAACCACTTATTTGTTTGCATGGACAGGAATCACTGGAACAGCAATGCAGATTAAGCAACAATGCTTTGAAACACCTTATAACTCCTTCACGGAACTCTTCTGAAGCCTCCATAGGAGAAAGCAACGCCCCCCGAGTCAATTTTTTTGTTAATATAATGAACTGCAAAAGAAAATCATGAATTCTTGAGAATAGTCCTTATCAAATGTCAAATATTACTTCCAGTCAACGCCTTACTAATCGACTTTCCAAAGAAGAATATTCCACTTATCAAGTATAAGATAACAAGACATCCGCGCACGCACACACACACTGCCCACACAGAGAGAATTGACTTTTTGACCCTCAAAATAATTTCCAAAACTATTTGAACAGTGAATAAACTGTTTCCCCAGGAAAGTAAAAGAAAACTAAAACGCTCAAATTCACTGTTCAAGCCATTAAAAAGTGCATGGCAAGTGATGGTACAACTTTTAGTTTAAATGCTTGGGTGAATGATAATATTACTCTGAGAAACATGACGAAATTCATAACCTCAAATGATATTTATGAGTGCTGTTCACTAGAAAAACATCCAATAGATAAGCATGCCCAAGTTCTAGAAAACATGTTTTCCGATCTTATCAGTTCCGCTAGGATGCTTGTTCATTCAGACACTCTCTAAGTCACTCGGAATTATGAGAGTGTAGAGTCCGTTCACTATTTAATTGTCAATTGATCCTGCTTGGCAAAACTTCTTCCATAAGGATTATGGTAAGTGTAATGTATTTCAGTAATATCACATGTAAGACAAGTAAACAGTGGACATGGAAAATGGTATAAGAGAAAGAAGACATGGCTAAAAGCAGGAGAATAAAGAATAACCGTGAAAGAAACCCCGGAAACATCACAGGCGATACTTTTGAGTTCTGCACTGGTAGGCTATCAAACCCCAAGTGTTAAAAGTATTAAGACAGGATGAGATTGTGAACCACAACATCTAGTTTATCTACTGCTGATACTTGTAGAAAGAAGTAATCTACTGTTTGGTAATAGGAATTTGCAATTTATGTTATAAGCGTGGCACCCAAAGGCGTTGCCTAGTGGTCAATAAAGTGGGTTGGGAAAAAGGGAAAGCAAGGAACAACCACATGTATAGAAAATGGATTTTGAGAAAGGCTTAAATCATCCATAAAGGACTTTTATGTGAGTGCAACAAGAAATAGTCATAATTTCCTTAGAAGTACTTCTAGTACCCCGTCCAAAATATCCACAACAGACAATCAGGAACAACCTTCCCAACCTCTCCCAGTTTCAAAGCCCTATAGCTTCAAGCAATATACTATTTTGAATACTATTTTGAATATAAGCCAAAATAATTGTAACACCCCAGACTTGGATCAGTCTAGAAACGTGGAACATAAACTAAGAAAAACTATTCTCAGGGTACCACAAGCTACCACGAGTCTTCTGGTGACTCGTGGTGCAAAAATCCAGAAACCTGATTTTTCATTCTTCATACCACGAGTTGGTCTCATGAGTCGTGGGAGGGAGTTACGAGTCGTGACTCCCACTCGTGACTTCAATAATGTCAGCTTATCAAATTTTGACCCAGTTTCTCACGAAAAGACCTACGAGTCGTGTGAGGAGTTCATGAGTGAAGTCAGTCATAGGTTGACTTGTGACACTCTGTGACAGCTTTTCAGCTACATTTTTGTAAGGATAGCTCAGTAATTTCCCCACTATTTTTAGACCAATCCATGGTCGTTTTGGCTTCTTTAAGGGTTATTATAAATACTCAAAGGCCTTATCTCCCTCATTCAAAAACATAATCAGACTAGAGCAAGATTTTCTCTCCAAGGTTTCTCTCCAAAGCAAGGCTAGGGTTTCCATTAGAGGGTTCACTAGCAGCACTATTTTCTATCAATTCTCTCCATGGAAGTCTTTAAATTCAGGTATATGGGCTAATGAATAAGGATCCCTTCCATTTCAATGCTCGAAAACCTTTTTCTTAAAGGTTGAGAATCATAGAAGTATCTCTAGGGTTATCTTAATCATATTATATTTTTTTGAGTCTTTCCATTATTGTATGATCCTTGATAATGTTACCTAAAATTTGAGAAGTTGCATGTTATTTGATGAAGTTGCATAGTCCTCTTAAATTGTAGAGGCATGATTATGAAGTAGTAGTAGAAGTTGAAGGAAAGTCATGATGCATGAATTAAGAATGTTTTCAAGGTAAAATCTTAAACTTGAATTGAGTATTGAAGTGTCATAATTACCCGACTTTTTACATGGTTTTAATCTAAGCATAAAGAATGTTAAATTGAGTGTTTTTGACTAATTAAGCCCAACTGAGAGTGTAGATGTTTTCAATGATGATTTTATGCTTGAGATATGCAAGTTGAGTTTACGAAGTGTCAAATTGACAGAGTGTTGCCCAAGTGGCTTAATTGAGAGTTAGGCTAGTTTGTTCCATTGAAGCTCTCCCACTAGTCAAGAGTGTTGAATGTTGAGGTGTCTGTGGTTTGGGGAGGAGTATTAGTACAGAGAGGGTGGGCACAAAGCCCTATACTCAAAA